>JAZKJV010006960.1:600000-1146382 GCA_037367405.1 Ottelia alismoides | reverse complement strand
TTCAACCTGATCATCAGGATTTCCGTTGGAGATCCGTTGCACATCCATCGTCGAACTACCTGACTCGAGCAGCAATGAAGAACACTGCCTCGCCTGGACCCGTCTCGAATCGCTGGTCGATGATAACCAAGGAAATCGGAGGGTCGTACGGTTTCACAAGGCAAAACCGCAGTCGGTGTATTGATCGCTCAAAAATCCCTAATTAATCAGCAATGAACCCACAAGATATGAATCAAGCAATTAAAAATAAGTGTGGAGTCAAATTTATTTAACTCTACAAGAAATGTGTATAGTGTAAGTATGTAGAGTGTCGAACACAGGGAGCAAGCAGGATAGATCAAGCAATGTGCAAAGTGATGTGATGTGATTAATGTGTCTACAATATGCCAATGTTTTTGTGGGTTTTTAATTTTTAATAATTTTTTTATTTTTATTTTGTATTTTTGTATTTTGAGTTTTAATTTTCTGATTTTATATTTTCTTTTTATATTTTATATTTTTTAAATATTGGAATATATATACAATATAAGAAAAGAGGGGATAATGTATTTATAAAAATAGGAAAAAATGCTCAAAATTAGGAAATAAAATATTTTTGGTCTTTTTATAATTTTCTACTCTTTTTGTGATTTTTGGGAATTTTTATGAGTATTTTTGGTATTTTTTTTAAAAGTCAAAATACAAGAAACAATGAATAAAACTGCTAGCCGAAATTAAAATGGGAATGAAAAATAGTTAACAGTAACAAAATTTTCCCAAATTAATTTTAAAATAAAGATAATAAAATAGATAAACTATAGGAACTGAGTTTATATTTTTAGGATTTTTCTAGGATTTTTTAGATTTTTATGAAGCTTTTAGGGGTTTTCTAATTTTTAAGGTTTTTGTTTTGAAAATTTTAATGATTTTTGGATTGACACTAAAATATACTAAAATAGACCTTAGATAATTTTTTGGATTTTTTTCAAAAATATTTTATATTTTTTTTGTATTTTCTAATGCAAACAGTAGCTAAAATGCATGTTTTTGATTTTAAATAAATATTAAAATGCAACAAAAATGAAAAATAAAATTATGGTGTGAATGAGCAATGCAACAGGGGCCTATGGTATTTTTTGAGAATTTTTTGAGTTAAAATGATGCGTGAAATAAATAGGGAAAGCATACAAAAACACAAGGCTTGGAGGGGTATAAGTGCAAATAGACAAACATACAGGGCCCAAGGTGCAATTTTCCCGCAAAATTTATAACTAAATATTACAATTACAGGACTAAACACAAATAACCAGACCTGCGGGGGTACTCCTGCAATTAACCTAACCAAGCGCGTGACTAGCACGCGCTTAGGAAGGGTATAAATGTAATTTCCAAAACTGTGGGGACCTTAATGCAAATATTCCAAAAATATTAGACTAGTCCTAAAAGTCTTTGGACCAAAATGAAATAACAAAACAGTTAGGGGTCCCCCTGCAAAATGCTCGCACCTCACGTGTACTGGTCACGTGAGGTGACGTGGCAAGGGATCTAAACGTAATTAAGGGAAGCTTAGGGGCCTAAATATAAATGTTACAAAATATTAAAGCAGCAGATGAAAGTTCAAGTTCTATTTAATAAATACAAAAACGTGCGAGGGGCGAGAATGCAAAATACCCTCGCAGGCGTGCGATCCAACAGTGCACGGCTCTTCACTTGTCCACGTGTCAGCACCAGAGCATGCGATACCCCTTCGCGATCGGCAGCTAGGATTAGATCTGCTGGAGAAGATCGACGGTTGAAGGCACTCAGATCCAACGGTCGCTGTGACTCCTGAGCGGTTGTTCTTGATCCGATGGCAAGGACGGGCGATGGAGGAGCAGGGAAGGAGGCTCGCCGGTGCGAGCTTCCTCCAGCGTATGCGTCCTCCTCCGACGTTCGTTGGGGCTCCCAAAATGCCCAGACGATTCTTGCGGGTCTCCTCCAGGTCCTGAGGGTCTTAAAAGCATCGAAGGCCTTTGTAGTGCGGGCATGAGGACGGCAAAGCTCCGCCCTCCCAGGTACCTCCGACAAATGGGAAAATGACCCCCAGATGCTCCTTCAAGTGCGCGAGGACCTGCAAGAAATGGAGACACCATTGAGGGCAAATTGCCTCGACGGTTTGCGAAGCAAATGGAGGTGGGCGACGGTGAAAATGAAGTTGGCCGGAGGTAGCTCCGGCGAGAAGATCGATTGCACGAATCGATTGATGGAAATCGATGATGGAGATGGCTGGATGATCCTAGGACTACAGTGAATAAAAAGGCGAAGCAAAACTTGGGAAATAAGCACCTCAAAGGCCAGGGCCTGAGGTTGAAGGTACCTCAATGACGGGTTCATCGAAGGTGGGTGGAACTCGCCCAAATCCTCGGCGTTCCTCCTCCTTGAAGGGGCCAATCTGGAGCTGTCACCTCCAGGTAGCCAAGGTGAGCCAAAGAGGGGAAATCGGGACGAAAATGGGGTTCAAAAATCAAAGGGAAGACTGGGGGTGGTTTTGAGGTGTTGACGAATGGGCGTGAAGATTGAGGCGTAGCGGTAAAATCGTTGATCCACGGCCCGAGGAGATACATGGGTGTGTATCATGGATAATCGAGCAACAACATTGCAGAAGGAACCATCACGAAAGGAGGAAAGGTGCGACCTTGAAAACTCCGCGAAGACGGAGCAAAAATGAGGTCTGACCACCTACAAGAGTAGGTCAGACAGTTGACCTTGGGTCAACTGTCAGAGTCACCTGGTTGGTCCACGTGGACCAACCAGGAAAATACGTAGGAAAAACATTTGTAAATTCAATAAAAAATAGAAAATGAATTATTTAATTTTTTAAATAAAAATTGTTTTTTATTTTGTAAGGTATTTTATTATGATTTTTAATTATTTTTACAAGGTATAATTTTATATGTTACCTTTTATAGCCTTTATAGGTATATTATCTATATATTTTATTATTTTATTTTTATTTTGTGTTTTTAATTTTTTTGGTTTATTATTTCATAAATTGTAGAATCCTTTTATATACTTAAAAATATTTTTATTTTATTTTTCTGATGTGATTTGTACACTTAATAAAATAGAACTGTTAACTATATAGGTATAGCTGTAGGTATTATACCTATGTATATTATATACAGGTATTTTTATTTTGTGTTTTCTGTGTATTTTTATTCTGATTTTAATACACATATTCATTATAAATAATATTTATAAAATTATAAAAATATAAAATTATAAAAATAATGAATAATTAATAAAATGAATATTTTAATCTGTACAAGTATACAATAGGGGTCCAAAACTCAACTTTCAAATCGTAGCTCCGCCAAATGCGAAACCACCGCCATTAAATAGCTTATTTTAAATTATATACAATTAAAGGTGAGTTTGGTGCATTTGGAGTTTTTATTTGGGAGATACATGTCTGGGAAGTTGGGATTTTAGATTTTTATTTAGACCACAAATTTTTATCTATACATTATTTTTCAGTGAAATTAATTTTGTATTTTTATTTATTTAATTATCTACAACTTTCATGTTCAAAGTTTCTTTATTTGAGGTCTAAAAAGTGTAACCAAAAATAGGTCCCAAAATGAATAAAGAATGAATTAAAAAGAATAGGTATCTGGCCCTTATCTCCCCTACTTTATTCCTTATCGACCTATTCATCAAGATGTCTAGGTCTCGGGGTTTCGGGTCATAAAATATTTATAATATTTGATTCTTTTTCTTTTCTTTTATTTATTCTATAATTTTGGCTTTAATTACAGTATTTTATACACTATTTACATGCACATGCATGGATGCTAAGATGTTGGAATTAATAGTATTTACACACATTTGCTAGGTTTTTTGAGGCCAAAATAATAGAATAAAGATGATGAAATGTGGATTCATCAGTCGACAAGCATCTTCATCAAAGTCCAATGACCGGGGTACGGTAACACTCCCTGCAAATCTGAAAAAGGGCAAAGAACATGTGAAATCTCCTTAGCACCTCTTGACCAAACTGACGAAAATCAGTTCATTAGTTATTCGCCCGATCAAATTCAATCGGACGTTCAAGAAGAGAAGCAAGCTATAGCCGTTGCATTCTCATCTAACGCTCCAAGCCTTGCCACGCACAACTCCAGAATCACAGCTGCATTCCCACCGCTTAAAGCAAAGAACATTACATGCTTAGCACGTGCACAGTGACATTTTTTGGGATTAAAATTACGTTAACGCCTTTTATCTTCTATCGAATTGTGCACAGGTCTAGTTGTGGAAGAAGCACGGAATCAAGCACGTACTTCTAGGTAATTTACCCAAGATATCCCCAAAGATTCTGGCATTTGCAAATAGATCCAGCTGACTTCAAAGATCACGTGTCAAACACATGAATACTGGAAAAAATTCATTGAAGCCCCTGGTGATTTAGAAAATTGCAAACAAGTCATTGTCAGGTTGATCTCACGTGACTGAACACATGTCTACTGGGCTTTTTGCGCGCTGCATCCCCGTATTTCTGCTTATTTGCACAATAGCCCCTAACTTCATGTTGTTTTCACACCCATACCGCATACTTCATAAATAAAAATCTAAAATAAATAAAAATATAAAAAATCATATAAATATAGTATTTCATATATATATATATATAGTATTAAATATGTTTTAAAAATAATAAAATAAAAATTAAATAATAAAACCAATAAAAAAATATAAAATACACATAATTTTGTTAAAACTTGTAAAAACCATAACTAATTCAAGAAAAATCTTCTAAAAATGCACAATATACCATTCTAAAGATAATTTAATCTATTTTCTACAGAATATACAACAAAAATATTTTAACATCATTTTCACTCTTACAAATCCACAAAAACATCACAGTTTTCACTAAAAAATAGTCTTTCATCATTAAAAATAAATCAAATTCCATAAAAATCATAAAAACCCTCTAAAAATTCATAAAAAAGAAAATCAAAATAAAACCATAAAAATAAAAAAAATAAAAATAAAGTAAAAAATAAAACATTTAAAAATAAAAAATCACAGCAATACCTAAAATTCATAAAAACAACATAAAATTCGTTAAAAAATCAAATAAAAATCCAAAAAAAAATCCTTGATAATAAAATAAAAATTAGGAGACCCATTACCTAAGTCTTTCCACGGATTCTCCCTAGTTTTCAACAGTTTGCTTCCATGAGTTCTACACTCCCGTGCTTAACCGCTATACATTTAAGTTTAGGAGTATAAATAAAACAAGAAGATTAAGTAAACCTTAATCTTTTCTGACAAAACCCACACGGTCGATACAACGACCGTGAAACCTCTTTTCTGTCTCTTTTGCAGGAGTTCAGAAGAAGGCTGGGTGATGCGTTTTTCAATACACTTGCATTTCTCCCAACACTACATTCACACACACTAATCGAAGGATCAACACTCACTTGACACAAAACGAGTCACTCAAGCTCTTTTCTCCTACTTGCTCGCTTCCTTATTTGCCTCATTTTTTGTTCTCTTGCATTCTTCCTTGCCTCCACACAATGAATATGAATGGCTATATATATTTTTCCAACGATCTTGGGGGGTCATGAGTTCTCTAGAAATCTAGATTTGAATGCACTAAAGAAATTTCTAGAGAAATAAATGCTAATTCTCATAACAGAAGTCTAAAGAGTGGAAGTTGCATCTTCTCAAGAGATTTCTAGAAAGTTACTCAAGAAATTTCTTTTTATGAGAAAACTGCAATATAGTTATTGATGACACGAAAATCCCGAACAACTGAGGTAGAAAATAAATCACAATGTCGTTGTCCTCAATCGCTCAGATGCGTCAATCAAGAAAAATCAATCACTCAAATAAGATAAAAACAAGCAAGCACACAATAGAGCGATCTAGCTATAGGATTAACCTGGTATAGCTCCCAGGGTCGAACACAAGGAGCACAGATTGGCCTTGCGGCCTACGATATAGTCAGCAATCCAAGAGAGTCTTTTTTATGGTTTTTATTTGTTTTTTATATTTGTTTTTAGATTTTTTTTTAAAAGGTGAGAAAATGAGAGAAAATGAATGCAAGGCAACTTTAACAATTTATACAACACAACAAAAATGGTGCAAAAATTAAGGAAAAATGGTTTTTATGTTTTTTAAGTTTTTTACTATTTTTGGTGAATTTTTGGAATTTTTCTAATGGGTAAATTATTTATTAAAAATCAAACAATGCAAAGAACAAAGGGTACTGTCCAGCAAGGCTTAAGACCCAAAAATAAAATACTCTTGGATCTCAAAAAGCCCTAAAGGTAATTTTCCTATAAACTATGAAGAATAAGGAAAATTTAGGCACCCTATTTATTGTTTTTGGATTTTTAATTTATTTATTACAATTTTTATGAGTTTTTAGGGGTTTTTCAATTTTTAGGGTTTTTAAGTGATGAAAAGTAGCCAAAATTGGCTAGAAAATCAAACAACAAGCAAGAAACAGTACCTAATTTTTTTAGAATTTTTGGTGGAGTTTTTATATTTTTTTGGTATTTTTAAAGTCAAACAGTAGCAAAAATATGGGTTTTTGAATTTTTAAAAATAATAAATGCAATCAAAAATGTCCCCAAAAATCATAGAAATTCCTACATCATGGCAGGAGCCATGTGTCAAAATCTCATTGGATTTGGAGGGAGTTTGATATTTTATTCAAAAATAAAGGTGGGGCACTGTGCACAGGGACCTAAGTGCAAATACCCAAAGATCTGGGGGCCTTGGTGCAAAATACCCAGCAAGTCACGCGCTTCGCACGTGGCTGGGGCACACAGGGACTGATTTGCAATAAAAACCAAGTCCTAGGGCTATTTGATAACTCGTATCAAAAGCCCAGGGGTATGGTTGCAAAAAAAAAACCAATAAATAACGCACATGCGCATAAACAATGCTCACAGGGGTATATATGCAATTATTCAAAAATATTCATGCATTCATTAACACTCCAGATCTATAGGACTAAATCTGCAAATATCCCAACAAAACACGTGACGAAGCACGTGGGTCTCTACTGGCAGGGGTATAAGTGCAAATAAAATAAAGCGCGAGGTCCTTGATGCAAATAACCCAGAAAATAAACAACTTGAATCAAAAGTTACAGGACTAAAATGAAAATGACAACCTACGAGGGGGGCCTACGATATTTACCCCTTTATTAACCGACGGTCGGATGTGCGCCACGTGGGTGATCTGACGGCTGGGATGTGCGGCGCTTTACTTCTTCGGCGCTTGGTCTCGATCGACGGCGGAGGGAGGTCCACGTGGCTGATCTAACGGTGCTGGGCTCCTGCGCCTCTCTCCTCGGCTGCAACGGTCCAGATGAGATCCTCAGATGGATCGACGGCTGCTGCTCCTCTACAGATCGACGGCTGGGATTAGAACTGGAGCGAGGTCTTCATCGGACGGCTCTGGAAGGTGGAGGAAGAACTGATGGCCGGCGAACTTCGCCGGCCTCCTGCGTGCGCTCCGGTCCTCCTCAGCTGCTGCACATGATCGGAGAACGTTCCTGGTGACTGCCCGCAGCTGATGGTGATGGCCGATGCCCCAGCCGAGCCCTAGAAGGCTCCGGCGAGGTCGGCGGAGAAGAAGCTCCTGGCTTGAAGTTGGGAGGCCTCAGACGCCTCCCTTTGGACCTGCAAAATAGTCAAGAAGCTTCGCGGGTCGAGGGCAAAGTGCCTCGACCCGGTTAGGTGGCGTGAAGGTGAACGGTGCGGTGGGGCGGAAGAGCTCCGGCGAGGCGGAGGCGATGGAGCTCGACTCCCAGATCCTGTGCGATCTGGGTTGAGTGAAATGGCGTAGAAGATGCGTGAGGAGATTGCGAAGGTGATGATCGGGTTGGATGGTCGAGATGTAACGTGAGATAGTCGGAATCAGGGAAATGGATCGGAGATATGGATTGGGCGAAATCGAAAATTACGCTAAATAGAAGATCTAATCGGCTACCTGGTGGCTGAAGTAGACTGTGCTGGAGCTGATCTTGCTCCTGGTCGTAGCCTCGAAGGGCGTCAAGGCCTGAGGCTCGATGCTCAACGCCGGCGGCGGAGCAAGGACGGCGAGAATCGCCGGATCAAAGGATTCACCTCCTCGCCTCACTGCAACAAGGGCACAGCTTGCTGTCACTCTCGCGATGCCGATGGAGGTCACGGGGAAGAAGGAGAGGGTCCAAAGATACGGCGCGGAGGCGGCGGAGGTCGGGAATATATAGAGTGACAGGGGCGTTTAGGGTTGAGGTGCGACAGTGATGGAAAGCTTGGATTTGATGGCGAAGGATCCGGCGAGGGAGAGGGATGAACGGCGAAGAATCCGGGCGCGGGGGATGCGTGGGAGACAGCCTGGATGCGCGTGGGAAAATCGGGGAAGACGGGGTGGCGCACGTATTCCAGAAAAGGAAGGAGGTCGCGGGGGAGTTGACCGGGGTCAACAATCCCCCGTGGACCAATCAGGAGCGGCCACGTGTGCTTTATTTTTGTTTATTTATTTTAGGGTAGAAATAGGCCGAATTAGAGAAAACTCAAAACATGAAATATTTTTCTTTTATTTTTTTCTATTTTTTGGTGATTTTTAATTAATTTTTGGAAATAAAAATAGGGTAGCTCTATATATAGGTATATGTACACTATATGGATTTTTATTTTTGATTTTTTATTTGTTATTTTTATTAATTTTTATGCTTATTTTGTATTTTATTTATTTACAACATGAAATATGGAATAAAAGAATATTTTTATTTTATTTTTATCACTTATATACAAGGGTGAAATAAATAGTTATACACATTTATACACATGGTATATATACAATGTATTTTTGTATTTTTCATTTTGTGATTTTTATTTAATTTTTGTTTTATTTCTTGTTATTTATTTTATGTACAATATGTCACATAGATTATTTACAAAAAGTTTAGAAAATAAATACATTTATCTACAAGGTTAAATAAATACAAGATGATGGTGTATACACATGGTGAAAGAAGGGTATTTTTGAATTTTTGATTTTTATCTTTTTATTTTGTTTTTAATAGTTTCTAAATATATACAAATATGGACAAACATATTTTTGGGTGAGGAAAATATAAAGTTTATTTATTTACAAATATATACATATGAGCTCCTATCTCCCTCTACTTTGGCTTTTATGCGGTCAGGCCCATGCTGAGCCCTCCCTTGGGTTAGGTTGCTCAATATTTATTCTAAATATTTCCCTCTTTTTCTTTTTGCTCTTTATTCTTTTATTTTGTGCACAAAAACATGCTAATTATAGGTTTTTACACAATGCATGCTTTTGGTAATTATTTGTATTTACACATATCTACATGTATTTGCAAAGGGTTTTTGTAGCTAAAATAGAAGAATAAAGAGTGATGAATGGGTATTCATCACCCCCCTATGCTTAACTTTGCTAGTCCCTTAGCAAACACTTATTTGAAAAAGAAGTGAAAAAGAAAGAAAATGAAAAAGAAAAAGAGGATGTACATGGATCAAGGTTGACTTAATAAATTTTCCTTCATTAAATTGAAATATGGAGCTCGATCAGATCTTTGGATTATTAATGTGTCGGAACCTTATTTGGACTCAAGCCTAAAACTCAACAGCCTCCAAGTTCCACCAATCTATGGGCAAGACTCCTCAATAAACCAGATCAGAACAAGTCTACATACACAAACTCTAATGACCATGAATCTTTTCCTTGCGGTGTAAGTGATATGTGGCTCCCCACCTCAGAAGTAACAAAGAAACAACCTCCCTCAACCTGGTAACTCTAATGCCTCAGTCTAGCAACTCTTTCCTCGAGAAGCGGGGTATTCCCTTCTAAGTTCAAGTGCAACCGGCTCAAGAAGAGGGGGTAGAAGTATAGAGTTTTGGAAGCTTAGCCAGTGTAGCTAAGTCTCCCGCTGCAAGCTTCATGAGATGTAGCATGATACCATAAGCTTTTGCTTTATACTCCGGTGGGATTATTAAATTTTCAATCCGACCCACCACTTTTTTGGAGTTCTTTTTGCATTTTTGCATTTTTTTTTCAACAACTTCTGTACAACATATCTACATGGTGCAGCATATATAAGAAATTTCCCCTTGAGCCAGTAGACTATCCCTCTTTTGAAGCTTTATTGCAACCCACAGCTTCTGTCTTTAGATTTCAACACCACTAGACCAAGTTGAGGTGCACTTCCTTCACTATAAGAAGAAGAGAGGTTCCGCCTAGAAGTACTACCCTCATATGCTACCCCAAGCCAAAGGAAACTGCCTCCTCACCACCTCATCCATGGAGAGCCATGTGTAAAGTGCAGGTGCAAGTTAAGCCATTGTCTCTAAGAGTCATGCGTGTGTTGTTAAGTGCTCTACTTAGGCTCATCAAGATGACATATGCTCATAGCCTAGTGGACTCAAAGAATTAAGTCCTTATGGACCTGAAAAGCCTTAACCCTAAGTCCTACAAGGTTCCTCTTGAAGTTACGTGAATTAAGATCTTGTTCAAGCTCCATTTCTCAATTTAATTCCAGGCTTGGTTTAAATGTCAACTCTCATCCAGGAAAAACTATATACATATATGTACACAAGATGCTATTTACAAATATTTTACAATCATGCAAAAATTTTGAAATCATGAATGAATGATGCATGAAGTGCAAGTTTTGCAAAAAGATATTTACAAACATTTACACAAGATTTTTGCAAACTTTTGATTTTCAAAACATTTTGGAAAAATTTTGTACTATATACATAATTTTGATACAAAATATTTTACACAAGCTTTACACAAAAGATTTTTGAAATCATTTTTACAAAAATACTTTGTACACTAGCTATGTCTGTGCAGGAATAAAAGAGGTTTATGTACATGAAAAATTTTTAATTTTTGTGTTTGTTTTTTTTTTTTTTAGCCATTTTATTTATTAACATACTCACACAAAGTACGAGTTATGGCTAAAGTATATATGAAATATATACACACCCCCCCTATACTTAGCTCGAACGATGTCCTCAGAGTGATCAAGAGCGATGAAGAAGACATAACTCGTGCTTCGTAAAAGGGAAGTGAAAAGGAATGGCTAAGTACAGGAACGAATAAATGAATAGAATGAGAAGAACTCGGTGGTTTCCCCCTATACTTAGGATTAACTAATCCTAAGTATAGAAAGCTGTACATGAAGGGAAATCCGAGTGAAGAATATACAGAATCTGCCCCCCCTATACTTAGGGTAAAATATCCCTAAGTATAGGCAGCAAAAACAAGAGCAGAAATAATAAAAAGAATACTCACAGGTCCGACATCCCCCCTATACTTAGGGTAAAGTACACCCTAAGTATAGCATAATCACAAGATGAGAGATGGGATGTGGGACTAAAGAATAGAATGATATGGACAACTGGATCTATACAGGCGGAGGAACAGTGAAAATCAGGCGTGAGATGTAAAAGATGTGAGTCAAGAGACCACATCTCACGCAAAATGAATAGCGGCGATAATAACGTCCCGCGGCTCATGATCTAGAAATGGTTTGAGCCGCTGGCCGTTCACTCGGAAGGTACTCTCAGAAGATAACTCAGATATATCAATGCTACCGTTATCGTGTACCTTTCTGACCAAATAGGGTCCTTTCCATTTGCTCTGTAGCTTCCCTGGAAATAATCTAAGCCTCGCATCAAACAGCCATACTTTCTGTCCAATCTCAAAATGCTTGTGGCTGATATGAGAATCATGCCACTCTTTGACTTTCTCCTTATAATGTAGGCTGTTTGAGAAAGCTGCATCTCTAAGCTCTTCCAAGGCGGCTAACTCTGCCCTCCTCTGGTCTCCTATACCATTTGGATCCATCAATATGTCTGTAACTGCCCAGAGTGACTTGTGCCTCAGCTCAACTGGTAGGTGACAAGGCTTGCCATAAACGAGGCGAAAGGGAGATGTACCCAATGGAGTTTTGAAAGACGTCCGATATGCCCACAAAACCGAGTCCAAAAGCTGTGACCAATTCTTTCGGTCAGGGCGGACGACTTTCTGCAAAATATTCTTGATCTCCCTATTCGACACTTCGGCTAGACCATTCGTCTGTGGATGGTATGGTGTAGCAACACGATGGTCTATACTGAACTCTCTAGCAAGTGCCTTCACCTGGTCGTTGATGAAATGAGATCCCCCATCAGAAATCAGAACTCGTGGAACCCCAAACCGCATAATGATGTGCTTCTTCAAAAATCTGCAAACTGTCTTCGCATCTGCGGCTCGGGCGGGGATAGCCTCAACCCAACGACTAACATAATCTACGGCCAACAGAATGTACTCAAATCCCTGACTCTTAGGGAATGGACCCATGAAATCGATGCCCCATGCGTCAAAAACCTCACAGAAGTGAATGGGCTGCATCGGCATCATATCACGCTGTCCACAAGTGCCCATCCTCTGGCAGTCAGTACATCTCTTCACGAACTCATCAGAGTCCTTGAAGAGTGTAGGCCACCACAAGCCGGATTGGAGCACTTTCTGTGCCGTTCTCCTCCCAGAATGATGTCCTCCTGCCTCAAGCTTGTGGCAGTAAGTGAGAACACTATGATGCTCCTCCTGAGGAATACACCGACGCCAGATGCTATCCCCTCCCTCGTGGTAAAGGATGGGATCCTCCCAGTGGTAGGACTTGGCCTTCGCAAGGAAGGTCTCAATCTTCTGCTTGGGCCAATCTTGTGGGACTTTCCCAGCAACGAGAAAGTTCACAATATCGGCATACCACGGGAGTGAGGCGATAGCAAGGATCGCCTCATCTGGGAAGGTATCACAAATGGGATCAATCTGCTCCGAATCCTCAGGCTGCTCTAATCGGGATAAATGGTCCGCCACCACATTCTTGACTCCAGGCTTATCCTTGATCTCAATGTCGAACTCCTGGAGTAGAAGGATCCATCTGGTAAGTCTGGCCTTGGCATCCTTCTTTGACATGAGGTACCTGATGGCGGTGTGATCTGTGTACAAGGTCACTCTAGATCCAATGATATATGATCTGAATTTATCTAGGGCAAACACTACTGCTAGCATCTCCTTCTCTGTGACTGTATAATTCCGCTGAGCGGAATCCAATGTGCGGCTAGCATAGTGTATCGCAAATGGTACTCCATCCCTCCTCTGTCCTAGCACTGCCCCTACGGCAAAATCAGAGGCGTCCGTCATGATCTCGAATGGGAGAGACCAATCTGGTGGCTGAAGGACAGGAGCCTCAATAACACACTGTTGGAGAGTCTCAAAGGACGAAAGACACTTGTCATCGACAAGGAACTCGGTGTCTTTCGTCAAGAGGTCAGTCAACGGTCGGGCAATCTTGCTGAAATCATGAATAAATCTCCTATAAAAACCAACGTGCCCCAGAAATGACCGTAACTGCTTCAGATTGGACGGCGGTGTGAGTTTCCTAATGACATCGACCTTGGCCGGATCAACCTCCATGCCTCTGTTGGAGATGATGTGGCCAAGCACCGTCCCTTGAGTCACCATGAAGTGACTCTTCTCCCAAGACAGAACCAAGCGGGTATCAATGCATCGCTGGAGTACTCGGTCTAGGCAGTCAAGACAGGAATCGAATCCGTCGCCGTAAACCGAGAAGTCGTCCATGAAGACTTCCAAACACTCCCCTACCATGTCCGAAAATATCGACAGCATGCATCTTTGAAAAGTCGCAGGGGCGTTACATAGTCCGAATGGCATGCGTCGAAAGGCGTATGTACCGAAGGGACAGGTAAAGGTGGTCTTCTCCTGATCCTCAGGAGCGATGGCCACTTGGTTGTAGCCCGAGTACCCATCTAGGAAGCAATAATGGCTCTTCCCTGCCAGTCTCTCTATGATCTGATCAATAAAAGGCAGGGGGAAATGGTCCTTCTTGGTGGCCTGGTTGAGTCTCCTGTAGTCAACACAGACCCGCCAAGAGGTGGGTACTCGTGTAGCAATCTCCTCTCCCGACTCACTGATCACAGTCGTGATGCCCGTCTTCTTGGGCACCACATGCAAGGGGCTAACCCACTTGGAGTCGGAAATGGGATAAATAAAATCTGCACTCCACCATTTTGATATTTCCTTCATAACAACCTCTCTTAGGTTAGGGTTTAGTCGCCGCTGGAACTCACGCGACAGCTTTGCCCCTTCCTCGAGATAGATATGGTGGGAGCACAACGAGGGGCTAATCCCATGGAGATCTGCTACGCTCCATCCAATTGCCTTGCGGTTCTTTTCAAGAACCTCCATCAGACGGGATTCTTGTTCTCCAGTCAGATCTGCAGAGATGATGACTGGGTACATCTCAGACTCTCCCGCAAGGAATCGATACTTCAACGAAGTAGGGAGCGGCTTTAGCTCTGGACAGCTAGGTGCTGGCAAATCTGGCTTCTGAAGAAGATGTGTGTATGCAGACAATTCTGCCAAATTTGCCTGGGAAAATGGTAAAGAACTCTCACAAACTGGATCTGGAGAAGGCGGGTCCTCTACATTATCTCTGTTCTGCTCTGCCTCTACCTCCTCCTCATCTATAGGCTCAGGTGGATCCAGATCTGGCATCTAATCATCACAATCTGCCCAATCAGATTCTGAATCCGAGGGATCTATATCAGACTTGGTGGCATCAGTACCACCGGAGAACAAGGTGGCATCAGCACCACCATCACTGGAAATCGTGTCGCGATCAAGGTCCGACTCTGCTGACTCAATAGTATCCTGAACCAGGGCTGTGCTCTCCAGAATATCCTCTGCTATCATCTCTGCATCAGCTGTGTCTGAAAGTGAGAGGGTAGTCTGTGACTCAAGGTCTGCCCAAGCTGCCTCATCATCTGTGATCACAAAATCACAGTCCTGGTGGATGTCTGGCTCTGCATCTGTCAGCTGCTCTGAATCTGTACTGCTATGTGAGCGGGATCTGGATCTGGCTCTGTGGTCCTTAACCGTCTCTATTTGTATACTCTCGCCCTGGACGCGAAAGAATACCTTCCCACTGTCATGGTCAGTCACCGCCTTGGCTGTGGCCAAGAATGGGCGACCGAGGATGATGGGGGAATCGGTCAACGATTCAGGGGTCTCCATGTCCAGCACTACGAAGTCCACGGGGAATTGCAAACCCTGAATCGTGATGACAACGTCTCGCAACAACCCCTTTGGCCTCTTGACAGACCGATCAGCAAACTGAAGGTATGTCCTGCTCTGTCTAAGAGTGCCCAACTCTAAGTGGTCGAGAAGGGCTGCCGGAAGAAGGTTGATCGACGATCCGCTATCTAAGAGAGTGCGGTCGAACCTCTGCTCATTAATCTGGCATCTGACATACGGGGCCCCTAAATCTGGCCTCTTAGTCGGCAGATGGTTCTGGATCGCGTAACACGTGGCTTTTGTTAGCACATGAATTTCTGCGGTCTTGCTCCTCTTCTTCCTCCTGACTGTGGTCCTATCTCTTAGGGATCGCTGAAGAAGAGGGATGTGCTGCAAAGCCTCATTGAGGGTCAGCTGAATGTGAAATCGATCTATCATGCCCTGGCTGAACTCCTCCTGCTCTCTCTTTTTTGGATCTTTTTCCTTTTTCTTCCCCTTCCCCAACTCAAGGGCTCTAGGAAAGGGGATCACAGGGTCCTTCGCAGATGAAGGACTAGGAATAGGCCTAGATGATTCGATGACTGGATCCTCACAAACATCATTCACCACAGTGGGATCAGAAGAAACTAAACCTTTTCCTTTATTCAAATCAGAGTTCCGAGATACATTCATGCGAGGAAAGACAACATTTCTATCAGAATAAATGTAGGTGGCATCAGTACCACCTCTAGTTGGCTCTACAACTAGACGTCTTGCGGCCTCAGTACCGCGGGCTGGCTCGGCTCTGCTGGTGGCGTCAGTACCACCTCCTCGATGTGGTGAAATGGCGGCCTCAGTACCGCCGGTGGAATCAGCATCTCGGGTGGCATCAGTACCACCGTCATCATGATGTGCGGCTTCAGTACCGCTCTCCTCTTCCTCATCTGGCGCTCTAGATGGATCCTCGTGTTGACGCTCAGATGAGGCGCCGCCTGCTGGTCTTCTACCGCTCCTAAGTGTGACAAAATCAGCATCAAATAAATCCGACGAGATAACATCAAATGAGTCACTAGAAGTGGTAGGCTCAGTGTGAACTACCTGCTCAGATTTCCTCTTCAAGTTATTCGGATTAGGCTCAATCTGTGCAGGGATGGCGGCCTTCCCTCTCATCAGGTCCCGCATCTCCTGGCGGAACTCGTCCATCTCCCGTCTAAATGTAGCCTGCTGCTCTGTGAAGAGGCGGGCTAGATCATCCATGGCGGGGCTCTCATGGGAACCCGACGGGTTGCCTCTCTGATAATGAGGCTGCTGGACCTGGTGCTGCTGTGGCTGAGAGGGGTAAGAGGATGGATGCTGCTGCTGGTGAGCCTGCTGCTCACGTCTCCAACTCTGTCCCTGCTGCTGATAGGGACGAGATACGAAGGATGATGGCTGGTGTGGCTGGTATGCTGGGGGCTGCTGGTGATCTCTCTGCTGGGAGTACTGCCCTCCCTGACCGGCTGGCTGCTGCTGGGGTTGGTTACCCCCATTCCCCCACCTGAATCCGGGATGGTCTCGTCGGATTCCAGGCTGAGGACGGTCATACCAAATCCCGTTGACATCCATCAACGGTTCCGCATCGTAAGGGGCTGGTGGGAGTACATCCAGAGGCTGATCCGGCTGATATACCACCATCTGCAAGTCTGGAGATGGTGGTGACTGGTAAGAGGGCTGCTGCTGCTGGTATGGCTCCGCCTGTACAAGGTGAACTTGTCTAGGCTGCTGCAAGGAGCTGGAGCGCTGGGACGAGCTGCGGCTGCCGCCGGAATCGCCTCGCGACAGAAGACGGGGCTGAGGAGCCGTCTGTGCCTCCTGAAGACACAAGAGCTGGGTCTTCATGTCGCTCAGAGTTTGTGCCATTTCCTCCATCTGAGTTATGCCCTGGCACTGCTTCTTCTCTATGATTTCCATGCGGTCCAACTTCTCGCTGATAATCCCCATGTCCGCAGCGGCCGACTCTGCCTGTGCGGCTGCAACTGTGGACGAACTGGATGGACCTGCATCAACCTGTGCTATCCGCTGATATTGCACGGGTCCTGGCGGCTGCTGAGATCTCTGTGTATACAACCTCGTCTGGGACATCACCATGTAATTTTCTGCCATCTCTTCGTAGATGGCCCAGACTTGGTTGTGGTCCTTGGCAAAGTAGGACCCGCCGCAAGAAGCATTCACCAATCCCTGAAGGTCTGGCGTCAGCCCACTAAAGAAGCTCTGAACTAGGTTCGGCTTCGAAATGTCGTGGTGTGGGCATCTATCCAGAAGCTCTCTGAACCTCTCCCATGCTTCGTGAAATTGCTCGTTAGGGAGCATGGAGAAGTTGTTGATCAGGGCCCTTGCTGCATTCGTCCGCCCGAGTGGATAGTACTTGTTCAAGTACTCGGTGCGGAGCTGATCCCAAGTGTAAACAAACTTCCCTAGATGTTTCAGCCAGGCGGCTGCTCTATCTGCCAGTGAAAAAGGGAAGGCCATCATTCGAATCGTATCTTGGTCCACACGACGGTCGTGGACAGTGCTGCAGATCATCAAGAACTCCTGGAGATGGAGGTGGGGTTCCTCAGTGGCGAGTCCGTGAAAATGAGGAAGCATCTGCAGGGTGTTCGGAGGGAACTTGAAATCCCCCACGATAGCAGGTATCACCACCCATTGGTGCATCAGTGTAGATCCGGGGTTGTGAAGCTCCCGCATCGGTCTTGCTGCGGCTGCGGCTGCCTCTGCTGCGGCAGCTGCTGCTGCGGCTGCTGCCTCTGCATCAGCGTCAGGAATGTCCTCCGGCTCGCTCGACTCTTCTCGCTCTCTTCGGAGTCTCTCCAACTCCCTCCTCATCTCTATCATGAATGCCCCCTGATCGCGTAACTGTTGCTGAACTGTCTCTAATGACGCGATCAGGGTAGAGTTAATCGCCCCCTGGTCTAAGACAAAATGTTCGGGCTGGCGATCGTCTGAACTGCCGGCTCCAGCCATAGGGACGTCTGCAAAATCAGATGAGCCTAACTCAGGTTCTGTCAAATTAATTCGTCTCTCCTCAGGCTCATGTCTCTCAGTAGCAGAAGAAAAGGGATCGAGGGGGAGCAGGGTGGAATCGAACTCGGGCCCGGAGAGCTGGTCTCGACTCTCACGGGCCAACCTAGATGATGGAGTAGACGCGCCTGAAAGCGGTGCAGCCAAAGGCTGCCTAAGAGATCGTCTACCCATCATCTTGATCTTGGCGAGTTGGGCGGATGGGATCTGGAGAAAATATGATAGCAAAGCAAACCCCCGGTTCACCAACGCAACACAATCTGAAGACCGTGAAAGATCGGTCAATTTATCTTGTCAATTTTATTTGGTGAACATGCAAGATATCAGAGCGCTTACGTGACCTGTTAGGATACCCGATGCTACTCCAACCGACTGGCCCGCACGGAAGAGTCGGTAGTCAGCTAGAAATAACACCGGAGGGTTCTACCTAGGGTACGAGTCACTCTCTCGCGCATACAAACCATACAATGAGGGGGTTGCTCTCCCCAAGACAAATTTTTAAGGTGAGTGTCTTTTAGGGTCAATAATGTTATCCAGTCCCAATTTTTTTTTGTTTTTCTTTTTAAATATTTTTCAAAATAAATACAAGCGGCCTACCGATTTTTCCGATTCTCCTGATGATTAATCCAAAAACAGAGGGAGAAGACGAAAAAGCCGATGCGCGAAGAAATCAATGATACATGCAGAGAAAGAAATGCGTACCTTGTCTCCAGCACTCTACATGCAAGTGATCCGCGCAGAATTTAAAGACAGAATAAAACTACCTAAATGGTGCAGCGGGAAAAACCGAGTCCTAGATGAGCAACTTCTATTGATCGTGAAGAACAATAGTTAGCTAACCGAATCGAGTCCGGAGTCCGATCTTGGGAATCACTCGGTGCCCGCCACAACGGGTCCTGCCAGCGCTGTATGTGACTCCTCACGACACGTGGTCTCAAATCCAATTTCACTAACTTTTTCAGTGAATTTTTATTAAGGTCCAATTACGTTCTATAGGAACAGATATTCTATTAGGTGTTGGGCCTTAAAATTTACGTCACAATCAACAAAAATTCCTAAATCTAGGGGCTCGAGAGAAACCGCGAGAAACACCGGAAAAGGCAGCTAGCTATAAAAACCACGATAAAAGCCGCGAAAATCCAAATGGGTCCCCTGAGCACACCGGTGCTCAGCGAAACAGACCCGCTAAGTTACAAATGTCCACAGTTCGAAGTCTAAGTTATTACAACAAGAATAATGTTCTCTCTCTCTCTCTGAAATAAAAATTTCTTCTGACTCTCTCTCCTCTCTCTCTTCCTCCTGTGCGGGTCCACAAAAAGTGTACTCCAAATTCCAAGCAGTACCTCGCACAAAAAAGTGAGAAAGAGAAAGTGTCAGAAAACAGTTATAATGTAGAGAGACAAAAATACAAGAATGAAAACTGACTACAAAGCCGTGCTCCCCGGCAACGGCGCCATTCTGATGACACGAAAATCCCGAACAACTGAGGTAGAAAATAAATCACAATGTCGTTGTCCTCAATCGCTCAGATGCGTCAATCAAGAAAAATCAATCACTCAAATAAGATAAAAACAAGCAAGCACACAATAGAGCGATCTAGCTATAGGATTAACCTGGTATAGCTCCCAGGGTCGAACACAAGGAGCACAGATTGGCCTTGCGGCCTACGATATAGTCAGCAATCCAAGAGAGTCTTTTTTATGGTTTTTATTTGTTTTTTATATTTTTTTTAGATTTGTTTTTAAAAGGTGAGAAAATGAGAGAAAATGAATGCAAGGCAACTTTAACAATTTATACAACACAACAAAAATGGTGCAAAAATTAAGAAAAAATGGTTTTTATGTTTTTTAAGTTTTTTACTGTTTTTGGTGAATTTTTGGAATTTTTCTAATGGGTAAATTATTTATTAAAAATCAAACAATGCAAAGAACAAAGGGTACTGTCCAGCAAGGCTTAAGACCCAAAAATAAAATACTCTTGGATCTCAAAAAGCCCTAAAGGTAATTTTCCTATAAACTATGAAGAATAAGGAAAATTTAGGCACCCTATTTATTGTTTTTGGATTTTTAATTTATTTATTACAATTTTTATGAGTTTTTAGGGGTTTTTCAATTTTTAGGGTTTTTAAGTGATGAAAAGTAGCCAAAATTGGCTAGAAAATCAAACAACAAGCAAGAAACAGTACCTAATTTTTTTAGAATTTTTGGTGGAGTTTTTATATTTTTTTGGTATTTTTAAAGTCAAACAGTAGCAAAAATATGGGTTTTTGAATTTTTAAAAATAATAAATGCAATCAAAAATGTCCCCAAAAATCATAGAAATTCCTACATCATGGCAGGAGCCATGTGTCAAAATCTCATTGGATTTGGAGGGCGTTTGATATTTTATTCAAAAATAAAGGTGGGGCACTGTGCACAGGGACCTAAGTGCAAATACCCAAAGATCTGGGGGCCTTGGTGCAAAATACCCAGCAAGTCACGCGCTTCGCACGTGGCTGGGGCACACAGGGACTGATTTGCAATAAAAACCAAGTCCTAGGGCTATTTGATAACTCGTATCAAAAGCCCAGGGGTATGGTTGCAAAAAAAAAACCAATAAATAACGCACATGCGCATAAACAATGCTCACAGGGGTATATATGCAATTATTCAAAAATATTCATGCATTCATTAACACTCCAGATCTACAGGACTAAATCTGCAAATATCCCAACAAAACACGTGACGAAGCACGTGGGTCTCTACTGGCAGGGGTATAAGTGCAAATAAAATAAAGCGCGAGGTCCTTGATGCAAATAACCCAGAAAATAAACAACTTGAATCAAAAGTTACAGGACTAAAATGAAAATGACAACCTACGAGGGGGGCCTACGATATTTACCCCTTTATTAACCGACGGTCGGATGTGCGCCACGTGGGTGATCTGACGGCTGGGATGTGCGACGCTTTACTTCTTCGGCGCTTGGTCTCGATCGACGGCGGAGGGAGGTCCACGTGGCTGATCTAACGGTGCTGGGCTCCTGCGCCTCTCTCCTCGGCTGCAACGGTCCAGATGAGATCCTCAGATGGATCGACGGCTGCTGCTCCTCTACAGATCGACGGCTGGGATTAGAACTGGAGCGAGGTCTTCATCGGACGGCTCTGGAAGGTGGAGGAAGAACTGATGGCCGGCGAACTTCGCCGGCCTCCTGCGTGCGCTCCGGTCCTCCTCAGCTGCTGCACATGATCGGAGAACGTTCCTGGTGACTGCCCGCAGCTGATGGTGATGGCCGATGCCCCAGCCGAGCCCTAGAAGGCTCCGGCGAGGTCGGCGGAGAAGAAGCTCCTGGCTTGAAGTTGGGAGGCCTCAGACGCCTCCCTTTGGACATGCAAAATAGTCAAGAAGCTTCGCGGGTCGAGGGCAAAGTGCCTCGACCCGGTTAGGTGGCGTGAAGGTGAACGGTGCGGTGGGGCGGAAGAGCTCCGGCGAGGCGGAGGCGATGGAGCTCGACTCCCAGATCCTGTGCGATCTGGGTTGAGTGAAATGGCGTAGAAGATGCGTGAGGAGATTGCGAAGGTGATGATCGGGTTGGATGGTCGAGATGTAACGTGAGATAGTCGGAATCAGGGAAATGGATCGGAGATATGGATTGGGCGAAATCGAAAATTACGCTAAATAGAAGATCTAATCGGCTACCTGGTGGCTGAAGTAGACTGTGCTGGAGCTGATCTTGCTCCTGGTCGTAGCCTCGAAGGGCGTCAAGGCCTGAGGCTTGATGCTCAACGCCGGCGGCGGAGCAAGGACGGCGAGAATCGCCGGATCAAAGGATTCACCTCCTCGCCTCACTGCAACAAGGGCACAGCTTGCTGTCACTCTCGCGATGCCGATGGAGGTCACGGGGAAGAAGGAGAGGGTCCAAAGATACGGCGCGGAGGCGGCGGAGGTCGGGAATATATAGAGTGACAGGGGCGTTTAGGGTTGAGGTGCGACAGTGATGGAAAGCTTGGATTTGATGGCGAAGGATCCGGCGAGGGAGAGGGATGAACGGCGAAGAATCCGGGCGCGGGGGATGCGTGGGAGACAGCCTGGATGCGCGTGGGAAAATCGGGGAAGACGGGGTGGCGCACGTATTCCAGAAAAGGAAGGAGGTCGCGGGGGAGTTGACCGGGGTCAACAATCCCCCGTGGACCAATCAGGAGCGGCCACGTGTGCTTTATTTTTGTTTATTTATTTTAGGGTAGAAATAGGCCGAATTAGAGAAAACTCAAAACATGAAATATTTTTCTTTTATTTTTTTCTATTTTTTGGTGATTTTTAATTAATTTTTGGAAATAAAAATAGGGTAGCTCTATATATAGGTATATGTACACTATATGGATTTTTATTTTTGATTTTTTATTTGTTATTTTTATTAATTTTTATGCTTATTTTGTATTTTATTTATTTACAACATGAAATATGGAATAAAAGAATATTTTTATTTTATTTTTATCACTTATATACAAGGGTGAAATAAATAGTTATACACATTTATACACATGGTATATATACAATGTATTTTTGTATTTTTCATTTTGTGATTTTTATTTAATTTTTGTTTTATTTCTTGTTATTTATTTTATGTACAATATGTCACATAGATTATTTACAAAAAGTTTAGAAAATAAATACATTTATCTACAAGGTTAAATAAATACAAGATGATGGTGTATACACATGGTGAAAGAAGGGTATTTTTGAATTTTTGATTTTTATCTTTTTATTTTGTTTTTAATAGTTTCTAAATATATACAAATATGGACAAACATATTTTTGGGTGAGGAAAATATAAAGTTTATTTATTTACAAATATATACATATGAGCTCCTATCTCCCTCTACTTTGGCTTTTATGCGGTCAGGCCCATGCTGAGCCCTCCCTTGGGTTAGGTTGCTCAATATTTATTCTAAATATTTCCCTCTTTTTCTTTTTGCTCTTTATTCTTTTATTTTGTGCACAAAAACATGCTAATTATAGGTTTTTACACAATGCATGCTTTTGGTAATTATTTGTATTTACACATATCTACATGTATTTGCAAAGGGTTTTTGTAGCTAAAATAGAAGAATAAAGAGTGATGAATGGGTATTCATCACCCCCCTATGCTTAACTTTGCTAGTCCCTTAGCAAACACTTATTTGAAAAAGAAGTGAAAAAGAAAGAAAATGAAAAAGAAAAAGAGGATGTACATGGATCAAGGTTGA
This sequence comes from Ottelia alismoides, assembly GCA_037367405.1. Taxonomy (NCBI): domain Eukaryota; kingdom Viridiplantae; phylum Streptophyta; class Magnoliopsida; order Alismatales; family Hydrocharitaceae; genus Ottelia; species Ottelia alismoides. The sequence continues at coordinate 1,123,040 of JAZKJV010006960.1, read as the reverse complement.
CTTAATAAATTTTCCTTCATTAAATTGAAATATGGAGCTCGATCAGATCTTTGGATTATTAATGTGTCGGAACCTTATTTGGACTCAAGCCTAAAACTCAACATGAGAGTAACACACCCAAAAGGAAGGTTAGGGCGATACTATTCATGCTAATATAGAGAATAAGGGTTTACATCCGAGCCCAAAAGACTTGGGCCCAAAAGAAATGGCAATAAAACAAAAGAAAAAATCATGAGACAATCGATCAACAAGCAAACAAAAGAGCCGTACGGATAGGGGCGTGTCATCTATCTTTATCTCAGCCTTTGATTCCTCTCGAAGAAAGTACTACATGTAAGATGAAATAGAAGAATGGATCAGATGGAGAAGTTAGTGACTGCTAATGAATCCATGATTCATCATTTTTAATCTTTCATTTTGGCCAAAATATTTTGTAAACACATGTGTATGTATGTATGTACGTGTGTATGTATGTATATATATACATTCTCATATTTCAACATACTAACTATGATTGTTACTAATGTATTTTTGAACACTTATTTATATCAAAGAAAAAGAAAAAAAATAAGAAAAATGAAGAAAGGATGATGTAAATATGTATAGACTGATCATAAACTCTAAGACAAGGTCAATTTTAACTTGGTCAACAAGATAATAATGGAAGGGGAGATAAAGGGTCTCAATTTATAATAATATTTAAAAATATAGATCATGTGTCGTACATAGACATCACACTCAATTGTACATAATTTCCACTATCCTATTTATTAGTTAGATCACCTCAAAATATTTTTCCTTCTTCTTGAGATTTGTATATAAAAATGTATAATAAAGAAGAAAATATCTCCTCAAGTATATCTTGTATAGATATCATGGTACAAGAAATTGAAAAGGTTGTAAAACCACTATTAAATGGTAGAGTTAATATGTGAAAAACGATCTTTTAGGATAGTATTGATATCTTCACAATTGTATATTTTCTCTTACAATTTTATTATTTATAATTATCATAATTTATATTTTTTATTATTTAACTATATTTTATGATAAAAAAAATAAATATAAAAATATAAAAGTAAAAATAACTATAAATAAATTCGGTATATAGGTAAAATGTACCTATATATGGTGTATATATGTATTTATTTATCCTCATAAATATATTTATAAAAATAAGTCAAATATATTTAAAATCCTTAATTTATATATGATAGTAATAAAATATAAATAATATAACTTATAAGTAAAAATAATAAAATTACAATAGGTATTCTAATTATATAGGTAATTTACACCTATAAATTTTATTAGTGATGAACATGGATCTATCTACCGTCTAATAAGCTAGATAGGTAAAACCGTGTTGACTAATATCTAATTCAAACAACAATCAAACCCACAACAATGAATAATAATCAAGGTGCAAATGTGAGTTAAAATTTTATTATAACTCAGAATAAAGTGTTTATAGGTGTAACTAGTCGGAGTATCGTACAAAAGGATAAGAAGGAATAGAGGGTAAAATTATTAACAATTATTTCTAATCACTAATATTTTTAGGTTTTCATTTGATATTTTTATGTCTTTTCTTCTTTTGCTAATTTTTTGTGGGTTTTTAATATATGTTAGTTTTTATATGCTTTTAATGTTTTATAATTTTTTGTGTTTTGATTTTATAGTTTTTATGGATTTTTGAAAACTTAATGCAATAAATGTGTCTAATGTCCAGTCTTGGAGGACCTACAGTGTTTAACAAGTCGGATCCAATAATCGTTGTATCAGCACCTCTCTCTGATCATGATAATCAACTCAAGTGCAATCTCAATAATTAACCTACATCAATGATTAAGCAAGTAAATGTAGGTGAGCTAAAATTTATTATACCTGATAAGAATGTGTGCAGATGACAAGTAGTAGGGGCTGAACCACATATAAGCACACATGGTAGAGCAACAAAAATAAATAGACAACTTAAGATTTTTTATATTTTTAATTTTTAATGTTTTTATGGGTTTTTTATTTTATAATTTCTATATTTTTAAATTTTGCAAATTTTTTAATTTAAATTTAGACATAAGTAATAAATAAATATCTAATATATAATTATATATAGAGAGAGTGTACGAAGAAAAGATAAAAGAGATATTTTTTATTTTTAAGTATAGAAAATAACTCAAAAGTTCAAAAAGAAAATATTTTTGGTTTTATAAATTTTTTATATTTGTGGTCATTTTTTATAAATTTTGCGAATTTATATGGATTTTGATATGGAAATACTCAAAATACAAAAAATAAATCATGGAACTTGAAATGGGATTAATAAATATCCATCAACTCATATTTAGCTCAAATTCAATTTACCTAAATACTTGGCAATCTCAAGAAAATTCAAAAACTTAGAGAATATTTTTGTGATTTCTTATGAATTTTTATACTTTTTAGAAGGTTTTTTGAGTTTTTTAATTTTTGGGAGTTTTAACTAATATTTTGCAAAAGTATTTTAATAGAAAATTAAATATACCTAAATAAACATATAGGATTTTTTGGAATTTTGAAAATATTTTGTAATTTTTATGGATTTTCAATGCTAAAAAAGAGAAAATGCAATATTTTTGTATTTTATAAATATGAAAATAATTTTAATTCCCTTAAGAAAAATATATATGATATAATAGGGTTCCAGAAACTTAATATAATTTCCCCATAATTATTAGATGTAAAATGTTATTTTTAATAAGTAAATACAACTATAAAATTAAATCTGCAATATAAGGACATGCTATAATTTTCAAAAAGTATCAGGGCATTTAAGAACATTTAAACAATGTCTAAGGCCATGTCTAAAATATTTCACAAATAAAAAAATTATCCCTATTTGTAGGGGTAATGCAATTGTACAAACAATAGTGCCACGTATGAACATATACCCAAAAATAAATACAGTGATATTCAAAGTTTATGTACCAAATAATAACACAAAACCTTGAGGTGGTCTACGTGAAATTTTGGCCCCTCACGTGCATAATCACGTGAGGTGATGTGGAATGAACTAAAGTACAAATACTAGAAAGTATGAGGTCCTTAATGTAAATAATACAAAAATATTACAATTTCAAATTAAAGTTTATGGAATGAAAATAAAATACAAAAGCAAAGGGTAGATAATGTAAAATACCCACTCCTTTGCATGTTGTGGCGAAACTATGTGCTTCACTTAAGCGATCGGGGAGTAGAGATCGCCTAGTATCGATGCGCGGTTGGACATGTGAGATTAGACCCCACTAAAGGATCTGACAACTAGTAACAACCCAATCCAACAGTAACTACTCAGTCTGGGCCACCCTTCTGATCGGACAGTGATGAGGCGACGAGTAAGAACAAGGAAGAACAATCGAGATTGGTTGCTTCAGTCCTAAATATCTCATGTCTCTGGCCTCCTGGATGGCTCTCGGCAATTTCAAAATGGCACTAAAGCTCCTCCGCAGCTGATGGTGTGTTTACGGAGATCCAGGACCCATCAATGGGGCCCTGGAGGCATTGGGAATTCTGAGCACTTGAAATGCCTTCGTGATGAACAAAAATCAACCCTAACTAGGTCTACTAGCTCTAGTACCTGCATTTTTAGCTTTTACATGAAGAAACGAAGAGTTCTAGGTAGATTTTAGGTGAAATTTGGTGGAGGTGCATAGTAGGGAGATGCTCCGAAAGAGGTGGAGGTGGAGCACTGATCTACCAGATCTGAGTGAGATCTGGGGTGAAAATGAATCGATCTTAAGTAATATTAAGTGGCTAGGGTATGGAGGTGGTCAGGCGGGCGATCAACGGTCGAAATCATATTGAACAAAGGCTTGAGCCCAGAGCTCCGATGAACTATGTTTTTTATATTTTAGGATATAAAAGACAAAATCAACCCAAATTAAATGCAAAGTTACACTAATTCTATGACTAGAAACTGAAAAAGAAAAATAAACAGAATCTCACCTGCTTAATATGGCCAGGAGCAGATGTTACACGAAGGAGATCCAGCGAATGGTTGAATCACCTCAGACTCTCTTCCTCCTCTTTGTGTCACGATGGGAACCACTCCCTGTCATAGTGGATTGCTCCAGGCTTCGATCCAACGAGTTAAAAGTTAGTCAAGAGGGATTAGATTTTTAAAATGGGAGGAGGTAATATTTTATAAATCTACCTAAGAGAGGACCTTCACTTGGGGTTTTCGATGGAATCGAGAGTTGGCTGGCATCGTCTCTTGATCCGCGTGAAAGATCAGAGTTAGATGAATATTTCACAAGAACAAATAGAGGGCAGAAGGAGTATGGATTGACTAGGAAAATGTGGTGAAATAAGGGAAAATACTGTGAACGGACCGGCCCAAAAAGGGAGCGGGGAGTTAACTGAGGTCAACCAAGGCCGCTCCTAATTTTTCCACATCGTCCACAAAGAGTCAAAACATAAGTAAAAATGGGAATAACATGAAAAAAATAGCAAATGATTTTATTAATTTTTACTCAAAACAAGAAAGTTATTTCTGATTTTTTGTAATATTTTTAGATGCTTTTTTTTATCGACCTATTTATTATGTGTTAATTTTTACAAGTATATATTTAGGTATAAATATCGTGTATTTTAGTTTTATTCTGTATTTTAGATATTATTATTTTATGTATATAATTTATATAGTTATAAAGTATTTATATATATATATTTATTTAATTAATTAATTATTTATTTTTTATTTTTCAAAGTTTATTTTACACTTTAATAAATATGGGCATGTATAATACATGTATAGTATATATATTATATTACATTATTTATTGTAATAAATTTTTAATGGGTTATTTTTATGTTTGTATTTTTAATATAGTTCAAATAATAATTATAAGTATTTAAAAATATAAAATGATTAAAAATTGTAAAGAATGAATTAAATGAATAAAAATACATAGGTATGTAATACAATAGGACCTTAAAAGCCAACTTTTGTATCTTAACTCCAATTTTAATGAAATCACCTTCATTTAATGGATAATTAATTTAGAGTACAACAAAGTGAATTTGGTCAATTTTGAGTTCACATGGAGAAGATATTGATCTATGAAGTTTTTTTATGTCTTTTCCATCTGTGTGTCCTAGTCACATAGTGTGTCATTTTTATGTTTACTTGTTTTGTATTTTTATATACATTTTTATGTACATGTTTTGTGTTGAAAATATCTTTATCTGAGTTGTGCAAGAATGTGTATAAATCAGTGTAAGTTAGGTTGTATATGTAGTGTATTGGTCACCTAGGATTTCTAGGTGTTTGTGTTATTTTGTTTGTATTTGTTTGCCCTTATCTCCTCCTACTTAATTTATTGTTGACCAGGTTAATATTGACTTAGTCTTGAGGTTATGTGTTAGTCAATATTTACAATACTTCCTTTATTTTACTTTTCTTTTCTTTATTCATTTATTTTATAATTAAATATGTGTATTTAAGATCTATTTCAAACAACATTTAGAAAGCTATCTTGTACAAGTTATATCTATTTACATGTTTTTAGCTAGGGTTTTAAAGACAAAAAAGGGATAAAGGTTCATGAATGGGTATTCGTCAACCCCCTATACTTACCTTTGTATTCCCTAGCAAATATTTATTAGGAGAATAAGTGATGAAATGAAGAAAAGAAAAATAAAGAAGGAAGAATGATAATGATTTTGGGACTTGTCCTTAGAAAAATTACTTTGGAGCTTAGTTAAGACCTTTGGGTTATTAGTGTGTTCAGAACCATATTAAGGTTACTACTTGCGACGCAACAGCCCTTAGATTCCATGCTCCTTTATTCGGTTCTATTCAACAACTTGGTCAAAACCGTCCTTTCAGACGTATACACTTGTAACCTCAAAATGCTATATTTCAGGTGTGTGAAATGTGTTATCTCTTCCTAGATAAGTAGCTAAACTACCGGTTGTCTCCTCCTCTAGAAACTCATCCACGAGGACATGAATATTTCCTTCTAAGTTAAGTACATGCTATTTCGTAGTTAATAAGGGTGAAGCTAGAAGAAAAAGAAAAGAAGTGGAAATGGACCAGCATAGTTACATTTCCTTGTAAGTTCGGTCAGTGTAACCAAGATCCACCAAGAATCATGCCTTTTATGAAGCTCAAAATTTTTGGAATCTTTGTTGTAGGTTTCTTTTTGGTATTTCTTCGTTAGGCATTGCACTACATTCTTGTTTGCCTTGCCGGATATAGAATCTTTTAGTCTTCCCATGTTTTGGGCGGCCTTAGAAAAATTGTGCTAGCAGACAATTCCTCATCTGAAGCTTTATTTTAATCCAATCTCTAGTCTTTAGATGTCCATGCTACCAGAGGAATACTATGTTGAAGTACTAGTTTCAGCAATCCCCAAGAATGGTTCCTAAGCCACCACTGACGAAGCGGCCTAGTATCGTCTTAACTTAGACTCCCAAATCTTTCAACCAATCTTTGTTGAGCTATGTGCTGAGCGGGAGGTTCTAAGTAAAGCCATTGTCTCAAGAACTGTACATATGACATGAAAGTTTCTAGTTATCCATATTGAATTGACACATGAACACAGTCTCATAGAACCTAAAGAATTAAGTCAAAATGACCTGAAGCATCTCGATTCCAGTCCTTAACAGATTCCTATAAAATAGGTGGATTAATTTTTTGATCAAGCTCAAATCATTGGATTTTAATCGGATTAATTCAATCATCAAAACATTCAGTAAAATGCTTATGCAATGTAAGAAATATTTTTGTGCAAACATTTTATGTTTTGTTTTTTTGTTTTGTTTTTTGAAATTTTTATATGTTTTCATAATGTTTTGCAAATTTTTGTGGCATTTTGAAACATTTTGCAAATTTGTAGATATTTTGGGATTTTTTATATTTTTATGGGGTTTTTGAAAAGCAAAAAGAGTTAGTGTGTCAGTGTAAGTTTTGTGTGAGTGTTATTCTTTATTATTGATTTGTCGTATACCCTTACCCCATAGTATAATAGTCATACTATTAAAAATACGAAAGTATGAGTTATGGCTAAAGTATAAGCAACGTATATACGACTCCCGTATACGTAGCGCGGACTATTTCCTCGTAGTGATCAAAGTGAAAAAGAGAGACATAACTCGTGCTGAGTATAGAAAAGCCTAGACTACAACGACTCAAAGAGTGAAGTCAGTCATCCCCCTATACTTAGAGTAAACTAATAGTAAGTATAACATACTTTGCACAGAGCAGGAATGAACGAGGGTTAGAATGTACGAAATCAATGGCTCAGCCTATCTCCCCGTACTCACCTTTGTTCTTTCATTTTGGCCTTGAAACCCTAGCTAAATGCATGCATGTAACTAGCATTAGTTTGTACAAAATAACATTCATTATTTATTGTATAAATACTGTATAAAATACTATAATTAATGCCAAAATAAAAGAATAAAGAAAAGGAAATAAAATTCCAAAGGTATTTTATGATCCTAAACCCCGAGGCCTAGGCATCATCATGATTGGGTCGACAAGAAATAAAGTATGGGGAGATAAGGCCAAAATACAATAGAACTCTATTTATTTATTCATCACAAGTCCAATTTGGGAACCATTTTATTCTTTATTGTTTATACATAAAATCAATTAAGTTTTTACATGGAAGTTGTAGATAAAAATAATAAACAAATTTACTTTACTCAAAAATAATACAAATTGTACATCCTACATTCAGAATAAAAATCCATAATCCAAATTCCCCAATCTTCTCCAAACGAATTTAAAATGCATCAAAATCACCTTTAATTGTATATAACTTTTAATTAGCTATTTAATGAAGGTGGTTTCACTAATTTTGGAGTTACAATAAAAAGTTAGGGTTTGGACCCCTATTATGCAATATACTTGAATAAAATATTCATTTTATTTATTCTTTCTATTTTCACTATTTTACATTTTATAGTTCTGTAAATATTATTTATAATATATGTACACATTTAGAATGAAATAAAATCATTAAAATATAGTAAAATAAATAAAGATGCACAAATACATAGATGAATACACTATACATATACATATATAATTAATACACATATTTACTTAAGTATACAAATAAAATTAGAAAAATACAATAAAAATATATTTATGTGTATTTTAATATGTTATAAATATATAAGTTGTGTGTATAAAATAATAAAATATAAAATTGAAAATAGAAATAAAATACATATAATATAGGTAAATATACTTATAAATGCACCTCTAAAAAGTAATCCATAATAAATTAACTTGTATAAATAAATAAAAATCACAATAAAATACTACAAAAAATAATAAATATTTTTTATGTTTTAATGAAAAATTAATAAAATCATTTAATATTTTATTTTGAATTAATAAGATTTATTTTTCTGCCCAACATGGCCCAATGAGGAGCCAAGGACGGTTGACTTCGGTCAACTGCCTGGTCTCCTAAGACTGCAACATGTTGGAAGTTGTGACCCATCTTCATCGATTTATTCTACTCAGTTCTTGCATTATTTTTGCTTGACTTCTCTTTGACTTTTCTACCTTGATCAATGCACTTTCATGCGCATTTGATTTTTCGATCCGAAGGTCACTAAGGCGGGTGTTCTTTCCCAAACCTAAGGCCCTTGTATAAGATATCTCCTCCGAACTCCATTCAATTTTGATCCCTCTTCCGCCACTAAAACCCTAATCTTCAAGCATCTGGAGAATCCATGTGACAGTAAGTCCTCGAGGAAGGTTCAGCAAGCGTGCGCTGTGTTGAATCGAGGTTGATCCATCTCATCCACCTCCTCCACCTCGAGCTTGCTTCTGGTAGATCCAAGGTAGGTAGAGCTTCTTCATTTCATGTTCTTTCTATTCCTAGTTGCAATAGTGGAGTAGTGTAGCATTTTATTTCTTGCGATTTTGTTTGGTTTAGGATAAAATTCAAAAAATTAAGTCACCGGAGCTCCTGCACCAGCCCTTTATTTCCACTTGTTCTGACTGTTCTCTCGACTCCAAACTGCCTCCGTCTTCTTTCCCATCACCTACTCTTCTCCTGAAGTACCTTCATACAACCTAATCTTGCTCAGATCAGGCGATCAACCCTTCTGCCTCTGATGTTCGTCGGAGGGCTCCGCCCAATCTCATCTCCGTTCATCGCTACATAACAAGACCCCCAGAACCCTTGTCTTCATGTGCCTTAGCTTTCTGCAGGCTCTAGAGGGCCAAAGGACCCCTGCAGGTCAATTTTGATAAAGAAGAAGGTACCTGGATCTCTCTTGTGTCGCTGACCTCGCTAGAATTCGTCGGAGCTCCAAGGTCCCATCTGAAGCCATCAGCAGCTTCTAGGGACTTCTAGCTACATTTTGTGACCCTTGGGACACTCCCAGGTGGTTGGAGTTAGCCGCCCGCATCGAAGCTCACCTTGGGTTGTGTTCTTCCATGTTCTTCCAGGGAGGGTCACAACAATAGGATCGAGCTTCTGGTCTAGAAGCTCCAATTGTCGTTCGATCAAGTCGCACCTCTACAATAGGATCTCATCAGGAGATCTAATCTTAGCTAGTCATCCGTGAACCAGTACCAGCCATTAGATCTATGCCATGTGGATAAGTGAAGTATCGCCACCGTCCGATCGCGTGTGTAGGAGTAATTTTGCCCGATACCCTTGCATTTTTTTGTATTTTATTTTAGTACTCAAACTTCATCTGTAGTGTAATGTTTTCCTAATATTTGTAACTAGGCCCATTACTTTATATATTCGCATTTAGGTTCAGTCCACGTCCCCTCACGTGCCCGTGCGCGTGAGCCAACTAGGCTTTTTGCATCTAAGCCCCTAGGCTTTTTGTATTCCATTTTAGTCCTTATTTTTGAATTAATAGTGTAATATTTTCTAGAAAAAATTGCATCTGATCTACCGAACTCTTTAGTAATTGCAGAAATACCCTTCTAGGTATTGTTTATTGGATATATTTGGGGAAATTGCATTTTGGCCCAATATTTCTTTGAGGTGTTCGAGTTCATCCACAAACTTTAAATATTTGCATAAATGCCTCTATAAGATTATATTTTCTTTTTGAGGATTTTATTTTGTTAAAAATAGCTCCAGGCCTTTAACAATTCCTAGAAAATTGCATAAATACCTAATATATTTACCATGAATACTTTTGGTTAGGTATTTAAGGTTTATTTTCTATTTACTAAAATTCAAAAATAGGGCTATTTTCCTATCTACTTGGAAAAATACAAAAAATAGAAAAATATTTTGAAAATTTTAAAAAAAATATTTTGTATGTTAGCCTATTTTAGAACTACAAACCAAAAATCCCTAAAAATAGAAAAATAAAAAACTAAAAAAATAAAAAGTTTCAAAATCTTTAAAAAATATAAAAAAACTCAAATACTTCAAATATATTCATTTCTATTTCTGAGTTCTGTCTATTTATTACATATTAAAAATAGCTTTAGAAAATTTTGAGGTATTTTGGTATTTTTAAATTCCAAATTAATTTGACATATTTATCTTAGTCACTATTTTGCGTTATTAATTCAATTAAAAATAGCAAAAATCATAAGAAAATATCAAAAACATAGAAAAATATTAAAAAAAGATAAAAATATATTATTTTATGAATTTTCAATATTTATTGATATATTTATAAATATAAAAGCGATCTATATCTATATATATTTCTAATGTAATTAGTAATTATTATAAAAACTAAAAATCGGATATATAAAAAGAAAATTAAAATATAAAATTAAAATCTAAGAAAATATAAAACATAAATCCAGAAAATATAAATAAATAAAAACCCACAAATAATTCAAAATATCCTAAAAATCCCAAAAACATTTATTGTTTTTTCCTGTGTTCGACCCCAATCGTACTTGTCCACTATACATTTATTTGTTGGGTTATAATATTTTTTTATTCACACTTGCTTGCATTGATTTTTCTATACATTGTGTTGGTTGATTGTTGAACTATGAGTCTAGTGAGTGGTCAACTCAGTGACAAAGTGTCCTCGCACTCCATGAGTATACATTTTTCAAACCCTCGCAAGACTCTGGTTTTCAGTAAGATATCCCTAGGGCCTGTTTGGTTGCAGGGTTGGGCAGGGTTGGCCCAACCCTGGTTACTATTCACAAGGGTACCTACTCCTCACAGATTACTATTCACCCACCCCAACCCAGCCCAACCCAACCCATTCCAACCCAGCAACCAAACAGGCCCTCCTAAATATAACAATGATGAAAGGGATGAATGAGCAAATAGAAGAATAAAAAAAGAAATGAAAAGAAGAAAAAGAAATAATATTTTTGGGTTTTCTAATTTTGTGATCCATCAGCAACCTGAAGCTCTTCTTGATATATAACCTGAACTAAGTCGACAATGGATAGAAAAGTGTCATGCTCAAGATATGGTTTCAACAACTATTCATTGACTACAAAAGGTTGTGCTTCAGATGACATGCATGATATGATGAGGATTCAATTGTTACGCATGTTTTTCGTGATGAAGGGTCCTGACCACTCGCTCTTCAATTTGCCTAAAAATAACTTAAAATCTGTGCTAAACAACCACACCTTCTTATTTGGTTCAAAGATATTTCATATGATGTGCTTGTCATGCAATCGCTCGACCTTTTCTTTGTACATGAGGATATTGTAATATGTAGAGTCTTTGAATTCCAACAAGTGATTCATGTCTAGCTTTCGATTCTTCCCTGCCTTCTCTGTGTCCAAATTATATACATTGACTGTTCATAAGGATTTATGAATGAGTTCCAAGGGCAAATGGCAATTCTTATCATACACTATGAAGTAGGGAGACATACCTAAAGGAGACCTGTACGTAGTACGATAGGCCCAAAGAACCGAGTCGAGTAATTGTGACTAGTTCTTTCTATTAGGATGCACAAGTTTCTATAGGATGGTCTTAATTTCCCTATTTGAACATTTTGATAAACCATTGGTCTTTGGTCGTAGGGAGAAGTGGCACGATGTTCAATGATATATTTCGTTTGTCAGCTTCTTGACCTCTTTATTAATGAAATTTCTACCCCTCATCTGATATCACTACCTTTGGTATCCCAAATCACGCAATAATGTTGTATTTGATAAATCGACAGACAATGCGACTATTAGTGGCTTGGGCGAGGATATCCTCCACATATCTAATAACATAATCGATAGCAAGCAAGGTGTACTTAAATCCCTCACTATTCAGGAATGGGCCCATGAAATAGATGCCTCATGCATCAAAGACATATGAAATCTGAATATACTTGAGAGACATGGTATCTCGGGAACTGATGGTACCACCCATCTTCTGGCAGTAAGTACATCCTTTGGCGTATTCAATAGCATCTCTGAAAAGAGTGTCCACCAGAGGCTGTATTGAAGCACTTTACTACTACCCACATTCCAGAATGGTGTCCACTAGATTCTAACTTATGGCAATGGTTCAGGACACTCATATACTCCTCAAGAATGCATCTTCGCTATATGTAATATACATGTTCATGAAACTGATATGGATCCTCCCATTGGTAAAAGTACATATCGTACATGAATTTGTCCACTTTAAGCTTCAACTAATCTCGTAGAACTTCCTTGGAGATGAGGTAGTTCACGATATTGGCATACCAAGGGAGGTAGGTGACTAACAGTACGACTTTATCGGATAAGGTTTCAGTGATAGAAATGATTTTCTGCTCAGGAGTATCAGCTTCTGCGATTCTGGAAAGGTTATCTGCCACCACATTTTTAACTTCAGGTTTATCATGTATCTCAAGGTCAAATTATTAAAGTAGATGGATCCAACGAAGTAAACATGACTTTGCATCCTTCTTTCTTTGTAGGTACCGGATGGAAGAATGGTCAATGTACATGATTACTTTTGGGTCGAGCAAGTGTGACCTAAATTTTTCCAGTGGAAAAACTACAGATATCAGCTCTCTCTCTCTCTATCACAGTGTAATTCCTCTGGGATTCATCAAGAGTTCTTCTATCATAGTGAATAGTAAATGGCCATCCATCCCGTCATTGTCCTAACACATCCCCAATAGTATAATCTGATGCATCCTTCATGATCTCAAATGGAAGAGACCAATCCTATATTTATAGGACAAGAGCTTGGGTGATTATCCCTTTCAAATGATGAAAGGCATGGAGCACTCTATCATCTACAATAAACTCAGTGTCCTTGCCTAAGAGTTCTATCAACGGTCAGTCAATCTTGTTAAAATCTTTGATGAACCTTCTTAAAAACCGAAATGCCCAAAAAACAATCGAACTTGTTTCAATGAAGTAGGTGGCTCAAGTTTCGATACTACCTCCACCTTAGCCCAGTCTACCTCCATGCCTCGCTTGGATACCACTCGACCCAACACAATTTTTCCACTCACCATAAATTTACTCTTCTCCCATGAGATAACTAGGTTAACCTCGCAACATCGCTGAAGTACTCAGCCTAAATATGTCAATCACTGATCAAAGTTATCTCTATAGATTGAGAAGTCATCCATGAATGCTTAAAGAAAGCTGCCCACCATGCCTGCAAATATGGTCAGCATACATCTCTGAAATGTAGGAGGGTGTTACACAGTCCAAACAGCATGTGTCTGAACGCGTACGTCGCAAAAGGACATGTTAAGGTGGTCTTCTCTTGGTCTTCAGAGGCTATAGAAACATGATTGTATCCAGAATACTCATCCAAGAAAAAGAAGTATTCCTTTGCCGCAAGCCTTTCAACTATCGGATCAATGAAAGGCAAAAGGAAATGATCTTTCTTAGTCTCTAGGTTCAGGCATATGTAATCCACACATGCGATAGGAAGTGGGAACTCTGTTCAGAATCTCATCTCCTTTATCGTTCATTATGATGGAGATCAACGACTTATAAGGGACCACATGAAATGGATTACCCATTTTAAATCAGATATGGGATAGATAGATCATGCATCACACCACTTCAGGATTTCTTTCATCACTCCCTCTCGGAGGTTTGGGTTTAGCCTATGTTGAAACTCACGAGAAGTCCTACAGTAATCTTTCAAATAGATGTGGTGTGAGTACAATGAAAGGTTTATACCATGGAGATTTAAAATTTACTAGGCAATAGCCATGCAATTTCTTTCTAGAATCTTGAGCAAACAAGATTCTTGATCTACAATCAGCTAGAATTCATGATGACCAGGAACATGTTTTCCTCACCTGCAAGTAATGGGTAATTTATTGATGAGGGTTAATGGCTTCAGCTCTAGAAGGGTTGGAGTCGACTCGATGGAGACTTTAGCAACTGTGGTAAGTTTCGACTCTATCGACTTTGTGATGTCCACCTGGAGTTTCTCTGGCTTAGAGCACAAGACATCTGAAAGATTTGCAAGGAATTCATCTTGCTCGGATAAGGATGGATCAAATTCACTCAATTCAGTTGGCTCAGATAGTACATAAGCATGGACCTCATCTTCAAGGACAGAAGGGAATTGGATTGTGTTTTCCGGGGATTCCTTTATTTAGAGGAATTCTTGTGTCTCATTATCATTCAAGAATAATGTCATGTGTCTGATTTCAATTAAGAAGTCACAATCTTCCGACTCGTTTTGCATTTTCTCACTCTCATCTGACACAAATTTTGTAATCACGGGTACTTGGATCGTTTCAATGACTACATTGTTGTTGCTTGAGTGAAAGGTGATCTTCTCGGTGCCATAATCAACCACTACTTCAGTTGTTCGACGGAACGGTTGTCCCAATAAGATCAGGGTATGGAGAAGGGATGCCAAGGTGTACATATCAAGCACAATGGAATCTACAAGGAATTGCATCCCTTGGATGGTAACAATGACATCCTCCGAAATTTCCCTTGGTCACTTCATGGGAGTGTCTATGAACTGTAGAATCATTTTTGTGGCTTTAAGCAATTCTAACCCAAATTCTTCCAGCAGTGATGTAGGCATCAAATAAATTGATGATCCGCTATCAAGGAGTGTTCTTTCAAACTCCTAGTTTAACACATCGCATCTGATGAGAGGTTCTCCCGTGTACTTCTTTCTTGGGAGGTTGCTGATTGCATTAACAGTTGCCATGGTTAGAATATGTTTCTTTGATCTTCGATGTTTGTTTTTACGGGGTTGATGGTTTGTAGTTTATGCCTCTTTTAGTCCTTTCTTCATTATTGGCATGTACTCCATGGATTTTAATAGTGACATCTTCAATATAATGTTTTGCAATAGTTCCATGATGCTTAGATCAGAAATAGCTATTTTAAATTTTTTTATTGTTTTTTATTTCAAAGCATAAAGAAATGGAATATGCATGCCATCAAAAACCTCATTTTCATGAAAAATATCTTTCTTATTACAAATGGATGGTTGAGCATATTACAACCATTAAAACATAAGGTAAAACAAACATAATGAAATTCAGTTGTGTCAACTTGCACAGGATCGATTGATGGCTTCTCTTTGGTCGCATCGGCACAGCTGATGAATCTGTGATTCATCACTCTAAAAGTCGAAAATAGAGCTTTGTTCCCAAGTAATTAGCTGCATATTTCTATTTATAATGCATTATTCGTATTCATGCATCTAGAATTAATGTTCACATTTTAGCATTCATATTTGCATAAAATAAGAAGCCAAGTTCACTTGTAAATATTCACATGTATATTATCCAAAATCACCTATTTGTATCTATTTTATACTAACTCCAAATACAATAAAGTTAACTCTATAGTGTATATATTACTAACATTAATAAAGGAAAAATATCAAAAAAAATACTAAATTGTAAAGTTGACCAAGAAAACCCAAATCCAAGTTTGAGATTAAGAACTTTTAAATGCACATATCTCTCTCATACAGTGTCCGATTTAGGTCTACTCAATTTTAAAGTAATATACATTTAAAATGCTTCAAAACAAGACTAATTTAATAAAAATCAGAGATCGTATGTGAAACTTGGATTTTGGGCCGCTAATGTATATTGTACATATTAACTAAAATACCCTTCATTTTATCTTTTTATTTGCTTAATTATTAAAAATCCAAAAAAATAGATTAAATTGTAAATATTTTTTCATATTTTCTCTATTTTTATTTTGATTTTTATTTAAAAATGACAAAAAATCTGCAAAATATAAAAATACGGTATTTTATATCTAAAAGGTGCCCCCAAAAAATACTTTTTGTACAGATGACTTCTTTTGATTTTTGGTCCTTCTCAAAAGTTGTAGATCTCGTCAAGACAAGCAACTTTCATGTTGATCAATATATGATTTGACCCTTTTTTTATTCCTTTTTTATTTTTCTTTTGATTTTCCTAGGAGCGACGCGTGGCAGCTCCTGAAGCCGCCACGTGTCACCACCAATTTTTTATTTATTTCATTACTTATTTTTAACTTTTTTTTTATTATTTTACGTTATTTATCTTAATTATTTTAATCATTATTCCTAATATTTTTAATATTAGTATATTTATTTATTTATTTATTTCTCTTCGCCACGTGGTCGCGTCCCCACGCTCCACATGGCGCTCCCCTTCCCTTTTGTATTCCATTTCTATCTCTCCCTCTTTCCCATGCACGTACTCACGTTCTCCCTCTCCTCCCTTATTCTCTCTCTCTCCCTCCCTCTCTCTCTCTCTCTTCTCTCCATCTTTTCTCATACGCACGACCCATTCTTTTAGCCATCTCCTCACCGGCCCTGTGCCTCTCACGGGCGGTTGCGCAACCTCCTGTTAACCACGTGTCTGACCATCTCCTCCCCATGCCTTGCGTGATACCCCACCTGCTCCTCTCTCTCTCTATGATCTCCCACTCGTGCAACCATCTCTGTCTTTGCCGCCCATTCCAACCTCCCTTAAAAGGACCACTCCACTCACGTTTCACGCCATCCGTCGTTCTTGAAAGTGGGAACCACCAGCCTCGGTTCTTCTTCCTGTGACAGACGCAGAAGTCGACCTTGAGAGCGACGATAATGAAGTATCAATCACAGGCGAGATCCAAGGTGTAAGCACCTTGTTGTAGTCGTTGTCCCCCACCGAGATGCATAGCTTCGGAGAATCCCTCGCTGAGCTCCTCAAGGCCACAACCAGAGGTGGCCTCCGCCCCTCCATATTCTTCATCGAAACGACCAGGTAGCTTTCCCTTTCCTTTCCCTCTTCTTCTTCTCCTCCATTCATTCATCATGTTCTACTTCTATTCTCCACTACTTCCATATATATTCCCCAACCTCTTTTCCTACCTCAGCACCCTTTCACCACTCGCCACCTCCACCTTCACGCCTAACCACCACCTCGCCTGTGGTCAGCCTCCCCCCCACGCATGCCACAATGACCTGCGGTTGGCCGTGCCTTCCCTTGAGCTACACTGCCATCGGCCGCGCCTGCCCTCGCCTTCGATGAGCACAACCGCCCTGCGTCGTGTGTCGACCAAGGAGGTTGCCCCCACCTCCTGGGAACCATCGCACTAGCCACCTTCTGTAGCTTAGTTACGCCATCCAGCAACCCATGCATCACCCTTCAAGAACCCTCGTAGCCCACCCACCCCTACGCTACCGTCCAGGCTCACCGCATGGCCCAGCCGCCCCTGCGTTGCCTTCTAGGTCTGTCGCATGCCCCAGCCGCCTCTGTGCTGCCTTTCAGGACCACCGCACACCCCAACCTCCCCTTCGTCGCTGCCATCCTCTGCAGCTACCAACGACGTGATGTGAGTTCCATTTAACGAAGAAGACAAAGGCACCTCCTCACGTTTACAGGAATATGTGGAGCAACCTAATGAATCCTCATTCATCACTCTTTATTCTTTTATTTTAGCTAAAAATCTTTGCAAAACATCATGTATATGTTTGTAAATATACTGCATGCTATGTGTAAATATTAATAATTAGCATGTTTTTATGCAAAAATAAAAGAATTAAGAAATAAAGAAAAAGAGGGAAATATGAGTGAGCTGAACCCAAGAGAGGACCCAATATGGGTCTAATCGTCAAATAAAATAAGTAGAGAGAGATAGGGTAACTCAACCTTGTGTAGAACCCCCTCTTATGTATATATTTTGTTTTCATAAAAATAAAAATAAAAATATGTTTCTATTATTTGTATATATTTCTAAAAATAAAATAAAAATCAGAAAAATTAAATAAAACAAAAAGAAAATAAATTCTCTCTCTTCATTGTATATATACCATGTATATAAGAATAAAATACCTATTTATTTGACCCTTGTAAATAATTGATAAAAATCAAATAAAAATTATTTTATATCCCAAATTTTATGATGTAAATAAATAAAATATAAAATTGGGATAATTGTACAAAAATAAACTAATAAAAAATAAAAATAAAAAATACATAGGTATTTATACATGTATATAATAATATATTATGTGTATACAATAATTTATTTTTCAAAAAAATAAATAAAAATCACTAAAAAATACTTTGAAAAATAATAAACATTTTTTATTTTATACATATTTTAAAATAAAGTCATTTACTATTTTTAATTTAATTCCTAAATAATTATGAAATGGTGCATTTTCATTGGTCCACGGGGGATGTTGACCCCCGGTCAACTCCCCCCTGGACCACTCTACTTCGCAGACCTCGTCTCGACCCAATTTCTCCCAATTTTCCTGGTGTGATCCGCTTCCCATTTTCCCAAACCCCGGACTCTGATTGTTGCTCATTGATCCATGATTCACGCCTGCAATTCCATCTAGGAATCCATGCCTCACGATGCGCGCCCGACTCCCATCTTCCCAGACCTTCACTCCTATATAGCCTCGCCTCTAGCCACATTTCTCCGCACCTTCAGCCATCATCTTTGACTCCCAGGACCTCCACCTTCTTGCCTTGAGTGACAGCAAGCCCGAGGGGGTGTTGTAGAGAGGAAAGAAGCACCCTTGCCCCAGGTCCGGCGACCCACATCGTCATGCTCCGCCACCGGCGAGCTCGAGCCTCTGGAGGCATCGCTCCACTGAGGCGAGGATTCCAGGAGGTAGCTGACCTCCACCACAGACGATCTCAGCCACCAGGTACCCTCTTTAGCCCTAGCTTAGCTTTAATTCCGATTTTTAGGTTTAGCGCCGTCGGCCTTCGCCGGCCGATTCCCGACCATCCGTTCACCTATTTCGTCATCCGACCATACCATCATCTCTACGAAACTCCACACATTCTTTGCACCTCCGATCATCCCGGTTCGCCCCAGAACCCAGACTTAGGTCCTCCTCCGCCGTCGCTCATCGAAGGACCACACACCGACTCCCCTGATCGCCCATTTCACCCGCTAATGGGTCGAGGCAATTTGCCCTCGACCCTTCTTTCTTCCTATGCAGGTCCCAAGGTTTAAGACCTCATCTGGAGGCTCGACTACTCAGGAACAGGTGCTCCAGGTCGTCCCCATCACCGGAGCGCTCCAGCTGCTCCCGGCCCCATCCGAGTATTCCACCGGCTGCGGATCACCTCCAGCTTCCATTCCCCCATCTCAGCAGCATCCAAGGAGGTCCCGATCACGCGTATTGGCCCGACGAAAGTCACCGGAGAGCTGTTCTTCGAGGAACCTCTAGAGCTGTTCGATTGAGCCTCCTCCACCAAGTCTATCCAAGCCGATCATCTATGGAGAGCTAGCAACCGTTCGATCATCTGAGGATCTCATCCGGAGTGTCCATCGCCGAAGGGGTACCCCGCATCATGACCATCAGATCTAAAGAGAACACCCCTCAGCCGTTGGATCTTAATAAAGGGGTAAATATCACTTAGGCCCCTCTTCCTTTTGCATTTATAGTTTAGTCCTGTAAATATTAGTTGTAGTTGTTTTTATTTTAGAAAAATTACGCTTTGGACCTGGTGATGAATCTCCATTTCATCACCTTTATTCTATCATTTTGGCCTTAAAAACCCCAGCAAATGCATGTAAATAGCATTAATTTGTGTATAATAGCATTCATTGTTTCTTGTATTTATTGTACATAAAATAAGGTTTTTAATGCCAAAATTATAGAATAAAGAGAAGAAAAGAAAAAGTAATAAAATATTGCAAATATTTTATGACCCGAACCCCGAGACCAAGGCCAGCATGGAATTGGTCGACAAGGAATAAAGTAGGGGGAGATAAGGGCCAAGTATACAATAAATACCTCATTTATTCATACATTTATTTATACATTTTTTGACACCTATTTTGTACATAATTATTCATTCATCAAATAAAGAAACTTTGTAGATGAAAGTTGTAGATAAAAATGTAAATAAAAATACAAAATTGAGTTTGTGCAAAAATAATACACAATATACATTTTATACACAAAATAAAAAGCCAAAATCTCAACTTCACAGACCCATATCTTGCAAATAAAAACTCCAAATCACCCAAACTCACCTTTAATTGTATATAGCATTCCAAGAACTATTTAATAAAATTAGTTTCATAATTTTTGGAGTTCATGTGCAAAAGTTAGGTTTTTGGCCCTTCTTGTACATAATACCTGATTAAAATATTCCTTTTATTTAATATTCATTATTTTTATAAATTCATATTTTCAGAATTTTGTAAATAATGTATACAATACATGTGCATATTAAAGTTAAAAGAAAACTAAAAAGAATTTGTAAAATAAAACAAGCCTAGGTAATACCTAAGCAAAATACCTATGCTACCTATATGTACATAAATAAAAGGGATTTTTATTCTTTTATTCTTTATTCATTTATATTTTTATAATAATGTATATATATAACTTATTAAAAAAAATACAAATCCAAAACAAAAACAAATAAAATTCATTAAATAAATAAAATGTATACAATATATAGGTAAACTACCTATAAGTATACCTACATATACATAAACACATTTATTTAAAAATGTAAATAAACTCATAAAAATTAAATAAAAATATATTTATACTCATAAAAATAAGTTATAAATTTATAAAATAAAAAAATAAAATAATGAAATGAAATATACAAAATAAAAATAAATATATATAAATATACTTATAAATACATTATTTTAATAAAACCGTAATAAAATACTTCAAAAAAATAAATAAATAAAAATCATAAATAAATACTACATTAATTTATAAATATTTTTTATTTTATAAAAAATCTAATTAATTCATTTATTACGTTAAATAAATCAGTCAATTTCTTGTTGACGTGGACCAATCAGGTCCTGGCGTTTGTTGACCGCTTGGTCAATTGCGCCCCCAGGCTTCTGACTTGACGTGGACTATCTTGTCCCCCGATTTCAGCCATTTTTCCCGCTTGGCTCAGTGACCCATCACCCTCGAATACTTCATAAAAGATGTTCTCTGATCATCCAAGATTCACGTCGTCCTATTGGATCCCTTGTACATACCACAGATTCTTTAATAATCGCCGGTCCATGGGGGTCCCCAGGAATGTGTATAAATAAAGTCTTCCTCCTCCTCGGCCGAATTTGTCCAATTTCATCCCCCTCTTTGAGCTTGAATCAGCTCCTGGTGGAGCCCTCGTGACAGGAGGCGCTTCCCAGCACCTCGGTTCGGCCGGAGATGGAGGAAAATTTTGTCGCGGCGGCGCTCCGGCGGCCGCCCTGCTCCCTGGAGGCCCCCAGGTATAAGAGCTGCGCTTTTACTTATTTTAGTTAGGATTTTATTTCAGCATTTCATTTCTGTCTTTAGATTAATCATTAGCACTTAGTTGTAACGTAGAATGGCCGATTCGTAGTTCGCCGGAGCTCCGCTCCGGCGAACTGTTCACTATAACCTCGACGTTTTCCGACCACCCTTTCGCTGTCATTTCGTACCCCTACGCATTCTCCACCTCCCAGCCACCCAGTCCAACCGGATTCACACTTGGATCCGCGAATCGGTGCTCATCTCCTCCGCATCGTCGGAGCATCGCCGCCCTCACCCATTTTTGTGCTAACAGCTTCATTCTTGGGCCGAGGAGCATCGCCTAGAGCCGAGCTTCCTTCCTGTGCAGGTCAGGTGCATTGAGGAGCACCAGGAGACGTTCCTAAGGCCGGCGGAGCTACCTGGAGCCGCGTTTCTTCACCGACCTCGTGTCACCGCTCCAGGGCATCTCCGGCCGATCTACCACCTCCAGCGGAGAGAGCCAACCTCCAGGAAGCTTTTGGGACACCTTGGAGCAGCAAAGGTCGACGGAGACGCGAGACATCATCGGAAGAAGCTTGCCCAGGCGAGCGTTCTTCCCCGTTCTTCCAGTCGTCGTCTCCGCCATTGGATGGACAGCAGGTCCCAGGTCGAACCACAGCCGTCCGATGAAGCGAGCAACCACCGTAGATCTCAGCCTGGAGATCTAATCGTAGCGCTTCATCGGCGAAGCGGTATCGGGGGCAGAGGGAGTGACGCGTGTCAAGTGACCCACATCCAGCCGTCCATCAGCGCCCACTTTGGGGGTAATTTGCACATTTAGCCCCCGCCTTTTTTGTATTTAGTTTTTAATTTTGTAAATAAAATAGCACGTTCTAAAATAATTGTAAATTTTGCTGAAGGCCCCCTGATCTTTCATGAAATTGCACTGTGGTCCTTCCGCGCCTCACGTGCAGTCCCACGTGAGGCGCGTGCATTATGCATTACAACCCTAGGGGATTTTGTTTATTATAAAATACTCTAGAATATTTAAATAAATGTTTTATTTACTTGGAGTTTTTGCACTGATGCCCTTGGAATGTATTTTATTTACAAAAATGCCCCTGCCAGGCTGTTTATTTTTAGTGTCTTTTATCTATTTATTAAAAATACCTATGAGGCTTCTAAAATTCACAAAAATTAGGTTAAAGGCTTCATGCCATGTACTTTCACGCCCATATTTTATTTCGCATTTTTTCGCATTTTTCCTAATTATTAAAAATGAAAAAGAAGCCCTTTTTGTACTGTCTAACTTAGAAAATACAAAAAAATTAGAAAATGATTTTGAAAAATTCCAAAAAAAAATTATGTATGGTATATTTATATCTATATTGAGTCCAGAAATTAAAAAAAAACCCTAAAATATGAAAAAGAAAAATAAAAAAAATTAGAAAGCTCCAAAATCCAACAAAAAATAGAAAAACCCTTAAAAAATACCAAAAATACATTTTTCTCTTTTATAATTATCTATGTATTATTATTAATGTATTAAAATTAATTTGGGAATTTTTGGAGTTTATTTTATATTTTTAAAACCCAAATTATATTCGGCTATTTAATTAGTCCTATATTGTGGACATTTTTGAAATTAAAAATACATAAAAATTAGAAATATTCCAGAAAAAAATAATAATAAAAAAATTAGAAAAATATTAAAAAGCTAAAAAAAATTATATCTATATATATTTCCAGTATTTATGTCTATATATATCTATATACCATATTACTCCTCTCTCTCTCTTCTTATATATACATCTCTTTATATATATCTTATATATATATATATTTATATTACTAAAAATATAAAAAAATATAAAATATAAAATCAAAATAAAAATTATAAGAACAAAAATATAAAATCCAAAACCCACAAAAACAATAAAAGGACATGAACAATTGATTGAATAATTAATGATACATCACATACAACCATTCGCCTCCCAGTGTTCGACCTCTACCTGTACTTACACCTATACACATTTGCATGTAGAGTTATAATAAATTTTAACTCCACATTTTTGGATATTCATTGCATATATTATTGTGGGTTAACTGTTGATCGATTTGGAGATTTCGTCTGAGGTCACTTCAGCGACTGTCTCTCCGCCTTGTGGAAGGATACGACCTCGGCGAATCCCCTTTCATCAAATGGCGCCGTTGCCGGGGAGGCAACGGAAATTGTATGATTTTGTGAGCTTATTTGTTCATTTATTCAATTATTTGCTCATGTCCATGATTCATTATTTGTTCGGTTTTTATTTCTATTTGATATCATTTGATTGACTGCTCTGACCATTTCTTTCCTGTGTCTTTGATGCGAGGGACCGCCAAGCGAAGGAGGATCTCTTAGGAGGACCTATGCACCCGAGCAAGGTGGAGTTGGCTCGTCAATGCCTAGCCAACAGGAGAGAGCATACATGACACATGAAGGAGAATTTTTGAAGATAGTCTCTATTTTTATGCATTATATTTTATTTTATTTTGTATATTCATGTGAGAGAGTGACACTTAAAAACATGTAATAATACAGGACTCTCACAGGTACACTTCGACTCTCGAGGTCCAGTGCCCGAGGGATTGTTCCCTTGGGGGCCTCGATGATTTTGACTCTTTTTCTTTTCTTTATTTTATTTTATTTTTATTATTTTGTGTGAATGAGCCTTAGCTTAGGAGTTGCTTGCTCGTAGAGTTAGGTCCAAACACCCTAATATTTGCATGTACCTATAGTTTGCTTTGGATCTAGATCAAACTCTAAACAGCTGCTCATTTATCTTTTAGCCTTTGTGCCACAGCGAGCCCCGCAAAGCGCTTTCTCCTAAGCTCAAGTGTGTTGAGCACAGAGGAGGGGTGAGTCAAGACCGGACTTTTTGAGGCTAAAGATGAATAAGCGACTTGTGGTTCTTCACGATAATAGCAATTTCTGAACCTAGGGCGATTTCTTCGGTTTGCATTTGCATATAGCATAGGTTTCAAATTCTGTTATGCATCCCGCATAGAGAGAGCTGGGAGGCACTGTAAGTCTTCTTACTTGGCATGCATCATCGTTTTCCGACTTGCATGGTTTTTCTGATCTTCTCCCTCTGATTTTGCCAACCTAGGATGTTAATGGAAATTGGGACCTCGATAGGCATGTGCATTGAAAATAGCCAAAAAAGTGATAACTCAAATAAAATCGGGACTGCTAACTTTATTGGACCTAAAAATAAAACGTGATGGATTCCTTGTCTTGGGGAGAGGAACCCCCTCATTGCATGTGTTTTAAATTGCTCACGTACACACTAAGGAGTAGAGCCCAAATCCTATCAAGCCTCCTATGTGATTGTACAACTTTTGTGGTTCTCACCTAACTCTAAAATTGAAAAGATAAATGACCGTCACCTGATGGTCTTCACTGTGTTGAGTAGGTGAATCGGGGGTTTGCCTTGTGTATTGATTGCGACTTGGAGTTCATTGTGTTTTTCTTTCATCCCTAGAAGCAGTCGGTCCCACCGTGTGAGTTATGCATTTTTATCTTTGAGTCTCTCTACCTCTCTTATACATATATCTCTTCATTTTGCATCGAGTCGTGATATTGCCGCTTGAGCTCAATCATTCTTCGCCAAGTCCTTTGTTTCCCCTCTTCTTCACCATCTTCTACGTATCCATCGTACCATATTCTCTGGTTCGGGGATAGACCGCTCTTCGGACCGCAATTTTGACGGTGTTCCCGCCTTGTGTGGAACACCCAATTTTGTCTATGTACCAATCTTCTCACCCGCCCTCCTCGTACCCTCTGTATCACTCTTCTACCACCCATGATATTGGCACGCCCGCTCAATCAGCTTCTCCACTTCACTGTGTTACCCTTCTTATCCATCTTCCTCGTATCCCCCGTATCATCTCTCCCTTTACCCGGGAATGCTGTGCAGTTTGATGAAGCCCGCCTTGAGGATTATTTATACAAACTATTTGCAAGTCGGGCCAATAATGTTGAGGATGCTGAGATTGATGTGATGGATTTGTCTTGGATACATGCATACGAGCTTATTGAAGATTTTTGATGATGCATAGAGCATAGGTGTGATGCATTATTGAGGAATTTTAGTTCTCGCACACCGGATTAAGGATGTGATATGATGCGATAATTCGATGAAGAGTACATGGTTATTGATTGATCTATCATGAGGTCCCACCCATCTTGATTTTTGAGGATTGACTGATTATTCTGATTTGGAATACCTGATATAGGTGTGTGGTTCCTACATGATCTCTCATCTTCCTGACTGACCCATCCTTGATCTCCTGACTCTCAAATCCACCCTGGCACGTAGAGGATTCCTGACTATTTTTCATGCCATCTCAGCGGATTGGATTAACCTGAGGGATGTTTGGTGATTGACATGATTATTTGCTCCCTTGCTTGATCTTATACCCTCTGGATGAGTGAGTGATTTATTGCTTTTGAGGACCTGAGATGACTTGCCAGCATTCCCACGATCTTCATTGATATAGCTCGCATTCCTCCCCGAGGACTATCTGCGGGAGAATGCGACAATTTCTAGGACTGCGGTTCCAATCACGGCTTGGGTCGCCATTGTGATGGGACCTGGAACCGAGTCAGATAATATGCTTGATTGGCTTCCCCTTGTGAGTGTGTGCCTGACCTGTCGGTACACGAGGCCAATGTATTAGACTCATCTGAATCTGCTCTCCTTAACAGTCCTCGCAAGGCAGAGCTCCACTTTTCTCATTATTCCATGCCTAGCTCATAGCTCCCCGAGGGTTATCTGCGGGAGACTATGACATATTTCCGATATGATTGGTCTCTTCTGTTGGTAGCCGCCTTGTCGACTACTGAGACCACTATGCGGGTCCGTCTGATGGATCCGGCTCCTCTGAGCCATTCTCTATCCTTGACGGCCCTCGCAAGGTAGAGACACATTCTGACTATTCTTTGCGTGAGAATTGCATTACTCCCCGAGGACTATCTGCGGGAGCATGCAACACTCTCTTTACGCTCGATTCCCACTTCTGACTGTGTCTTCCACCTGTGGAGCACGGAATCGAGTCGTCTGATATATATGATTTTTGGTCCCATCTTGAGTTGTGTATCCGATCTGCGGATCATAGGACCTATCTGATTAGACTCCTTTGAGTCTGCTCGCCTTGATGGTCCTCGCAAGGTGGAGCTTCTGGTATCTGTTATTCCCATGACTAGTTGGCACCCCGCTCCCCGAGGGTTATTTGCGGGACGCTGCCACACTTTCTTGATTTGACGGTCTCTTCTGCTGGTAGCCGATCTGTCGCCTACCGAGACCGTTTCTATGATCCGTCTGATGGATCAGACTCCTTTGAGTCCGCTCTTCTTGACGACCCTCGGAAGGGTGAGCTTCTGTTCTGATTATTCATTGACTAGTATGTACCACTCCCCGAGGGTTATCTGCGGGAGGGTACATCAACTTGTAGGTACTCGGCTTCACTTCTGGTGTCTCCTATCTGTGGGAGCACGAAGCCGAGTCTTCTGAGCTTCATACTCGGTCTCCTCCCTGGTTGTGTCTCCTGTCTGTTGGAGCACGGAGCCGAGTCTTCTGATTATTCTCTAATTCCACTCACCTTGAGGACCCTCGCAAGGGTGAGCCACATATTGTGTTGCCCGGTGTATTCTTGTGACTTTCAGATTATATCACCACCGTGCATCACACAGTCTCATATGCTTTATTTCCGATCTATCTGAGACTCTGATTGACCGGAGGAGTTCGTAATGCTCTTTCTTCCTCCCGGTCTTATGGTATCGGCTATATTCCCTCATGCTGACCTTCTGAGCCGATTGACTGATTTCTGCTACCGGATCAGATATCTTTACTTTCTGATCTGTGTGTCCCAGGTAGCCGACACCCACCTGACTGCATATCAGGGTGATCTTTCCCCTTCTAACTGCGTCCTCGTTCTCACAGGGAGACGATGATGGTAGTACGGTATTCACTTGTCAGATACCATCCTGTACTCCACCAGTTTCTCACCGCTTGTATATATGTGTACCTTTTCCATTCTTTCTCCCGTATGTTCTGTGTGCCCCAGATCTATCGCCACATCTTTCTGTCTACACCTAGGACGTACCTTGTCCTAAGTATAGGGGGGCACACACCGAGTTGTTCTTTCCTCGCACATTTTCGTCACTCCTGTTCTTGCATATACTTAGGGATATCTCACCCTAAGTATAGGGGGAGTGATGCGTATATTCTCCACGATCTTTCCATCTATCTGTATATATCTCTTCTTTTCTTCTTTTCCTTCTCTATCTTCTGAATCTAAATAAAAGGTGTCGCCCCTTTGTGTCAGTTTTCTGTACTTAGGACGTACTTTGTCCTAAGTATAGGTGGGCGCACCCCTGATTTGTTAATTCTTTGATCTGTTTATTCCCACCCTTGACCCTCCCTGCTCTGTGTACAGTCTGCTATACTTAGGATTACTTGATCTTAGGTATAGGGGGGACGGTCAACTTCTATTTCCTTCATATCTTATTCGTATATTCTTTAGACTTGTCTATACTCAGTACGAGTTATGTCTTCTCTTTTCTCTCCGATCTATGAGGACATAGCTCAAGCTAAGTATAGGGGGGTCGTATATACTATGTATATACTTTAGCCATAACTCGTACTTTCATATTCTCTTAATATGGCTAATAATTCTTTAAAATTCATTAAAAACCCTGAATAAAAAATGTGATTATTGCTCGAATTCTTTTTGTATATACTAATTAATAAATCAGGTGAAAATGTTTTTTGCAAAATGTTTGAAAAATAGTTTGAAAATCTTCGTGAACATTTATTGAAAACTATTTTAAAAATATTTTGTTACATGTTTTCAACCTGTGTAAAAATGTGTGGTTTGTAAATATTTCTTTTCTTTGTGTGAAATAAAATGTTTGAAAAATGATTTGCAAATGGTTTGAAAAATGGTTGCAAAAATATTTTGAAAATCTATATATACTATTTTGAAAAACCTTTGCAAAATGATTTTCAAATGTGTGTACATGTTTGTAATAATGTTTGTAAAAATATTTTGGACTATAGTTTTCAAAAATTGTTTGAAAAATTTGTGTCAAAATAAGTTTGAGGAATAGTCACATATGACAAGTAACTAAAATAATATATATATTATTATTATCAATAAAAATAAAAATAAACAGAATTCTTTAATAAGTGTACATATCTATAAATAAAAACTATATTGTAAATTCTTAATTCTTGTAAAATAAAGCGGCACGCCCGTGTAAAAAGATGTATATATGTTACTTTGAGTGCCAAAATTAAATTATTTGCAAAAACCCTTTGTGTAAAATTTTTCCTCTTTGTTTTCAAATTCTTTGACAAATTGCATTATTCTTTGCATATTTGTAAATAGCATTTGCATAGCATTCATATTCTTTGATTGAGTTTGATGTTTGAACTAGTCCAATAAAATCGAAGATTGGAGCTTGGTTTGACCTTACTGCACCTACTTGCACTGGAACCTTATGGGAACTAGGTTTAAGGTACTTCAGGTCTATGCAGACTTAATTCTTTGAGAAATCAGGGCTGGGTTCAAGTCACCTCAGTGGACTAACTAGAACTTTTCGAGACACATGTACGACTCTTGCCGACCGTGACCTAACTTGGACACCTGCACCTTTCACTTGGCTCAACTCAGTTGGAGTGGTGAGGGGGTTGGATTTGCCAGTCTGAGACGCACACGGGTGGAAACATTCGTCCTCGTCTAGGGAGGGAAGTGCACCCCAACCTGGTCCAATAGACATGAGGTCTAAAGACAGGAGATTGTGGGTTGCAATAAAGCTTCAAAAGAGGGATAGTCTTCTGGCTCAAGAGGAAAACTCCTTATGTAAATGCTGCTGTAAATAGTATGTTGAAAAAAAAGTGGACAGGCTTGTAAAATAAAAAAAATAAAGTGCCAGACGGAATATGTATATATGTTGTATAGAAAATAAGCAAGCTTGAGCATCAAAGTTATACCATGTGAGCCTGCAGCTGGATGACTTGACTACACTGGTCTTGCATCCCAGGACAGGTAGCTACACTGGCTACCGTCCATTCTTTTCTCTACCTCCTCCTCTTGAGTTGGATGCCACTTGAACTTAGAAGGGAATACCCTACTCCTCGAGGAAAGAGCTGTTGGATTAGGGAATCATTGGGTTGTCATTCTGGAGAAGTCAGTCTCTTTGTCATTTCAGTTGGGAAGAGCCACCATCACTTACACTGTACAAGTCAGCTTCATAGTCATAAGGGTTTGCATATGACGTAGGCTAGTTCTGACCTGGCTATTGAGGTGATTTGAACCGAGTTCTGTGACTATTGAAGGCTGTTGTATTTTAGAGCTGGTTCCCGACTAGGTTCCACACACATTCCCACACCAAGGTCTAACCTGAGCTCCAAACTTGATTTTGTACAGATGAGTTTAATAATCATGATCAATTCAATTTATTCTTTGAATTCTTTATTTTTGCTTTTTCTTTTCTTCTTATTCTTTATTCTTTTTGTACTTATTGCATAAGTAGTTGCTAGGGACTAGCAAAGGCAAGTATAGGGGGTGATGAATCTCCATTTCATCACCTTTATTCTATCATTTTGGCCTTAAAGACCACAGCAAATGCATGTAAATAGCATTAATTTGTGTATAATAGCATTCATTGTTTCTTGTATTTATTGTACATAAAATAAGGTTTTTAATGCCAAAATTATAGAATAAAGAGAAGAAAAGAAAAAGGAATAAAATATTGCAAATATTTTATGACCCGAACCCCGAGACCAAGGCCAGCATGGAATTGGTCGACAAGGAATAAAGTAGGGGGAGATAAGGGCCAAGTATACAATAAATACCTCATTTATTCATACATTTATTTATACATTTTTTGACACCTATTTTGTACATAATTATTCATTCATCAAATAAAGAAACTTTGTAGATGAAAGTTGTAGATAAAAATGTAAATAAAAATACAAAATTGAGTTTGTGCAAAAATAATACACAATATACATTTTATACACAAAATAAAAAGCCAAAATCTCAACTTCACAGACCCATATCTTGCAAATAAAAACTCCAAATCACCCAAACTCACCTTTAATTGTATATACATTCCAAAAACTATTTCATAAAATTGGTTTCATAATTTTTGGAGTCCATGTGCAAAAGTTAGGTTTTTGGCCCTTCTTGTACATAATACCTGATTAAAATATTCCTTTTATTTAATATTCATTATTTTTATAAATTTATATTTTCAGAATTTTGTAAATAATGTATACAATACATGTGCATATTAAAGTTAAAAGAAAACTAAAAAGAATTTGTAAAATAAAACAAGCCTAGGTAATACCTAGGCAAAATACACATGCTCCCTATATGTACATAAATAAAAGGGATTTTATTCTTTTATTCTTTATTCATTTATATTTTTATAATAATGTAAATATATAACTTCTTAAAAAAATACAAATCCAAAACAAAAACAAATAAAATTCATTAAATAAATAAAATGTATACAATATATAGGTAAACTACCTATAAGTATACCTACATATACATAAACACATTTATTTAAAAATGTAAATAAACTCATAAAAATTAAATAAAAATATATTTATACTCATAAAAATAAGTTATAAATTTATAAAATAAAAAAATAAAATAATGAAATAAAATAAACAAAATAAAAATAAATATATATAAATATACTTATAAATACATTATTTTAATAAAACCATAATAAAATATTTCAAAAAAATAAATAAATAAAAATCATAAATAAATACTACATTAATTTATAAATATTTTTTATTTTATAAAAAAATCTAATTAATTCATTTATTATGTTAAATAAATCAGTCAATTTCTTGTTGACGTGGACCAATCAGGTCCTGGCTTGTTGATCGCTCAGTCAACTGCGCCCCCAGGCGTCTGACTTGACGTGGACTATCTTGTCCCCCGATTTCAGCCATTTTTCCCGCTTGGCTCAGTGACCCATAACCCTCGAATCCTTCATAAAAGATGTTCCCTGATCATCCAAGATTCGCGTCGTCCTATTGGATCCCTTGTACATACCACAGATTCTTTAATAATCGCCGGTCCATGGGGGTCCCCAAGAATGTGTATAAATAAAGTCTTCCTCCTCCTCGGCCGAATTTGGCCAATTTCATCCCCCTCTTTGAGCTTGAATCAGCTCTTGGTGGAGCCCTCGTGACAGGAGGCGCTTCCCAGCACCTCGGTTCGGCCGGAGATGGAGGAAAATTTTGTCGCGGCGGCGCTCCGGCGGCCTCCCTGCTCCCTGGAGGCCCCCAGGTATAAAAGTTGTGCTTTTACTTATTTTAGTTAGGATTTTATTTCAGCATTTCATTTCTGTCTTTAGATTAATCATTAGCACTTAGTTGTAACGTAGAATGGCCGATTCGTAGTTCGCCGGAGCTCCGCTCCAGCGAACTGTTCATTGTAACCCCGACGTTTTCCGACCACCCTTTCGCTGTCATTTCGTACCCCTACGCATTCTCCACCTCCCAGCCACCCAGTCCAACCGGATTCGCACTTGGATCCGCGAATCGGTGCTCATCTCCTCCGCATCGCCGGAGCATCGCCGCCCTCACCCATTTTTGCGCTAACAGCTTCATTCTTGGGCCGAGGAACATCGCCTCGAGCTGAGCTTCCTTCCTGTGCAGGTCAGGTGCATTGAGGAGCACCAAGAGACGTTCCTAAGGCCAGCGGAGCTACCTGGAGCCGCGTTTCTTCACCGACCTCGTGGCACCGCTCCAGGGCATCTCCGGCCGATCTACCACCTCCAGCGGAGAGAGCCAACCTCCAGGAAGCTTTTGGGACACCTTGGAGCAGCAAAGGTCGACGGAGACGCGAGACATCATCGGAAGAAGCTCGCCCAGGCAAGCGTTCTTCCCCGTTCTTCCAGCCGTCGTCTCCACCGTTGGATGGAGAGCAGGTCCCAGGTCGAACCACAACCGTCCGATGAAGCGAGCAACCACCATAGATCTCAGCCCGGAGATCTAATCCTAGCGCTTCATCGGCGAAGCGGTATCGGGGGCAGAGGGATGTCAAGTGACCCACATCCAGCCGTCCATCAACGCCCACTTTGGGGGTAATTTGCACATTTAGCCCCCGCCTTTTTTGTATTTAGTTTTTAATTCTGTAAATAAAATAGCACGTTCTAAAATAATTGTATATTTTGCTGAAGGCCCCCTGATCTTTCATGAAATTGCACTGTGGTCCTTCTGCGCCTCACGTGTAGTCCCACGTGAGGCGCGTGCATTTTGCATTACAACCCTGGCGGATTTTGTTTATTGTAAAATAGTCTAGAATATTTAAATAAATGTTTTATTTACTTGGAGTTTTTGCACTGATGCCCCTGGAATATATTTTATTTGCAAAAATGCCCCTGCTAGGCTGTTTATTTTTAGTGTCTTTTATCTATTTATTAAAAATACCTATGCGGCTTCTAAAAATTCACAAAAATTAGGTTAAAGGCTTCATGCGATGTACTTTTACGCCCATATTTTATTTCGCATTTTCCCATTTTTCCTAATTATTAAAAATGAAAAAGAAGCCCTTTTTGCACTGTCTAAATTAGAAAATACAAAAAAAATTAGAAAATGATTTTGAAAAATTCCAAAAAAAATATATATGGTATATTTATATCTATATTGAGTCCAGAAATTAAAAAAAACCCTAAAAATATGAAAAAGAAAAATAAAAAATCAGAAAGCTCCAAAATCAAACAAAAAATAGAAAAATCCTTAAAAAATACCAAAAATACATTTTTCTCATTTATAATTATCTATATATTATTATTAATATATTAAAATTAATTTGGAATTTTTGGAGTTTATTTTATATTTTTAAAACCCAAATTATATTCTGTTTTTTAATTAGTCCTATATTGTGGACATTTTTGAAATTAAATACATAAAATTACAAATATTCCAGAAAAAATAATAACAAAAAAATTAGAAAAATATTAAAAAGCTAAAAAAATTATATCTATATATATTTCCAGTATTTATGTCTATATATATCTATATACCATATTACTCCTCTCTCTCTTCTTATATATACATCTCTTTATATATATCTTATATATATATATATTTATATTACTAAAAATATAAAAAAATATAAAATATAAAATCAAAATAAAAATTATAAGAACAAAAATATAAAAAAAATATAAAATTGAAACCCACAAAAACAATAAAAGAACATGAACAATTGATTGAATAATTAAATGATACATCACATACAACCATTCGCCTCCCAGTGTTCGACCTCTACCTGTACTTACACCTATACACATTTGCATGTAGAGTTATAATAAATTTTAACTCCACATTTTTGGATATTCATTGCATATATTATTGTGAGTTAACTGTTGATCGATTTGGGGATTTCGTCTGAGGTCACTTCAGCGACTGTCTCTCCGCCATGTGGAAGGATACGATCTCGGCGAATCCCCTTTCATCACCTGGTAGCTTTAGTATTTGTAACTTAGTCCCTGTGAATGTAGCTCATGTGGTTTGGCACGTGTTTTATGGTGTATTAGCACATTTTGTCCCCAACTTCCTTGGTGTTATTGTTTACATTTTTATAAACAGGAAAGACATATATGCCCTTGTGTTTGTGAATTACATGCATGCCCCGTGCCCTTCTGGGCTTCTTACAAGTTTCGCGCCGCCTTTTTATACGTGTTATTTATTGGGTGATAACTTTTCTGAAACTGCACTTTGGTCCTTGTGTGTTGTGGCTTTTTCATTGGTCGAATAAAATACCAAATAAACTCCGAATCTGTTGAAATTTGGAGACGTAGCCCCTGACACTGTGTAAAAATTTCACTATTTTTTTGGGACATTTTTGAGTTGTTTTTATATTATAACATTCAAAAACACCTATTTTTGCTACTATTGGGATTATAAAATCAACTAAAAATATAAAAACAACCTCCAAAAATTCTAAAAAAATTAGTTATTGTTTGTTTTTGTGTCTTGTTGATCCTATCTAAATTTCATTTGATTTGGACTTATAAAACACCTAAAAATTAAAAAACCTAAAAACCTTATAAAAATCATTAAAAATTTTATAAAATTCAAAAAAATGAAATTTCTTTTCCTGTAGTTTAGTTTTTATTTGTAGTTTGATATAAAATTATCTTTAGATTTTAGAGGTTATTTATATATTTTTAAATAACCTTTCAAATTTGGCTGTACATTGATTTCAATTTTTAGCCTTATTCCATTTTTATAAAATTAACAAAAAATATAAAAATCTGAGAAAATTACCAAAAACACATAAAAAATATAAAACCCAAAAATAATTTTATATTAATTTTCTGGTTGGTCTTTGTGTGTTTAATAAATTGTTGACTGTTCTCTTTTTGCTTTTTCTTTATATTTTCCTCACAAATAAAAATCAAAAAAATTAAAAAAATCCATAAAATCCACTAAAAAATATTTTCTTTTTTTATTTGATTTTTTGACTACTTCGTAGGCCTTTTCGACCAATTCGTGCTCCTTATGTTCGACCCTGGTCGATATACCGGGTTAAATAAATAGCGAAGATCGCTATTCGATTTTATTGACTTTTTGATTTATTTGATGGTCTTATTTTTCTTGATTGGTCGATCTCCAAGATTCGGGTCGCAATGACCCGTAGTTTTACCTTTACCCAGATCTTGGATGAGTTTTTCGGTCATCAAAATGGCGCCATTGCTGGGGAGCACGGCTTAGTACTCGTTTTTGTTTTCGGTTTTCGTTCGCAGCTTTTGTTTCTTTCGCGGTTTTTTGCAGCTTTTTCGTCTTCTTTTGTATTCTTTTTATTTTCTTTTATTTTGTTTTTGTTTGTTTTTATTTTATTTGTTTATTTCCATTTTTGCATATATTTTCTTTTATTTTATTTTCTTTGCATTATTATATTAACCGTGTCTGATACTCTTCTATTTCACTTTCTTACAAGGGCCTGAGGACCGAGGCGGCTTTCTTCGGAAAGTCGAAGCAACCACGGAAGTCGGAGGCGGCTCTTTTCTTCGTAGAGCCGCAAGAGAGCGCGAGGAGGCGAACGGGAGAGTGGGAGCCGTAGATAGCCGTAGTTTAGAGTATTTTACTTTTCAGCAGACTTTCTATTATTGTAATAATATAGGGACCCAGAGACTTAGACTTTGGTGATACCAGGGTCTGTTTCGTCAAGCACCGGTGTGCTCGGGGGACCCCATCGAATTTTTCGTCAGTTTTGATTGTTACGGCTTTTATTTTTATTTTGTTTCCTGAGATTTGGCCTTAGCTTAGGAATTTCTGTGCTTGTGACATAATTAATTAGGATCCCAGCCTAATTAGGTCGCTTATTCCTATAGACCATCTAATTGGACCTAATTAATAATTAATAAGAAAAGGCTAACCTAGTCACTCGAGGGGTCACGTGCCGCCAGAGGCCATATACAGCACTGGCAGGATCCGTTGTGGCGAACACCGATCGGCATCAGAGACCGGACTCCGACCCCTCCCGTTGACTTGTTAACTACCGTTCTCTCCGTGTAGAAATTCCTGTTAAGGTCATTTTCTTCACTGCATTATATAGGTAGTTTTATTACTATCTTTACTTTTATGTGTGGATCACCCTACATGTAGACTGCTAGAGTCAGGTACGCATCTCTTACTCTGCATGCATCATTCATTTCTTCGTGCATCAACTTTTTCGTCTTCTCCCCCCATTTTCTAGACTTAATAAAATCAGGAGAACCGAAAAATTCATAAGGCGATTACTTTTATTTGAAAAATACATAAAAAGAGAAAACCATAAAATTGGGACTGCTGAAGCAAATTGGACCTAAAAATCATCTCACAAAAAAAACTTGTATTTGGACAGTAACCCCAACATTGGATAGTTTGATTGGGCGAGAGAGTAACCCACACCCTAGGTAGAGCCACATCTGACCCCTCTTCAGAGTACTGCTACTGGGCTAGTCGTTCTCCAGTAAGGATTGCTCCGGTCTCCGGTAAAGCGAGTCGCGATATCCTTAGCAGAGCGAGCTGATCGGGT
Source organism: Ottelia alismoides (assembly GCA_037367405.1). Taxonomy (NCBI): domain Eukaryota; kingdom Viridiplantae; phylum Streptophyta; class Magnoliopsida; order Alismatales; family Hydrocharitaceae; genus Ottelia; species Ottelia alismoides. The sequence continues at coordinate 1,086,333 of JAZKJV010006960.1, read as the reverse complement.
AGCCGGTAAACGATCCGCGGCTTGTACTGGCTAGGAAAGATCTAGTTCGGGATTGGGACAGTATCCTGGGGGCGTTGGATTCCCAACAGCTCACTTAATCACTCTGTTAGACTATTTTATCACCTAAATAAAAAAGACAAGATAAAAGATCGAACTCTTACGGTCATCAGCTCGCGTTGTGTTGGTGAATTTGGGGTTTGCTTGACCATCATGTTTGCTTTCCAGATCCCATCCGCCCAACTAGCCAGATCAAGATGATGGGTCGGAGGTCCCTTAGGCAGCCTCTGGTTGCATTGCTTACGAGCACTTCGGCCCGTTCATATAGGTTGGCTCGCGAGAGCCGAGACCCGCTCTCCGAGCTCGAGTTCGCTTCCATCTTGTTCCCCCTGACCACCTTTCTTCTGATAGTCTTGAGGTGCCTGATCAAAGAGAGCATCAGTCAGACATTTCAACACCTGAGCTTGGGTCTTTTGCCTTTGCAGAGACCATCGCAGGCAGTAGTGAGGACCGCACCGGTGGCCTGAGGCCCGAGCAGACATACATATTGGACTAGGGTGTGATCAACAACACCTTGATAGCTTCCCTCGAGACGATGCAACAGCAGAATAAAGATCAGGGAGCTTTCATGGTGGAGATGCGCAGAGAGATGGAGAGGATGAGAGCAGAGAGAGATCAGCCGAGAGCCGCAGGAGCGGGTGATATTCTAGACCAGCCTGAGGAGTCGGTTCAGCCAGCAGCAGCAGCCAGACCGATGCGGGAGTTGCACAACCCCGGATCAACACTTACACAAAGGTGGATCGTACTTCCAGCGATCGTGGGGGACTTCAAGTTCCCACCTCAGACAATTCAGCTTCTTCCTTGTTTCCATGGGCTCGCGACTGAGGATCCACATCTTCATCTCCAAGAGTTTGAGATGATCTGCAGCACCGTCCATGATCGTCAGGTGGACGAGGACACCATTTGGATGATTGCTTTCCTGTTCTCCCTCGTCGACAGAGCAGCCAACTGGCTGAAGCATCTAGGGAGATTTGTCACCACCTGGGAGTAGCTCCACACCGAGTACTTGAACAAGTACTACACACTCGGGCGGACGAACACATCGAGGGACCTAATCAGCGACTTCTCCATGCTCCCCAACAAGCAATTCCATGAGGCATAGGAGAGGTTCTGAGAGCTTACCGACAGATGCCTGCACCATGACATTTCGAAGCCAAACCTAGTTCAGAGCTTCTTTTGTGGGCTTACACCAGAGCTGTAGGGCTTGGTGAATGCATCATGTGGCGGTTCCTACTTTGACAAGGATGAGGACCAGGTCTGGGCCATCTATGAGGAGATGGCCGAGAACTATACAGTGATGTCTCAGACCCATCTCTACACTCAGGGACGCCCCCAACCACAGGTCGTGCAGTTTTAGAGGATAGCACGGGTCGATTCTGGTCCTTCTACTTCGCCAGCGGCAGTAGCACAGGCCGAGTCGATGGCCGCTGACATGGGTATCATCAGCGAGAAGTTGGACCGGATCGAGCTGATTGAGAAGAAGCAGTATCAGGGCATGACGCAGATCGATCAGATGGCACAGACGCTGAGTGACCTGAAGACACGGATCATGTGTCTCCAGGAGGCACAGACGGTTTCTCAGCCCCATCCCAGGTCATGGGCAGACACCGGCAGCAGCAGCAGTTTGGCCCAGCCCTCCGCCCAGTACCGACAAGTTCATCATGTTTAGGCGGAGCCCTACCAACAGCAGCAGTACGCCCAGTCACCACCATCTCAGGATAGCTAGATGGTGGTGTATCAGCCGAACCAGCCCCTGGCAATACTTCCCCCACCCACCTACGAGTAGGAGCCGTTGATGGATGTCAACGGGATATGGTATGACCGACCCCAGCCCAGTATCTGACGAGACCATCTTGAATTCTGCTGGTCGGCTGGAGGCACCAGTTCCCAGCAACAGCCTCCAGTTCAGGGTGGCCAGTATGGCCAGCAGCGAGATCACCAGCAGCAGCCCCAGTTCCCAGTACACCAGCAACCATCCCACAGCAGAGAGCAGTATGGTCCTCATCCCTATCAGCAGGGACAGTCTTGGAGGCAGCAGCAGCCTCAGCAGCAGTATCATCCCCAGTACCCCTCTCACCCTCACCAGCAGCAACAACCTCACTACCAGTGAGGCCACCCTTCAGGTTCTCATGGGCTGACCTATGAGAACCCCGCCTTAGATGACTTAGCCCACCTCATGTCCGAGCAGCAGGCCACCTTTCGACGGGAGATGGACTAGTTTCGTCAGGAAATGAGGGAGATTGTGAGAGGGAAGGCCGCCATTCCTTCCCAGATCATGCCGAACCCGAACAGCTTGAAGAGGAAGTCCGAGCAGGTAGAGTTCACAGAGACCACCACTCCTAGTGATTCCCTTGGTGATATTACTGCATATATGTTTGATGCTGATTTTGTCATACTTAGGAGCGGTAGGATACCATCAGGTGGTGCCTCGTCTGAGCGACGACCCTATGACACTTCAGGAGCTCCAAGCGAGGAGGAGAGCTGTGTTGATACCACTCGTACACATGATGATGATGGTGCTGCTGACGCCTCCAAGGATGTTGATCCAGCCGACGGTACTGAGGCCGTCGTTTCACCAGATGGAGGAGGTGGTACTGATACCACCAGACCAGTTGCCAAGCTAGAGTGTGGTACTGATGTCGTGAGTCCAGATGCCGAGGGTGGTGCTGAGGCCACCATTTCCAATTCTACTGCTAGTCCTGTTGTTTTTCCTGTTATTCATGTACCTCAGGACATTTCTGCAAATAAAGGAAAGGGTTTGTTATTTTCCAATCCACCTATGTTGATTGATGATGTATTTGTGGATTCTGTCGTGCTTGAGCAGCCCAGACCCGATCCTAGTCCTTCATCTGAGAAGGACCCAGCTGTCCCCTTTCCCCAAGCACTCTGCTTGGCTAAGGGGCATAAAAAAGACCCAAAAAAGTCCCGCCAACTAGAGTTCAACCAGCACATGATGGACCGATTTCAGATACAACTGACTCTACAGGAGGCCTTGGAGCACATACCTCTCTTCCAGAGATCACTCAGAGACAGGACCACAATTCAGAGGAGGAGGCAGAACCACTAGTCAGAGATCCATGTGCTCACTTGTGCCACATGCTTTGCGATCTAAAACCGCCTGCCAGCCATGAGGCCAGATGCAGGAGCCCTGTATGTCAGATGCCATATTCAGGAGCAGAGGTTCGATCGTACTCTTTTAGACAGCGGGTCTTCGTTCAACCTACCTCCAGCAGCCTTACTCGACCGCTTCGAGTTAGGCCCTCTACGACAGAGAAGGATGGTCCTTCAGTTTGTTGATCGATCTGTCAAGAGGCCGAAGGGGTTGCTGAAGGACGTTGTCGGCACGATTCACGACCTGAAATTCCACATGGACTTCATTGTGTTGGACATGGAGATCCCTAAGTCCGTGACCGATACCCCCATCATTTTAGGACGCATGTTCTTGGCCACAGCCAAGGCAGTATCCGATCATGATAGCGGGAAGGTATACTTTCGCGTCGAGGGAGAGAGTATAAAAATAGAGACGATCAAGGAGACTAGAGACGGAGATTCAGCTTGCTCCGAGCCACCATCAGATTCAGAGCAGATGACAGAGGCAAGACGAGACATCCACCAGGACTGTGATTTTGTGATTACAGATGACGAGGTAGTTTGGGCAGATGCAGCAGCACAGGACATCCTCTCACTTTTAGAGTTCGTTGATGCACAGATGCTAGTAGAGGAGAGCTTGGAGAGCGCATCCCTGGTCCAGGATACATCTCAGGCAGCAGAGCCGGTTTCCGATCGTGAGGCTTATTTCTCTTGTGATTCTGATACTGATCTCTCGGAGTCAGATATAGACTAGGCAGAGTTTGATGATTTTATACCTTGTCTAACTTCCATAAAGCCTACAGCTAAAGTGGAGACTGATCCCGCACAGAGCAGAGAGATAGCAGCAGAGCAGCCTTCACCGGATTCAGATTGTGAGCGAGAGTTCTCATTCTCCCATGCCGATTTGGTCGCATTCACTCAGACTTTTCAGAGGCCAGATCCGCTAGCACCGAGTTGTCTAGAGCTGAAGCCGTTACCATCATCACTGAAGTATAGATTCCTTGCGGGTGAGCATGAGATGTACCCACTCATTATCTCAGCGGATTTGACTAGAGAGTAGGAATCCCGTCTGATGGGGGTTCTTGAAAAAAACCGCAAGGAGATTGGATGGAGCGTAGCCTATCTCCATGGGATAAGTCCGGCCCTGTGCTCCCACCATATCTATCTTGAGGAGGGCGCGAAGCCATCGCGTGAGTTCCAGCGGCGGCTGAACCCGAACCTTTGAGATGTTGTCATGAAGGAGATGTCGAAATGGTAGAGCGTAGATTTTATCTACCCCATCTCCGACTCCAAGTAGGTTAGTCCATTGCATGTGGTGCCCAAGAAGACGGGCATCACCACAGTTGTTAGTGAGTCTGGAGAGGAGATCGCTACCCGGGTACCCACTTCTTGGCAGGTATGTGTGGACTATAGACGATTGAACCAGGCCACTAAGAAGGATCATTTCCCACTGTCTTTTATTGATCAGATTATAGAGAGGCTAGCCAGGAAGAGTCATTACTGTTTCTTGGATGGGTACTCCGGATACAATCAAGTGGCCATTATGCCCGAGGACCAGGGCAAGACTACCTTCACCCGTCCCTTTGGGACATATGCTTTCAGACGGATGCCCTTTGGATTGTGCAACGCTCCGGTGACATTTCAGAGATGCATGTTGTCCATCTTTTCGGACATGGTGGGGGAGTGCTTGAAGGTCTTCATGGACGACTTTTTGGTCTACTGATGAACGACCTGACCACTAGGGTATAAGGTGCTAAATGGTCGTCGTGACCCAAGCGATCAGGATCGATCAATCAAGAAAAATAGACCACCAATATAAAAATCAACTCAAAAATCAATAGCGGTCTTGCTATTATTTTAACCTGGTATAGCGACCAGGGTCGAACACAAGGAGCACGAATTGGCCTTGCGGCCTACGAAGTAGTCAAAAAGAAAAGAAAAAGAAATAAAAAGGTGTTTTTGGTGGTTTTTAAGTCTTTTTATATTTTTTTTAGATTTTTAATGTATTAAGAAAATAAAGAAAACAAGAAAAGCAAGCAATTCAACTATTTATTTAATGCACTAAAAATCAACCAAAAATTCAAATAAAAATATTTTTATGTGTTTTATAATTTTTACTGTTTTTAGTGAATTTTTGGGATTTTTCTGATGTTTATTTAATTTTCTAAAAATAAAACAAGGTCAGAAACTGTCGGTACTGTCCAGCCGAGCTTAAGTGACTTAGATAAAATATCTAAGAGTCCCTAATAAGCCTGGAGGTATTTTTCTTGTATAGAGAAGAAAACAAGATAAATTGGAGCACCTAAATTATTATTTTTGGGTTTTTAGTTTATTTATTAGAATTTTTATAAGATTTTGAGTGTTTTTTTATTTTTAGGTGTTTTAGGTAATGAAAAATAGCCAAAATTGGCTAGAAAATCAAGCAAGCCAAGACAAACACTAGGTAATTTTTTGTAATTTTTAAATAGGTTTTAATATTTTTTTGGGATTTTTAAAGTCAGACAGTGATGAAAAGTGATGTTTTTGAATTTTTAAAAATATCAAATCAAAATAAAAATGTCTCCAACAATTCCAGAAAATTTTACACTATGGCAGGAGCCATGTGTCCAATTTTCATTGGATTTGGAGTAGGTTTGCTATTTTATTAAAAATCAAAACCAACACATAGTGCACAAGGACCTAAACGCAAATAGTGAAAGTTCTGGGGGGTCCGGTGCAAAATTCCTAGAAGAACATGTGCGTCGCGCGTGCCTAGGGCACTCAGGGACCTAAATGTAAGGAAAACAAGTTCCGAGGGCTATTTGGTAACAGGTACCAAAATCCCAAGGGCTTGTGTGCAATTAACCCAAAAATAAACGCACATGCACAATTACTTTACGCACAGGGGTATAAAAGAAATATTCCAAAACTGTTCATTCATTCCATAACATCTCAGAACTACAAGGTATAAAATGCAAATAGACCAGAAAACCACGTGTCGAAGCACGTGCTACACCATACACAGGGGCATAAATGCGAAAGAAATAAAGTACAGGGTCCTCAATGTAATTGTTCCAGAAACTAAAAAACTAAACTATATATTTACAAGACTAAATGCTAAATAAAATAAAAAATAGGGCCTAAGGGTAAATTACCCTTTATTAAGTCGAGTCGCTGGATGGATGCCACGTGGTAGATGGACGGTCAGGATGCGGGTGGCGCTCCTAAGCTGGGCTCCTCGCGGAGATCGAACGGCGGAGGCGTAGCCACGTGGAGGATCGAACGGTGGAGGGCGTCGGTGGCTAAACCTCACGCATCGGGCGGTCCAGATCGCCTCTCCAAGGATCTGACGGTGACGGGACATCCTCAGGTGGACGGTCGAGATGAAAACTGGAGGTCGAAGGCGATCGGACGGTCGGGGAAGATGTTGGAAGAACAGTTGGCCGGCGAGCTTCGCCGGCCTGACACACGCGCTGAGATCCTCCCCTGCTGCTCCTGAAGATCGGAAAAGCTCCTTCGTGAAGCCCCGCAGCTGATGGTGGCCTCCGATGACCCAACCGAGCCCTGGAGAGCTCAGGCGAGGTCGGCGGAGGTGGAGCTACTAGACCGAATGGTCCTAGCCCTCAGATGGGCTTGGATGAACCTGCAAAGTAGACCAGAAAGCTCGCGGGTCGAGGGCAAACTGCCTCGACCACGTTAGGCGTGGTGAAGGTGATCGGGGGGTCGATATGGGCGAGCTCCGACGAGGGTGTGGACGGAGGAGCTCGAACCCCAGCTCCTGTGCGAGCTGGGTTGAGTGGATGGGTGCCGAACGTGCGCGGGAGGAAGGCGGAGGCGAAGGTGGATTCCGATGATCGAACGAAACGATGAGGTGGTCGAAATCGAAGGAAGGTGACGGCGGCGCGAATTGGGGACAATCGAAAATTAAAGAAAAAGAAAGGGAGATGGGTCTACCTGGGTGGACGAAGCGACTGGGAAGAAGCTTGCGCAGCTCCTGGTCCTTGCCTCGAGGAGCGTCGACCTTTGAGGCTCGAGCTCCGGCTCTGGCTGGAGCACGGCGGTGTATCTCGCCGGATCAGTGGGCCACTGCCCCTCTCCTCGATGCGACAGCACCTGGAGCGAGCTGTCACTCTCACTCACGCACTGGAGGTCACTGGGGGTGAAGCGAATGATCCAAAGATGGAAATGAAGGTGGCGGAGCTCGAGCTATATACGGTGGAGGGTCCGGAAAGATGAGGTCGGGTAGGGCAATGGAGTGCGCGGATCTCGAGGTGGGGGCTCCGACGAGGGTCTCGGATGTATCATGAATGAATCGGATCCGGGGTTTAGGCGAGAGGGGATCGGGTTTAGGTGAGAAATTAGGGAGAAGTCGGGTCGGGCACCTAACCCGTGGGAAGTGGTCCTGGGGGGGCAGTTGACCGGGCGGTCAACAATCCCCCAGACCAATGGGAAGCGGCCGCGTGGCAAATGTTTAGAAATTAAATTAAAAATAGAAAACGGCCGAATTATTAAAAAGTCAAAACATGAAATATTTTTGTTTTAATTTTTTCTATTTTTTAGTGATTTTTAATTAATTTTCAAAATAAAAATAAGGTATTTACATTATATAGCTATATATAGGTATATGTACAATATAGGTTTTTTTTAATTTTGATTTTTAATTTGTTATTTTTATACAATTTTATTCCTATTTTATATTTTATTTATTTATATCATAAAATAAAGAATAAAAAGATATTTTTATTTTATTTTTATTATTTATATACATAGGTGAAATAAATACATATGTACATTTATATACATGGTATATTTACAATAGTATTTTTTATTTTTAATTTTGTGATTTTTATTTTGTTTTTGTTTTAATTTATTTTATTTATTTACACCATAAGTCATAGAATATGTACAAGATTTTTGGAATTAATTTTATTTATTTATAAGGCTAAATAAATAAATATGAGTGGACTATATACATGGTGAAAGTGATGTTTTTGTTTTCTTTTTAATTTTTCTATTTTTATCTTGTTTTTATCTTTATAAATATATACAAGTATTTACAAGCCTATTTTAGTCTCTTTTTGGGAGGAAAATATTTTTATTTTATTTACATAGATATTTACACACATGAGCCCCTATCTCCCTCTACTTTGGCTTTTATGCGGTCAGGCCCATACTGAGCCCTCCCTTGGGTTAGGTTGCTCAATATTTATTCTAAATATTTCCCTCTTTTTCTTTTTTATCTTTATTCTTTTATTTTTTCACAAAAACATGCTAATTATAGGTTTTTACACAATGCATGCTTTTGGTAATTATTTCTATTTACAACTATATACATGCATTTGCAAAGGTTTTTGTAGCTAAAATATAAGAATAAAGAGTGATGAATGAGTATTCATCATCTACGACGACGGATTCGATTCTTGCCTTGACTGCCTAGACCGCGTCCTCCAATGATGTATTGAGGTACACCTGGTGCTTTTATTGGAGAAGAGTCACTTCATGGTGACTCAAGGGACGGTGCTTGGCCATATCATCTCCAACAGGGGCATGGAGGTTGATCCGGCCAAGATGGATATCATTAGGAAACTCAGTCCACCATCCAACTTGCGGCAGTTACGGTCTTTTCTGAGGCACGTCGGTTTCTACCGACGATTCATTCATGACTACAGCAGGATTGCCCGACCATTGACTGATCTGCTGATGAAAGACACCGAGTTCATTGTGTATGATAAGTGTCTAGCGTCATTTGAGACTCTCAAGAGTCTAATAGTAGAGGCTCCTATCCTCCAGCTGCCTGATTGGTCTCTCCCATTCGAGATCATGACGGATGCCTCCGATTTTACTGTAGGGGCCGTGTTGGGACAGAGGAGGGACGGAGTGCCATTTTCTATTCACTACACTAGCCGGACTTTGGATGCCGCTCAGCGGAACTACACCGTCACTGAGAAGGAGATGCTAGCCGTAGTTTTCACTCTGGATAAGTTCATATCTTACATCATTGGATCTAGAGTGACCATCTTCACTGATCATACTGCCATCAAGTACCTCATGACAAAGAAGGATGCCAAAGCCAGATTGACCAGATGGATCCTTCTACTCCAGGAGTTTGACATAGAGATTAAGGATAAGCCTGGAGTCAAGAATGTGGTGGTGGATCATCTCTCCCGATTGGAGTTTCTTGAGGATTCTGAGCAGATCGAGCCTATTTGTGAGACCTTCCTAGATGAGGCAATCCTTGCTATCATCTCTCTCCCATGGTACGTCGATATTGTGAACTTTCTTGTTGCCAAGAAAGTCCCACAAGATTGGCCCAGGCAGCGACTTGAGACCTTCCTCGCGAAGGCCAAGTTCTATCATTGGGAGGATCCTGTCCTTTATCATGGAGGGGATAGCGTATGGCGTAGGTGCATTCCTCAGGAGGAGCACCATAGCATCCTCACTCACTGCCACAAGCTTGAGGTAGGAGGACATCACTCTGGGAGGAGAACGGCACAGAAAGTGCTCCAATCCGGCCTATGGTGGCCTACCCTCTTCAAGGACTCTGATGAGTTCGTGAAGAGGTGTACTGACTGTCAGAGGATGGGCACTTGTGGACAGCGTGATATGATGCTGATGCAGCCCATTCACTTCTGTGAGGTTTTTGACGCATGGGGCATCGATTTCATGGTTCCATTCCCTAAGAGTCAGAGATACGAGTACATTCTGTTGGCCGTGGATTATGTGAGTCGTTGGGTTGAGGTCATCCCCGCCCGAACCGCAGATGGTAGGACTGTTTGTAGATTTTTGAGGAAGAATATCATTTCACGTTTCGGGGTTATTAGAGTTTTGATATCTGACGGGGAGTCTCATTTCGTCAACGACAAGGTAAAGGCCCTTGCTAGCGAGTTCAGCATAGACCATCGAGTAGCCACAATGTATCATCCTCAAACCAATGGTCTTGCTGAAGTGTCGAACAGGGAGATCAAGACTATATTGCAGAAGGTCGTCCGCCCTGATTGAATGGATTGGTCACAGCTTTTGGACTTAGTCTTGTGGGCATATCGGGTGTCCTTCAAGATACCTTTGGGTACATCTCCCTTTCGCCTCGTTTATGGCAAGCTCTGCCATTTACCTGTTGAGCTGAGACATAGGTCACTTTGGGCAGTCACAGATATTCTGATGGATCCAGTGAGTGTAGGAGATCAGAGGAGGGTAGAGTTAGCAGCCCTGGAGGAGCTTCGTGGTGCAGCCTTTTCGTGCAGCCTTCAGTACAAGGAAAGAGTGAAGGAGTGGCATGATTCTCATATCATCCATAAGCAGTTTGAGCCAGGACAGCGAGTATGGTTGTTCGATGCCAAGTTGAGATTATTTCCAGGGAAGCTACAGAGCAAATGGAAGGGACCTTATCTGGTCTGAAAGGTACATGACAATGGGAGTATTGATATATCTGAGTTGTCTTCTGAGAGTACCTTTCATGTTAACGGGCAGCGACTCAAGCCATATCTAGATCATGAGCTGATGGTCGTGATGAATCTCATATTCATCATGCTAAAATTGGTCATTTAGGCTCTGTCCCCCATCATACACATGTAATTAATCATTAATAGAGCATTATTAGCCATCATGCATGTGTCAATAATATCTGCATTTCATCATGCATAATTGCATGTAAAATTCCCAGTATAAATTAGCCCAAAAAGCCGCTAACTTCTCACATTTTTAGTTACTTCATCCTAACTCCGATTGACCCAAAACCACCTCCATTGTGTAGATATTACTAACCTTATTAAATAAAAAATACAAAAAAATTACTAACCCCAATAAGTGTCAAATAATCCCAAAGTCAAATTTCACATCTGACGGACTAAAACGAGCATATCTCCCTCATACAGTGTCTGATTTTGGTCTACTCACTTTTAAAGTACTCCATTTTCAAATACCTTCAAAACAAGACCAATTTCGTAAAATTTGGAGCTCATATGTGAAAGTTGGGTTTTGGGCCTCTTTTGCGCATTTTAACTTTTTGCTAATTTTGACCTGAGATTTTATGTGCATAATTAACTCTTTTAATTTTATTTCTTTTTCATTTGTGTCCTTTGATGAAAGTTTTAATAAGAAATGCAAAGATTCAAATCCGGATTAAAACTGACATCAAAGAAATTGACCAAGTCCAAGTGTCTGTTGTCGGTCTGTGCAAAAGTTGAGCGTTTCTTACTTTTATTTTATTTTCCTAACTTCTTATCCTTTAAAAATCCAAAAAAAATAGATTAATGTGTAAATAATTTTCTTCTATTTTATCGTATTTTTTCTAGAATTTTTATCCTCTCTAAAACCATCAAAAAAATACAAAATCCCAAAAATACGGTTTTTTATACCCATGGAAAGCCGCCAAAAATACCACTTCTCACAGGTGACCTCTTTTGCTCCCGAGCCCTTCATGAAAGTTGTAGATCTCGACGAGACGAACAACTTTCGTGAAGGAAATTTTTCAATTCAAGGTCATCTTCTGTCTCTTTTTCCCACTCTAAATTTTGAAATTTTTTTGGGGGTGCCACGTGGCAGCCCCAGGGCGTGCCACGTCGCACCCCCACCCTCTCTCCAGTCCGCTCCTCCCGAGTCACGTGCTGTGCACGTGGCCCTTGTCTTCTCCAGCCGTTTCTTCTTCCTTGCGCATGTAACGCCACCCATCCACCACCTCCAGCCGTTACCACCCCTCCCCCTCCCCCGCTAGCCCCTATAAAACCTCCCCCACCAGCCTCGTCTCTGGCATCCGCCCTTCCTAGTGAAGCTGGTGACAGCGGCTTCCATAGGCGAGATCCGCGGAGTCGATCTCCGTGTAGTTTCCCCTCCGGCAAACAGCAGCTTCGCCGCTCATCGCCTGCGGCTGAGGCCATCATCGGAGTCGAGGCATCCTCCTCCAACTTCTGGCAACTCTCTTTCCCCCTCCGTTTTTTTTATCCTAACCACGTGCAGGTCGACGCCAAAGCCGCCTCCGACCGCCAAGCTTCGCACCACCGCCCCGGTTCACCTGACGCTCCGCCCCTACTCCAGCTGCTCGTCCGTGTGTCGGCCGAGCCCCCGCCGACCTCCAGCTGCTCACCTCGCCGCCTTTGCCCTTGCGGCGGCACCGCTGCTCGCCTCCGCCCTTGCAGCGGAACCGCTGCTCGTCTCCGCCAATCGCCCACCGCCGTGGAGGCCGGCTCCGCCCGCATCGCCCCGCTCCTCCGCCTTCACGCGGCGCCTCCGCCGCTCGTCGACAACCCTCGCCTCCGCCCCGGCTGAAGCCCCGCTCGCCACCGCCCCCGCATCGCGGCTGCACCGCCCGACCTCGCAACGCACAGTTGTCGTCGGATCGGGCAAGTGCTGCCCTTGATCCGACGACCCCTGTGCTGCCACGTGCCCCCCCCCCCCCCCCCCCCCCCCCGAGCCTCGGCCCCAGCCTCGAGGCTCGGGGCGCCCGAACCTCCGACCTCTCCGCCGAGCCTCAGGTCCGGACCCAAGCCTCTAGGTCCGGGACCGAACCCAAGGCTCGGCCACTCCGAGCCTCAGCCTCCGCCACCGAGCCTCCGGGTGCACGTGCTCGGCACGTGCGCCTGGGGTAAATTGCAGCCATACCCCTGGCACTTTCAGAAATTACAGAAATACCCCCTCCAGGGGTAAATTACGTCCAGGCCCTCCGAGTTTTATTAATTACAGATAAGTCCTCTTAGGGACCTTTTTGAAGGAAAACTTTATTTTAATAACAATTTAGTCCCTGGAATTTCAAATGAGCATATCTTTTTTATACGGACTCCGATTTTAACATATAATATGTCATTTTGAAGCTAATTCCATGCTCTATCACTTAGCATAGTTTGTGATCTGATCTGAGGGTGTTTGTTATCAATTATTATTTGAAGATCATCATTGACTATTGCAGGCTTATTTTGACATACTTGTTCTTGAAAAATTAACGATAAATCTGTTGCAGGAGTCTGGTCGAGGATTTCAATTTGATTGATCCATTGTGATCATTGCTGATTATTCTCAATCTTTATAGGGGTTAAATCGAGGATCAATTATGTAACTTTCTTTTTGGCTGATCGATAGCATTTTTACATGAAATTTTCGACAGGGTTATTCGCTGATTAATATCTTTACCTACAACTTGGAGTTGATAGATCTTTTTGGGTGTTAATATTATTCGATCTGTGATAATATTTGAGGAATAATTGACTTTATTAATTGATGATTTAGATACGATCCAAATCACAAGATCCTGAGCTGAATTAGTATTCCCATTCAATTTTCTGTGCATAACATTCGCATCTTCGCATTGTATATTTTTCTTAACACAAAAATTAATCGAACATAGATTGATTATTTAATCTGATTCGAGACCGCGCAACTAAAAATCACCGTTCCCTGAGTTCGACCTTGGTAAACTTGCCAAGCAAAAATAGTCCACAACATTCAAGGCTTGTGGTATTTTGACAACCGAAATTCACTTCCTATACTACAATTCACGTTTATTAAAGAGGTGGATTTCGCGATCATCAAATGGCGCCGTTGCCGGGGAACGGCGAATTTTTAGGGTTTTAAATCATTTTTTTTAATTAATTTTTGTGAAGTTAGTTTTTGTGACATTTTTTTCTTTTGCAATTTTTCATTATTTTTTTTCTTTTTTCTTCTTCTGATACTAACCGCAATCTCTCTCTTTGCAGAATACTGGAGCGGAATTTACAGATATAAATCAAGGATCTGCGAAGAAGACGAATTTGTATTTTTGTGAGGGAGAGTAGCATAGATTTAATTTTCCGCAATTTTCACAGGGTCCCTCTCTCCTTATACCCTATCAATTTGTAATATTCAGGACTGGACTCTCTGTGGCTTGGCGTAGAATTTAGGAGCACATACGGTAGATTAGAATTATTTGATTGTGCTCGTAATCTTTAGGCCACACTCTCACTATTTAAACGCACTGTAGATCGTTCAACATTAGCAAAAATTTCAATCAATTCTTCCCGCTAATAGAACTATCTGTTTAGGGCGTTTTTTCATCTGTGCATATCATTTACTTTAAATTTTAATTCCTTGTACTGCATCCCGCATGAAGAACGCGAGGAGTCACTGTAAGTCTTTCTCTTAAGCATGCATCATTGATTTATGTTTGCATTGGCTTTTCCGATTCTCCTTCTCAAGTTTTACAACTTAAGGATTCAAAGGAATTGGGACTGCTCGTTAGGCGTGAATTTTTGTGCTCACATAAACCACAGTGATAACCTTAACTTAAAATTGGGACTGCTAATCAAGGTGATTGTAAATAAATTGACATAAAATTAATCTGTGTTTGGTGGAGAGGAACCCACTCATTGTTTGTAAGGACCAGAACGCACACTTAGGAAAGAGCCCAAAACCGAAGTAATTCATTCAGACTACTGAGTTTAAATAATTAGCTACTTTTCAGTGAGGGTCTCGGGTAGCCGTTTACGGTCCGACTTCCCTTAGCAGAGTAGGTGGTTTAGAGGACACCGCGGAAGGCTCCGTCCTCAAGTAACACGGGTAGCCGTTTACGGTCCGTACTTACACCTATACTGGCTGAAAGTAGGAGCAACTAGTTGTATGAACTCGGGACAGTCTTTGTGAAATATTTCGGCACCTAACAGCTCCGCTTAATCTGCAAGATTGTTTTGTCATTAAATTAAAATTGAAAAGATAAGCGGCCGAACCCTAACGTGCCTTCACCAGTGTGGAGTGGGTGAATCAACGTGTTTGTTTTGTGTTTGATTTGTGTGCGTCAAAGACCTTGCAATTGCAAGCAAATCGTGGTTCGCTGATCAGTCCATCCCTCTTGACAAGATGTCGGCACAGTGGTCTTCTTTCCCGATCTCCACGACCATGTCCCGATATTCTTCTTCCCCTCAGCCATCATTCTCTTCCCGCCCATACATCCCACCCTATGACCACTCTTCTTCTTGGAATAGTCCTCTCTCACATTCTGACAATTTTATGGACACGAGAGAGAGACCAGAATCGAGGATGAACAATAGAGTGACCGCTATTGATAGAAGAACACAATTTCCGGTCACTAGGATCTCACAGCCTCTTGAATTATCCCCGACTCAAGATAAGTATCAATTTTCTTTTGACAACCCACGAGAAAACCAAACTCAAGGAAATTCAACTCATGACCAGCCCATAATGTTTATGAACAATCAATACTCTCCTCGAGGATACATGCCCGAATCACGACACATGGAGACTGATTATACAATCACTAGTCATGAGATGTTTGAGGATGAGATTGCTCGGATTAATCATAGAGCAGACACCTTAACTATGAGAATATATGATCTCATCCAGTCAATGCAAAATTCAGAAGAAGTGAGCCCACCACCATACGAACCACTGGATCATCACAATCAGACAAAACCACTGACATCTGACCCCCCGACTAACCATATTACAGAAAATACCAAAAAAATTGAAAATTTTGAAAATTCAAAAAAATGGACAATTCTGAAATGGAAGCATTTTGCAAGAGTCTGATCTTAGAGCTTCCATTAATCAAAGCCATAGAATATGTGCCCGATCTTAAGAGATTTGTGAAGAGTCGACTGATACCCAAAAAGACGGGCAAGAAATGATCCAGGACTGAATATCATGTCATATCTATGGCTAGTTCTTTGGTGATGAATCATAAACTCAAAAGCCGCAAAGTCAAGCGGTTGACTCGGGTCGCATGTGAAATTGAGGATTCTGTATTCACTCATGTTCGGTTAGACGACGACTCTACATTAAACATCCTCCCCAAGTCCGTCTTTGACCAACTCAAACTCGGACAACTCAAAAAGACTAGGGTGATCGTTCAATTACCCGATCGATCTACCAAAAGACCGCGGGGGATCATTTCTGTCGTCGTAAATTTCCGAGGGGAAAAACACAAAGTGGACTTTATTGTCCTTGACATTGAGCACCCCGGAAGGATGTCTGAGTCTCCTATTATTTTAGGAAAGCCGTTCTTAGCCTCCGCTAAGGCGATCGTCGATTGCGAGACTCAGGAAATCAAGTTCCCGAACTCGGACCACAATGAACACGAACCCAATGACACATCCGGCTCTGAGGAAAACCAACTTGAAACCAACAGTTATGATCAGGATATTTCACACTATCAGACATCTCCGCATGACACACTGATAAAAACACTGGGAGAGTCACCCAACAGACTAACTGTTGAACAAACTTTGGATTCTCACCACCCTATCACTGCTCCTAGGAAAATTAAAGATTTTGGAGCTTCTGAAGAATTGGACCATATCTTTGAAGATCACAACGATTATTTTAGTGGTCCAATCTTTGAGTCGGCAGTAATTCATGAGATACTTGAACCATATAAGGAACCGACTCTGGAAACATCCGATCATACGAAGGTGACATCAGCGACCCCAGCCTTAAACCACAGAAACACCAGGAACAATCTCCCTCGACCGAAGCGGTGCATGACCCTTCAAGAATTGATCGACTTTTATGGGGATTCATCTGATGAGGAACTCATAAATGCCACATCGGTTACTCAAGACAGGGAGATGAAGACTGTCCAACTTCCTCCTAATACTTCTCAAGGAAACAAACCGACCAATAAAGTTACCTTTGACCTTAGACATCGGGTGATTTCTGACGAGTCCTCATCCGATCATGATGTGGTTCATCAGATAAGTGCAATAGGTACAGCTCTGATCCAAGGGCACTTACCTCTGATCGACAAAAGTTGGAGATCCTCTGCAGACAACTACTATTCTCCCGAGGATGACTCCGACGATGGCTGGTCTTCTTCATCGGCCCCCTCTTCATCACACTCCACATCTCCATACTATCTCCCTCCACACTCCCGCAAGAAGGTCCGTCGCAAACCTCCTTGATCTTGTACATCCGCAAATCTACCCGGTTCCCCATCTGTAAGTATCCGATTATACTTAGGCTGACCTGAGCCTAAGTATAGGGGGACCGCTACCATTGTTTATACATCACTTCTCTTCTTTTGTTTTTAATCCCTCTATACTTAGTACGAGCTATGTCAACATTTCACTTTGTGCCATGAGGACATAGCACAAGCTAAGTATAGGGGGTGTGTTTGTATATATTTTATCTACTTTATCCATAGCTCGTACTTTAATCTTTTTTATCTAACAGCGGGGATGGGTACAAGTAGTGTGTATAATACTTTTTCATTAAAGAAAACAAAACACAAAAAAAAGAAAAAAAAAGAAAAGAAGAAACACCAAAAAAAATCATCACTCATGGTCTTGCATTTCATCAAGCATTTCATGCATTCCTTGGTCGATATATTCCTAACACATTCACTATCACTCAAGGCTTGAGGATTTTTGAGGACACTTGATTTCTGAAATCTTGAGATTCTGAGTTAGCCTGCCTTAGTCATTAGGGTTTTGAACTTAATAATCCACACTTCCCTAGTTTGAAAGATTTGAGCGCTATATTGCACTCTTCATCTCTACCTTCAAGAATATAATCAGCACAAATCACTTCCACAACTGCATTATTGATGAGATGAGTTGAGATATCACTTGAGGAACTAGGACTAGGGATTTGAGTTTAGACCCGATCTGATGATATTCGAGGATGGGATAAAGTTAATGAAGGCTGCAGAAAACCTGAGTGTCAGCAAAAACCCAGCCAGTATGTGAACAAGTTCATATGCTATCTTTTTGATATTGACCTAAGTGCCAGGGTGTGATGAAACTTAATAAAAATTGTTGATCAGTGTGCGCCAACTTTTGGTAAAGCAGTGGAGCTAGCCAACAAAAGAAAAGAAAAATAAATGACAAAGAAAAGCTCTATCATCCAAAGTCAAATTCCAAATGAGCTTCCACCAATGGCAAGCGCTCCCAAAATTTTCAAAGTGTCCACTTGGACCAAACGCTAATTAGTACCAAGGAGTCAGGCTGACACCATAAAAGGGCTCTGCATCGTAAGCGATACAAGTATGGGTGTCGAAGGTATCTTAGATACTCAAAAGAGACAGACCCCGGTGTACTCCCAGAAAAACAAGTGCAGACAACTCCAAATTTTCTTGATGGACACATTGATCAACAAAATAAAATATATTTGTGTTGAGTAATAAGGCACTCGAGAGGCACCTTGTTCCAATGAAAGGGAGAGAAAATCAGACACAATCCTATGCCCTCCATCAACTGGCCGTCCATCTACACTTTCAAGTCTGACAAACTAATGAGACGGTTGACTGAAGCAAGAATAGACTTATTTCCTAGGGTTGAGGGTCAGGTCTAGAGGAGAGTCTCTTGGATTGGAACTTTGAGTGATGCCCCGACTCGACTCTCATGAAATGCAGTACACTTAAAATCATATCCTTATATTATATGTACAAACAGAGAATCTGAAAATTAGAGAAGTTGGGTTCCTTTTGATTAAAGCTTGGTTGAGCAGAATTTTAGGATCACTCAAATTAAGGGTCTTCTCTGAACTAAGCCTTGAAAATTCACTTACACGGTCAGGGATGTAATCAACTAAGTCATTCATTCATGCTCGGGGACGAGCATGGTCTAAGTATAGGGGTATGATGAATCTCGTATTCATCATGCTAAAATTGGTCATTTAGGCTCTGTCCCCCATCATCCACATGTAATTAATCATTAATAGAGCATTATTAGCCATCATTCATGTGTCAATAATATCTGCATTTCATCATGCATAATTGCATGTAAAATTCCCAGTATAAATTAGCCCAAAAAGCCGCTAACTTCTCACATTTTTAGTTAATTCATCCTAACTCCGATTGACACAAAACCACCTCCATTGTGTAGATATTACTAACCTTATTAAATAAAAAATACAAAAAAATTACTAACCCCAATAAGTGTCAAATAATCCCAAAGTCAAATTTCACATCTGACGGACTAAAACGAGCATATCTCCCTCATACAGTATCCGATTTTGGTCTACTCACTTTAAAATACTCCATTTTCAAATACCTTCAAAACAAGACCAATTTCGTAAAATTTGGAGCTCATATGTGAAAGTTGGGTTTTGGGCCTCTTTTGCGCATTTTAACTTTTTGCTAATTTTGACCTGAGATTTTATGTGCATAATTAACTCTTTTAATTTTATTTCTTTTTCATTTGTGTCCTTTGATGAAAGTTTTAATAAGAAATGCAAAGATTCAAATCCGGATTAAAACTGAGATCAAAGAAATTGACCAAGTCCAAGTGTCTGTTGTCGGTCTGTGCAAAAGTTGAGCGTTTCTTACTTTTATTTTATTTTCCTAATTTCTTATCCTTTAAAAATCCAAAAAAAATAGATTAATGTGTAAATAATTTTCTTCTATTTTATCGTATTTTTTCTAGAATTTTTATCCTCTCTAAAACCATCAAAAAAATACAAAATCCCAAAAATACGGTTTTTCATACCCATGGAAAGCCGCCAAAAATACCACTTCTCACAGGTGACCTCTTTTGCTCCCGGGCCCTTCATGAAAGTTGTAGATCTCGACGAGACGAACAACTTTCGTGAAGGAAATTTTTCGATTCAAGGTCATCTTCTATCTCTTTTTCCCACTCTAAATTTTGAAATTTTTTTGGGGGTGCCACGTGGCAGCCCCAGGGCGTGCCACGTCGCACCCCCACCCTCTCTCCAGTCCGCTCCCCCCGGGTCACGTGCTGTGCACGTGACCCTTGTCTTCTCCAGCCGTTTCTTCTTCCTTGCGCATGTAACGCCACCCATCCACCACCTCCAGCCGTTACCACCCCTCCCCCTCCCCCGCTAGCCCCTATAAAACCTCCCCCACCAGCCTCGTCTCCGGCATCCACCCTTCCTCGTGAAGCTGGTGGCAGCGGCTTCCATAGGCGAGATCTGCGGAGTCGATCTCCATGTAGTTTCCCCTCCGGCAAACAGCAGCTTCGCCGCTCGTCGCCTGCGGCTGAGGCCATCATCGGAGTCGAGGCATCCTCCTCCAACTTCTGGCAACTCTCTTTCCCCCTCCGTTTTTTTTATCCTAACCACGTGCAGGTCGACGCCAAAGCCGCCTCCGACCGCCAAGCTTCGCACCACCGCCCCGGTTCACCTGACGCTCCGCCCCTACTCCAGTTGCTCGGCCGAGCCCCCGCCGACCTCCAGCTGCTCACCTCGTCGCCTCCACCCTTGCGGCGGCACCGCTGCTCGCCTCCGCCCTTGCGGCGGAACCGCTGCTCGTCTCCGCCAATCGCCCACCGCCGCGGAGGCCGGCTCCGCCCGCATCGCCCCGCTCCTCCGCCTTCACGCGGCGCCTCCGCCGCTCGTCGACAGCCCTCGCCTCCGCCCCGGCTGAAGCCCCGCTCGCCACCGCCCCCGCATCGCGGCGGCACCGCCCGACCTCGCAACGCACAGTTGCCGTCGGATCGGGCAAGTGCTGCCCTTGATCCGACGGCCCCTGTGCTGCCACGTGCCCCCCCCCCCCCCCCCGAGCCTCGGCCCCAGCCTCGAGGCTCGGGGCGCCCGAACCTCCGACCTCTCTGCCGAGCCTCAGGTCCGGACCCAAGCCTATATGTCCAGGACCGAACCCAAGGCTCGGCCACTCCGAGCCTCAACCTCCGCCACCGAGCCTCCTGGTGCACGTGCGTGGCACGTGCGCCTGGGGTAAATTGCAGCCATACCCCTGGCACTTTCAGAAATTACAAAAATACCCCCGCCAGGGGTAAATTACGTCCAGGCCCTCCGAGTTTTATTAATTACAGATAAGTCCTCTTAGGGACCTTTTTGAAGGAAAACTTTATTTTAATTACAATTTAGTCCCTAGAATTTCAAATGAGCATATCTTTTTCATACGGACTCCGATTTTAACATATAATATGTCATTTTGAAGCTAATTCCATGCTCTATCACTTAGCATAGTTTGTGATCTGATCTGAGGGTGTTTGTTATCAATTATTATTTGAAGATCATCATTGACTATTGCAGGCTTATTTTGACATACTTATTCTTGAAAAATTAACGATAAATCTGTTGCAGGAGTCACTTTGTTGAGCCGGTTGAACTTGAACTTAGAAGGGAATACCCCGCTCCTCGAGGAAAGAGTTGCTAGACTAGGGCATTAGAGTTACCTTGTTGGGGAGGGTTGTCACTTTGCTACTTCTGAGGTGGAGAGCTATACCTCACTTACACAGTACAAGAAAAGATTCATGGTCTTCAGGGTTTGTGTATGTAGACTTGTTCTAATCTGGATTGTTGAGGAGTCTTGACTATTGATAAGTGGAACATAGAGGCTGTTGAGTTTTAAACCTAAGTCCAAATGAGGTTCCGACACATTAATAATCCAAAGATCTGACTAAGCTCTATACTTCAATTTAATGAAGGCAAGTTTAATAATCAGCATTGATTCATCTTTCCCCTCTTTTTCTTTTTCTTTTCTCTTTTTCACTTCTTTTTCAAATAAGTGTTTGCTAAGGGACTAGCAAAAGTAAAGTATAGGGGTGATGAATCCTCATTCATCACTCTTTATTCTTTTATTTTAGCTAATAATCTTTGCAAAACACCATGTATATGTTTGTAAATATAATAAATTGTCAGACTGCATGCATTGTGTAAATAGCAATAATTAGCATGTTTTTATGCAAAAATAAAAGAATAAAAAAATAAAGAAAAAGAGGGAAATATTTAGAATAAATATTGAGTGACCTGAACCCAAGAGAGGACCCAATATGGGTCTGATCGCCAAATAAAATAAGTAGAGAGAGATAGGGTAACTCAACCTTGTGTAAAACCCCCTCTTATGTATATATTTTATTTTCATAAAAATAAAAATATGTTTCTCTTATTTTGTATATATTTCTAAAAATAAAATAAAAATCAGAAAATTAAATAAAAACAAAAAGAAAATAAATTCTCTCTCTTCATTGTATATATACCATATATATAAGAATAAAAGACCTATTTATTTGACCCTTGTAAATAATTAATAAAAATCAAATAAAAATTATTTTATATCCCAAATTTTATGGTGTAAATAAATGAAATATAAAATTGGGATAATTGTGCAAAAATAAAGTAATAAAAAATAAAAATAAAAAATACATAGGTATTTATATATGTATATAATAATATATTATGTATATACAATAATTTATTTTTTCAAAAAAATAAATAAAAATCACTAAAAATACTTTGAAAAATAATAAACATTTTTTATTTTATACATATTTTCAAAAAAATCCATTTAATATTTTTAATTTAATTTCTAAATAATTATGAAATGGCGCATTTTCATTGGTCCACGGGGGATGTTGACCCCCGATCAACTCCCCCCTGGACCACTCTGCTTCGCGGACCTCGTCTCGACCCGATTTCTCCTAATTTTCCTGACGTGATCCGCTTCCCATTTGCCCAAATCCCAGGCTCCGATTGTTGCTCATTGATCCTTGATTCACGCCCGCCATTCCATCTAGGTATCCATGCCTCGCGATGCGCGCCAGACTCCCATCTTCCTGGACCTACACTCCTATATAGCCTCGCCTCCAGCCGCATTTCTCCGCACCATCGGCCACCGTGATGGACTCCCAGGACCTCCACCTTCTTGCCTTGAGTGACAGCAAGCCTGAGGGGGTGTTGTAGAGAGGAAAGAAGCGCCCTAGCCCCAGGTCCGGCGACCCACGTCGTCGTGCTCCGCCACCGGCGAGCTCGAGCCTCTGGAGGCGTCGCTCCATTGAGGCGAGGATTCCAGAAGGTAGCTGACCTCCACCACAGACGATCTCAGCCACCAAGTACCCTCTTTAGCCCGTAGCTTAGCTTTAATTCCGATTTTTAGGTTTAGCACCGTCGGCCTTCGCCGGTCGATTCTCGACCATCTGTTCACCTATTTCGCCATCCGACCATACCATCATCTCCACGAGACTCCTCCACACATTCTTCGCACCTCCGATCATCCTGGTTCACCCCGAACCCCAGACTTAGGTCCTCCTCCATCATCGCTCATCGGAGGACCACGCACCGACTCCCATGATCGCCCATTTCGCCCGCTAATGGGTCGAGGCAGTTTGCCCTCGATCGCTCTTGCTTCCTGTGCAGGTATTGAGGATTAAGAGCCTCGTCTAGAGTCTCGACTACTCAAGAACAGGTGCTCTAGGTCATCCCTGTCGCCGGAGCGCTCCAGCTGCTCCCGGCCCCATCCGAGCATTCCACCGGATGCGGATCACCTCCAGCTTCCATTCCCCCATCTCAGTAGCATCCGAGGACGTCCCGATCGTGCGTATCGGCCCGGCAAAAGTCGTCGGCGAGCTGTTCTTCGAGGAACCTCCAGAGTCGTCCGATTAAGCCTCCTCCTCCAGGTCTATCCAAGCCGATCATCTATGGAGAGCTAGCAACTATTCGATCATCTGAGGAGCTCATCCAGAGCGTCCATTGCCGAAGGGGTACCCCGCGTCATGACCGTCAGATCTGAAGAGGATGCCCCTCAGCCATTGGATCTTAATAAAGGGGTAAATATCACTTAGGCCCCTCTTCCTTTCGCATTTATAGTTTAGTCTTGTAAATATTAGTTGTAGTTGTTTTTATTTTGGAAAAATTACACTTTGAACCTGGTAGTTTTAGTATTTGC
The DNA here is from genome assembly GCA_037367405.1 of Ottelia alismoides. NCBI lineage: Eukaryota > Viridiplantae > Streptophyta > Magnoliopsida > Alismatales > Hydrocharitaceae > Ottelia > Ottelia alismoides. Next base: position 1,062,647 of record JAZKJV010006960.1, on the reverse strand, counting down.
AACTTAGTCCCTGTGAATGTAGCTCACGTGGTTTGGCACGTGTTTTATGGTGTATTTGCACATTTTGTCCCGAACTTCCTTGGTGTTATTGTTTACATTTTATAAATAGGAATGACAGATATGCCCTTGTGTTTGTGAATCATGTGCATGTCTCGTGCCCTTCTGGGCTTTTTGCAAGTTTCGCCTTGCCTTTTTAACGTGTTATTTATTGGGTGATAACTTTTCTGAAATTACACTTTGTTCCCTGTGTGTTGTGGCTTTTTCATTGGTCGAATAAAATACCAAATAAACTCCAAATCTTGTGAATTTGGACATGTGGCCCATACCATTGTGTAAAAAGTTCACTATTTTTTGGGACATTTTTCATTGTTTTTATATTTTTAAAAATTCAAAAACACCTATTTTTGCTAGTGTTTGGATTATAAAATCAACTAAAAATATAAAAAAACCTCCAAAAATTCTAAAAAAATAGTTATTGGTTGTTTTTGTGTCTTGTTGCTGTTGTCCAAATTTCATTTGATTTGGACTTATAAAACACAAAAAAATTAAAAAAACCCTAAAAACTGTATAAAAATCATTAAAAATTCTATAAAATTCAAAAAAATGCAATTTCTTTTCATGTAGTTTAGTTTTTATTTGTAGTTTGATATAAAATTATCTCTAGATTTTTAAAGGTTATTTATCTATTTTTAAATAACCTTTCAAAGTTGGTTGCACATTGATTTCAGTTTTTAGCCTTATTCCATTTTTATAAAATTAACAAAAAATTTAAAAATCTGAGAAAATTACCAAAAACACTTAAAAAATATACAACCCAAAAATAATTTTTTTTAATTTTTTGGTTTATCTTTGTGTGTTTAACAAATTATTGATTGTGCTCTTTTTGCTTTTTCTTTATATTTTCCTCACAAATAAAAATCACAAAAAATCCATAAAATCCACCAAAAAATATTTTCTTTATTTTATTTGATTTTCTGACTACTTCTAGGCCTTTTCGGTCAACCTGTGCTCCTTGTGTTCGACCCTGGTTGCTATACCAGGTTAAATAAATAACAAAGACCGCTATTCGATTTTATTGACTGATTGATTTATTTGGTGGTCTTATTTTTCTTGATTGATCGATCTCCGAGATTCGGGTCGCAACGACCCGTAGTTTTACCTTTACCCGGATCTTAGATGAGATTTTCGGTCATCACAACCCTCGTGCGCGGGTGCGTCATGCAGCAGGTCGTGCACCTCCCATCGCTGGGCCATCCTAACTCCCTCAAAAGGTCAACGGACCCCATATGTGAATAATCTAGCTGTAAAAGTGGGCAGGCCTCATTGAAATATGTAAATGTTGTTGTATATAGTATTTCAAAAAAATCAAATAAAAATCAAAAACTCTAAAAAAGTGGGCAGGCCTCATTGAAATAAATGCATGTCAGAGTGTACATATTTGTATAGTCAATAATCTAACTTGAGCTTCAAAGTCATATCATGTGAGCCTACAGTTGGATGACATGACTACAGTGGTCATGCATCCCCTAGTAGGTAGATACACTGGCTAACGTCCATTCTTCTCTTCACCCCCTCCTCTTGAGTTGGTTGTCACTTGAACTTAGAAGGGAATACCCTGCTCCTCGAGGAAAGAGGTGCTGGATTGGTGAATCATTGGGTTGTCATGCTGGAGAAGTCGGCCTCTTTGTCATTTAAGTTGAGAGGAGCCACTATCACACACATTGTACAAGTGAGATTCATAGTCATAAGGGTTTGCTTATGAGTTGAAAAAAACTAGAATTGGCTATTGAGGAGACTTGAGCAGAGGTTGGGGATTCTCGAAGGCTGTTGTGTTTCAAATCTGATTCCCAATAAGGTTTCGACTGCACTAAAATTCCAAAGGTCTGGCTTAAGCTCCAAACTTTGATTTTGTAAAGACAAGTTCAAGAATTAAATATAACCCTTTTCTTTCTTTTTCTTTTCTTTGTTTTTATTTTTCTGCACTTATTGCATAAGTGTTTTCTAGGGACTAGAAAAGGCAAGTATATGGGGGTGATGGATACCCATTTCATCACCTTTATTCTATTATTTTGCCTTAAAACCCCTAATTAATGCATGTAAATAGCATTAAATTGCATAAATTAACATTCATTCTTTGTTATGTAAATATTGTATAAAATATTATTTTAATGCCAAAATTATAGAATAAAGAAAAGAAAAGAAAAAGAATAAAATACCAAAGGTATTTTATGACCCTAAACCCCAAGACCTGGACATCTTAATGACTAGGTCGACAAGGAATAAAGTAAGGGGAGATAAGGGCCAATAATTCATTAAAATTCTCATTTATTTATTTATCATTTATTCATTTTTTGGACCTATTTTATTTTTTACTTTTTATACCTCAAATAAAGAAACTTTATACATGAATGTTGTTGATAATAATATATTGAAAATTACAAAATTGATTTCATACAAAAATAATATATAATGTTCATTTTATACTCTAAATAAGATTCCGAAATCCCAACTTCCCAGACCCATATCTCCTAAATAAAAACTCAAGATATATCAAAATTATCCCTTTAGTTGTATATAACTTTTAATAATCTATCTAATGAAGTGGTTTCATATTTGTTGGAGTTAAGGTGTAAAAGTTAGGTTTTGGACCCCTATTATATGATATACCCTAATAAAATATTCATTTTAGTTATTATTTCCTAATTTTATATTTTTTTATAATTTTGTTAATATTAGTTATAACATATGTAAATATTAAGACTAAAATTAAATTTAAAAATAAAATAAGTACATAAAATACATAGATGAATATACAATAGATATACCTATATAAATATACGTATTTATTTAAGTGTATATATTATATCAGAAAAATATTATAAAAATATATTTATGTACATAAATATAATATATAAATATATAAAATAAGAAAAATAAAATAATTAAAATCAAAAATACAAAAAAATAAAATACTTAAAACATAGAAAAATATACCTATTAATATACACTCAAAAAGTAATTTGTAATAAAGAAATTAATTCAAAAAATAAATAAAAATAATTATAAAATACTACAGAAAATAATCAATATTTTATAACTTAAAATTAATAAAATAATTTATTATTTATTATCGATTTTAAAAATAATTTCTGAATCTAGTTTTTCTTGTTGGTCCACGTGGTTCAACCAGGTTCACCTCCAGTAGACCTTGGACAACTTTCTTATCGAGGTCCTAGGTCTGACACGCTTAGCCTTGACCGCATCTTCCCCCTTTTTTCCCAATCGATGGAGTCATCGATTTGGATTAGATTCTTCTATAAACTTGTGCCTCGATCAACGGTCGTTCATGCCAAGATCAAATCTTGGTAGAGGCACCTCTGAATCGCGCACTTCGTCCCAATGAAGATCCTCCCGTATATATCCTTGCCTCCACCAACCTTGTCGCTTTGATCCCTCTTATGCCACTTTGACCTGTATCTGAGCCTAAAGTTGACATCCTGGTGACAGCAGAAGGTGATCCATCCCCTTGGCGTGAAGTTTGGTGATGAATTGAGGCTTGATCCACTACTCGCCACCACCCTCGCTGGAGCTCCTACTTCCGATCATGCTTCGATAGTAATCTTCTACTTCCTTAGCTCTTTTCGTTCCTTAGGTAATCAGTAGAATAGAATCACTTTTACTCTTGCCTTGTTTCGATTATTTTCGCGCACATTTCCATTCTCTCGAACGGGGGAGATTCAGCTCTGCCACTCAATTCAGTCGTTGAACCACCTCTTCCCCGCTTGTCGCCATTATCATATTATCTGTCTCCTTCTTGACATCTGACGCAACCCCAACAACCTCGTTCTTGCTCAGAACGAGGGAGTAGCCGTCCCTCCCCTGTCGTCCGCTGGAGGACATCGTTCCGCATTATTTATGCCTCCATTTCTCTGTATGAAGGGTCGACTGAATTTGCCCTCGACCCCTTAATTATTTTGCGCAGGTCCCGGAGCTTCAAAGCCAGTTGGAGTCTATTTTTAGGTTTTACTGAGGTTTCCTGAAGCCTCGCAGCTCCGTCGACTCCTTAGGAGCCCTTCTATCATCGCTGGAGCGTATGGAAGTCTTCGGTAGTAGAGGACACTTCCAAGAAGAATTTGGGCCATTTTGGAGTAGCAGCGCACATCGGAGGAAGGAGAACACTGGAGGAACATCGCCTCGTTGGAGTTTCATCCATGTTCTTCCCTATAATCCTTCGCCTTTGGATCAAGGCCTCGTTCCAAAGAGCACCAAAACTGTTGGATTAACCCCGCTCCCCATAGTCAAATCTGTGGGGTGATCTAATCTCTGCCATCTAGCACAAACCATCATCATCATACGTAGAGGCACCACGTGTATTTGTGAACTGTATCGCACCATTGGATTGCGCTTTAGTTGGGTATTTTCCATTCCAAGCCCAGCTCAATTTTTGTATTTAATATCTATAACTCAAACTTTTGTCGGCCCTTATTATATTTTTGGGTAATTTGCAGAAAACCCTCGAACTATTTATATTTGCTATCGAGTCCATGCCATCTCACCTCACGTGTGGTCCCATGTGAGGTGGGCATTTTTGCACTTGAGCCCCTGTGTCTATTTCTATTTCATTTTGGCCCAAGAAGTTTAAATTATAGTTATAATATTTTGAAGAAATTGCATGTTCACCCATGTGCAAAATTTTAATTACATATATGCTCCTGCTAGTTCATGCATTTCTGTTGATTTTCTCTAATTATTATATATAGTGTCCGTGCTCCAAAAATCAATAAAAAATAGGGTTAAGCTTCTGTTGCAATATATTTCCACGTTATATTTTTAGAATTGCAATTTAGGATTTTTCCTATTTATTAAAATTAAAAAAAACATAAATGTTCCCAACTTAGCTTAGAAAACCCATAAAAATTATATAATCATTTTAAAAATTTTCCAAAAAAAATAGAAAAATAAAACTCTTAAAAATCAAAAAGACTCAAAATCCTTTATAAAAATCTAAAAAAACGCCAAAAATACCATTCTCTCTTTTAATATTCTTTATATTATTATTTATCTAATAAAATTTATTTGGAAAATTTTGGACATTATTTAATATTTTTAATTGCCATTTCAATTCCGCATATTTATTTAAGCCCTGATTTGAGATATTTTTTACTTTAAAAATATATAAAAATTAGAAAAATTCACTAAAAACTCGTAAAAATAGTAACAAATTATTAAAAATACAAAAAGAGTTTATTTTCTATATTTCATTTATTGTTATTAGTATTTATATTTATTTTAGTTATATTGTATATATACCCTTATATACCTAATATTATATCCTTAAAAGGAAAAGAAAGTAAAAAATTTATATAAAAAGAAAATATAAAATATAAAATCAAAAACAAAATACAAAAATATAAAACAAAAATCCATTAAAAATTATAAAGTCAAAAACCCGCAAAAATCATATTTTGGCTAAGTGTTTGAGAGACATATTGTGCTTTGATTCTCTATCTCACATTGCTCTATACCATTGCTTCATGTGTTCGACCCCTACTTACTTGTCACTATACATCTTTAGTAGGGTATAATAAATTTTAACTATTGTTATTAATTGATCAATTATTTGTGCGGGTTAATTGTTGAAATAGCTGAAGGATTTGAGTAGTCGCCTCATCGACAATGAAGATGATTTATTAGCTCATTTTAGCGACTCCGATTTCTTTGCATTTCACTCACTTTTGGCGAAGCAAGTGAATAGAGTGTGGAGATGAGGCTTTTATCTACTTTGTAGGATGTTGCGATCAATTTACAGTGTCTTTTGGGATCTCATTAGACCTTCTAACTTCTAGAAGGGCATATGTGCAGTACTCCCATGGTTGATCCCTTTCTTGTAACCAAATATCGGTAATAGTCGTGGCTGTCGATTCTAGACTATTGATTGAACTATCCAATGAAACATTACACACTTGCTTTCCTGAATTTGCTTGCTTTAGCGGCATTTGCAACGACCTCCATAGGGGATTGTTAGGAGGTAGGGAATTGGCTCCCTTTGTTTTTCTCTGAACTTTCTGACCCATGTTTTACATAGTTTTTACGCTTTCTGGAGGTACTGTTAGTGTGCAAGGGGTTTCATGACGTGAAAGACCATTAACCCTAGGATTATAGATATTTTTCTATTCATAAAGCTTTTATGTCCTTCTATTGATTGATGGTCTTTGATCCAAGAGTCCCTTTAGATTGGTTCATTTGGAGATGGAAAGTCCCGCTAAGGTACAACTTGGACTTGAATTTAAATTGAACATATTGGTAGAATTATTCATCTATTTACATTGTGTGTGTGTGTATGTCTGTGTGTGTGTGTGTGTCTATGTGTCTGTGTGTGTGTGTGTGTCTGTGTGTGTATGTGTATGTGTGTATGTATGTATGTATGTATTTATGTATGTATGTGTGTATGTGCATAAGTTATGCCTTGTATCATTATGTGTGCATTTGACCTAGCTAACATATTTAATAACTTAACCTAGGCATTAGGACTTAATTAGTCGCATTGGGAGCTCATGTCTCTAAGTTCGACCGTAGATTTACCCAAGTTAAAAATATTTAACCGAGCCACTCCTCGTGGAGATCTGTGCTCGGTACCAATTGATCATATTCAGTCGTATTACAACAAACATCTAATTAACATAGCTAGATGGCGAATAGTCACTCACCATGGATCGGAGATCCACACCCTCTTTTCCTAGATCTAAGTCTCCTTCAACGCACCAAAATTTTGATCATTCTTGAGCGTTCCTCACCTCTAAAATCTCTTCCAGGTCCTTCGGCTCCTCTTGATACAATTTTGTCCAATTTCCTTTAACCTCGAGTAAACGTAAGAGATGTGCGGTAACAGAGTAGCTATCTCCGTAGTGCTGGAGCATGCAAGAGAGGAAGAGAAGGCATGATCCACCATTAACGGCATTAAGACCCAAGCTCCACCGAATTGGAGCTTCTGGCATTCCCAGTCATCGAGGTGTCAACCCTAGTAACCCCTTTTGATTCTAGGTAGCTATAGATTTGAATTTTGTTTAATTTATTTCCAATTTTGGTCGACTTCATCGAAGTTTGTTATAGTTTCATATCTGACCTCTGATCATTCAGATCAGAGATTTTCTCCTGTGTTTGATCACCATCTAGCCATGTATTCATCCCCTTTGGTTTTGATACATTTGGGTTCTTGGCAAGTGAAGCAGTGGAGCTCCTTAAGAGGATTCAAAAAATCATGCATAGCAATGTTATGGTTCCTAAGTCTATGAATGTTGTATTTCGAAGAATTGGATTTGTCATTCAAAAGGGATTGGCGGCGCAGCTTGTTGCCCGTCTCCCATCAATTTCTATGTAACTTCTTGCATTGCTATACTTAATATTTATTCTAAGTTAAATTGCCTCTTAAGTTTCCTATGATCATTCAATCCACTTCTATGCGTCCTCTACCATGATATATCACCTTTGATCTTCGTATTAGAGCCTCGATCTCTTCTTTCCACCTTCGCTTAAGATCCCCCACCATCCACTTCACATTTCTCTTTGTTTTGGCATAATAACCATCGGTCAAGGTCCACAAGGATTCGAGCTTTCCCGATAACCTGCAGGTCATAATGTGCAGCAGATCTGGAGAACGATTTGAGGGCTTCAGTACTTGCAACAGCACGTAGAGGAGCAGATACATCCAGGTCTCTTCCCAACGAGACCTGGACCTCAATCCTACTTCAGATCAATACGGGAATGGGGCCGCACCACACATCAGTGGCAGATCGAGTTGGACCCGGTCGATTGAAGGTCAGAGGGAGACACCTCCTTCCTTGTTCATCCAGGAGCCTTCAGATCCATGCAATCTGTCCGATATGAGGAGAGGAGAACAGATCTGATCTGCACCGTGCATTAGCACACAAATATTAGAACTCCGGTCAGATTGAGGGCCAGATCTAGTCGCCCGCCGCCTTCAGAGCACCCCACGCGCTCCTCATGTCCTTCATGTGGTGACTTTGCACAAATCCCCTTATAATATTTGTTTATTGCAATTTGATCCAACTATCATCTGATAGCACGCGGTAGTTATATAATTGCAGTTCTGCTTTCATGTTTTTGTTAATTATTTTCAAATCAATATTTGTAGCACGAAAACTGAGCACGTATTTTATTCTGTGTTTTTCATCTTAAGTCCTGAACATTTTATTCTTGTAAATAAATGTTCTAGAAGTTTATTTTAAATACAATTTAGTCATTATTCTGTTGTATATTACTTTGTACTTGTATTACTTGGATTAAATAATTCCACCTCAAAAACTGAATTAGACACCTGATAATCACATCTATCATCAATAATTTTGGTTTGATTTTTTTCCTAATTTTTAACAATTCAAAAAATAGTGCAAAATTTTTTGTTTAAACTTTAAAATTCATAAAAATGAAAAAGGAGTGAAAATTCTTTAAAAAATACTGTAGTTGTATTTTATCAAATTTTCTCACATATGTAAAAATCACATAAAAATATTAAATAGAAAACATAAAAAATAAAGTATTTGAAAAACCTTATAAATTTATATAGAAAATCAGAGAAAAATAAAAAAAATATATTATAACACCTTATTTTAAAACTTAAATAGCATATTTTAACATAAAATTAGTTTTCAAAATGTTTAATTTTTTTACTATTTTTAAAATCGTAGAAACATTTGATGTTTTAACTTCTTCCATATTTATCAACTTTAGTTCAATATAAAATCCATAAAAACAAAAAAATGAAAAGTCACTAAAATGGAGAAAAAATTATAAAATTCAAATACACTTTATTTTTCACATTTTGATTTCATTCCTTATTTTAAAAAATATAAACAATTCTTTTATTTCTTTTGTATGTATGTCTGTGTACATATATTTTTTCAAAATTAAAACACATAAAAGTTTGTAAAAAAATTAAAAAAATTAATTGGAAATTAAAAAATTAAAAAGATTTTAAAAATATAAAATACACAAAATAATATAAAGAAAATCTTGGATTAACTTATTTGAAAGTTTGCCTCCCTAAGTTCGACCTTGGAATCTATACTAGTTTGTTGCTTTGATTTTTCAATTGCAACAATATCATTTTGATTCAAACTCTTTTAAAACCTTTAAGATTTTGTGATCACTAATCACTCTTTGAATGCTAATTGATCAACCTGTCTACCTGATCCATCATGTCAGTCTGACTAATCACCTTTTGTGACGGACAGATCATATGGCATTATAGGAGGATTTTTGATGGGGACTTCATTTATTATATTGGAGAAAATTCTAAGAGCTGCCATTATTTCTATGCATTATAGGAGGATTTTTTATGGGGAATTCAAACATGTGGACTACTCTGTGAGAGAAAATTCTAAGAGCTGCCATTATTTCTATGCTCCAATCCAACAACTCTGTGTTTTGTGATTTGTCTTATGAGCACATTCCTTGCTCTGTAATATCATTTTAGTTTTTCATCATAATCTTCATTGCATATTTATCTTTGATATCAAGGTTGTTTACTTCATTGTAATACGATTGAGTTGACTCCATAATCAACTAAGGTTGTACGGTTGGATTGCCCATGAAAGCAACTCGAGTTGGTAAAAGACTCGATCGGTCAGGTTGAAAGCATGAGTCTGGAGACTGTAATCATGGTTTTACCTACGAGGGTTTCTATACTAAATACAAGCGCACTTGTGGTTTGATTACTTATCTTGTGATTAAAGGTGCTATGTAATGCTATTGTTGTTTTAGATTAATATTTGATGTGATCCATGTCATGCAGTCTAGTGCGCTCCCACATCCCATCATTCAGTAACAGGAAGTAACAATTGGTATCAAAGCCTCGTTCATAATTAACATTCCGATGCACACATGACTTGTACATTAAGATCGTATTTTGAGGGAAGCTTCGTGGTTCATCAACTCTCTCTAAGAGGAAGAAGTAGTCCAGGTAGAAGACCAAATGATGATCTTCCTTCAATTGACTGAAGTTGTTATCTGGAATAAGATGAGGAGTGAATGCAAAATCATTAAAGAGAGAGAGAGAGAGAAGATACACTATCGTTGAGTTGGCACAAAAAACACTCAAATCAAAGACAATGAACTCCATGAGCTGTACTCTATTAGAAGTTGAATTTGAGTAGAACTCTTACTTGTAGATTACTTAGAGACATGGAAGTGCTTGGCGACAACTCACGAATGCATAACTAAGGAAAAGAAATATCAATTCAGAATGCTCATTATTGAGCATGAAACTTTTCAAATGCAAAGAGCAGATAATGAATCAAGTAAGGAATCTTGGAAGAGTATTTCTACCTGGAGAACTTCCAAGTAAGATTTTTATCCCTATATCAGCTACATGGGAACTCAAGGTCACTTCTATTGAAGATTCCACTAATTTGAGCATGATCTCGTTGGAAGTCCTCATAGGTAATCTTCTCTCCTATGAAACAAAGCTCGAGAAAAGAAAGTCACGGAAAAATCTAGCCCTCGTAGCCAACAAGGAAGCCTGAGAAGGATCTGATTGTGATGACAATATTGCATTCATGACCCAACCATTCCACTATTTTCTCATGAAGAAGAGAAAGGGAGAACGGGAACTTAAATACTTCCAATGCGACAAACTGGGGCATGTGAAGAAGGATTGTCTTGAGCTGAAAAAGAACTTGAAATCCGAGAAGAAGTTCAAAAGGAAAGCTATGCAAGCATCTCGGGATGATTCAAGTAGCAGTGACGAAGAAAGCAAAAGCATGTGCATGGGATTAGTTGGACTGATTAAATTCGACTCATCAGACTCAGACGATGAGGTAAGTAAACTTTCTCATAATGAACTTTACAATACCTCACAAGATCTCTTTAGACAAGTCATGAAATTTGAAATTTTTAACAAGAAACTAGTATAGGATAAATCACATTTGTTAAATGACGTAGATGTTCTAAAAAAAGGAAAATGAATTGCTTAAAAATGATCTTAGCGATTTTAAAGTTAAAATTAGTTCTTTCAAAATTTTAATACAATACATCAAACTGTTATTTAAATTCATCCTATTGACAGATGAAATCATTGTGGGCATCAGCCTGTTGGTTGTCATGGAAGGAGCATTATATGAGAATGTTGGAGGGCAGAGCCTGTCCCTCCTTGAAAATTACACATGAGGTGAATTTTCTTTCCGAGCATCTCTACTTTAAACTCTTCAAGTTCCAAAGAGGGGTCAATGAGGCCTTTTCAAATTGCTAGCCTGGTTTCAAATTGTATCACTTTCTTGTCCTATCCAGAACGTAAGCAGCCCTCCCCTGAAACGCCTCAGCACTCAACAACAGCACACCTCCACCAAACCACAAAACAACTGATTCCACACCAGGCCTAATGATTCTGCTAGTTAGTGTACTCCCATTTGTTAGTTTGCTAAGTTTTTGTTTAATAGAAAACATTTTATTTCTAGACGATTGCTCTCTTAATGGAATATCTTAGTTGTACTAAATAACGGGCAGCCATGTCTTCTCTTTTGTATCTGAACCTTTGACGCCACTACATTCCTTTTGAATAATGATCTCGATCATTTTGAAAAAGAGATGCCATGTCAGATTTCCCCTCCTTAGTATTTAAGCTTTATGATCACTCCAAGAGCACTCCCATAGCACAGTTAGACTGCGAGGATACAGATCAATGAATGTGATTCGCTGCATGATGCCATTCTTCATCGGGCAAACCTTGAAGAATAATGCATTAACACAAATAACTGCAAAACCGGTTTCTTACAGACAGTTCATGACAATCACCACAGTCTACACTTATTACAAAATAAATAAAGAAACAAAATGAAAGAAAACATTCAAATAGCAATGTCCCTCAACCATAAAAGTCATGAAAGGGTTAAATTATCATCCTTGAATTGTATAGACCAAACAACAGGTACGGGTGTTCTCATGCGGCAACTATGACCCAGCTGAGGATGAATCCTCCCGTCACCAATATTCCACACGCCGCACTCCCCGTCTTTGTCGCAGCATTGCGGTCTGCCCATGAAATAATTTATTGGTGAAAAAAAGTATCAACCCCACTATTTTCTCATCTCTAAAAAAATACATATTCCGCAGAGTTTAGTTAACATTTACAGAAAGTATGAATTGTGATGGATATCCCGTGTTATTAACAGCAGATGAATCAATCTCAATAGAGGTTAACAAGACATCACATCAAGAAAAGGTTATGATAGAGATGGTGTTGGGGATTCCTTCTTTTATACTGAACACAAATATCATCTACAAGTCAATGTTCTTCCATGAAATCATAATAGGAACGTTTGCAGGTGAGCCTGTAAATTTAACACATGAAACAGATGGAAAATGATAAACAGCTACTCGATACGATTCAACAGCCAAGAGTGAAATGACTTCCTTTTAATACTCGGTAAAACAGTAGATGTTTGTTTCGCATGGAAACCAGATTGACCGATTTATTAATGTTGTTGTCTGCCGATAGAAACGATTTTGACAGTATATCTATCTGCTAATTACTAGTCTGACCATATTTTACAGGCTTCCTCTTAGGAAGTAACTTCGAATATAATCTTCAAAAAGACTGACGTATACCTTTCGAGGGGTTTAACGCTGGAGAAGAAGGAAGTGCAGAATCGGAGCAGAAGGATTTGCCCATGCAACGAAATAAGAAAGCCAAGGTTAAATGAGGGAATAAGTAGAGTTTCTAGATATTCCGAATGCTAGAAGAAAGAAAGAGAGTAGGCATCAGAAAGAAAAGATTATAATGATTTTGATATTTTGTGGAGTCATTAATATAGCTTTTGGACAGAAAACTGTAAATGACATTTGAAAATATTGTATCGAATATGCAGTAATACATACCTGTCGGAGAAGGGGAAGAAGCAGAAGCCGGTGAGGGCGACGCTGGAGGAGGAGATTACACAGGGAAAATACATTTCACGTTAGTCCTTCATGCATTCACTTCATGCCTCTGATATGCATTATTTGGAGGAGATGGGAATAACGACAGAATTGGACGGGGACTCACATCTGGAAGGAGGGGCGGTGCAGTTCTGGAGGCCGAAGGTGGTCTTGCATGCAAGGGGAAGCTCCATCGCATTGGTTGTGTTGACGGACGAGGCGAAGCTGCTGGTGCCACCAAACACCTCACTGCAGAGGCAAGGAAGCTCGTCCTTTAACACGTCTTCGAATGCACTGCAGCATTCATGAGAGGGAGCCGTTTGCGTTCCGTTGTTTAGCAGGAAGTCCTTGCATGGCTCCAATTTCTCCACACATGGTGAAGCCGTATCATTGTGTCCGGCAACCCCCTGCAGCGCTGCCGCAACAGCCACCAGCACAGCAAGCACAGCCATGTTCATGTTCCTGACCTGCATTGCCGTTGCAATTTATGCTTGACCTGTGGTGCTGGCTGCGGATGGTGTGGGATCAGGCGAGGAATATTGCTCAATATTTATACCGTGGAGAGGGGATTCGTGCTACAGATAACTTGTTTAGTTTAATTGCAAAAGCCAATCAGTGCGGATTTGATCAGCTTTTTTCTTCCAATTGTATTTTTTTTATGTTTAGGTTCTACTTCGTGTAGTTTTTAATTTTCGTCGACTTGTCTTGCGGGCACGTTCCCTCAGATAATTCGTTTGTCCGTTTTTTTTATGTATGGACCGTATGATAGGTTGGACTGTATTTAAAAATTTCCGTTATTAATAATAAAATGGATATAGAACCTATCTAAAAGCATTCTAACTCATGATAATTACAAATCGAAATCTTCTTTCCGTGCTCTCAATCTCGAAAACATGGAGGTTGAATTTATCAAATCAACCCAAGTATGGGAGGTAGGAAGCTTCCCAATTATATGCTTAGGAATACCCATGTTCCCTGATCTCGTTAAGGATATCACAATGGCATTCAGTAGTTGAAAGTATATCATTGAACTACATGGTTGGAAAGTCAAAGTTGTCTCTTTACCATATGGCGTGTCATAAAAGTGTTGTATTTAAAGTAGATAATTTAGGTTTTAATTGAAAAACCTATATAATTACTATGAGTCAATTTGGTTTCAATTGGAAAATCAAATGGCTTGGAGGGAAAGTTAGGAATTTCTAAATTTGAAACATTGATCAAGCTTGGGAGGAAGTTTAGTACCATACCTAGCATCTCTAAATTTTTGGTGGGCTTATATATGAGTTCATACCCCAAGCTCTTGTAGCAATAGTAGAGAGGAGGAATGGAGGGCTACACATGCGTGCGCGCTTCGCTCCGTCTTCGGCACCGGCTTGGGCTCGGGAGAGTCAATTCTGATCTTGATATTTTTGCTGCAGGTTTCATTTGACTGGTCGATTAAATTAATCAGACGGATTAGTTTGGACGCGATCGAAATGGGAATCTAACTCGATCCAAATGGCTCATTTTAGCTGCGGTTTTAAAATCCAAAGAGACATGCCCGTTGAGGGGTATTTTCGAAAATCAAAAGGTACCGCGCGCTAGGGCACTTGAGCTTCTTTATACCCCCATCCCCGACATTGTTTCCTTCACTCGCAAAAAAAACTCATGCCGCCGCTATTGCTCTCTGTTCTCCCACCGCATCTGCGACCTTTTCTTCTCACTGCAAGTTCTCGGAGGTACTTTCGAGGATAGTCTCATCGGTGTGCATGGACAAATAATGTGTGCCGTCGTATCATGGGAGTAGATCGCCAGTACTCTACGTACCGGTATTATGGGCGGCGATGTCCTCTCTAAGGACAGTCCATTACATCGACGATTCGGTGATTTCTGATGTAATCTTTCTATCCTTTTGTTTGATGCATTACGTTTATTTCTTTACCTTTCCTAGATCTCACCCTGTTTATTTATTCTGAATAAAAAAAATGGTCATTCTATGATTTTACTGATTCCTGCATGCATACAACAATTGTTATATGAATCGAAAATGCTTGATAATAATTTTATTGATCTTTAATGCATTGATAAATATTAATCTTCTAAATATTATTTTGTGTATGTCGTGGTAATGATCCTGTTAACAACAATCTTAGAGAGGTTATTCAATTCGGATTTAAAATCGTATCGAAAACAATGTTTAAATCGATGGTGGATATGACGGGTATGCTTGAAAATTCAGTGGTCAGAAATTCAAGCGTTGGAAATAACACGTGAAGATCTGGTTAACCATCATAGGATTACTTTCTATGTTTGAAACTGATTGTCCTACGGTGGAAAAAGGAAATCCTCACCCGATAGCCAGGAAGGCGCAATCTGCGTGGAAAGAACGTGATCGTATATGTCATGGTTGCATCCTGTTGGCTCTGTCCAACACGTTTTTTTGACGTATATTATTCGTCCACGCAGACTATAAAGCGGTTATGGAAAGATTTGGATCGGAAGTATAATACCAAAGATCTCGCTATTGAGAAATACTCCGTGACCAAGTTTTAAAGTTTTCTATGACCGAAGGGAAATCGGTTTCTGAACAGGCACACGAGTTTTTACTCCTACTCCATGATTTAGAAGATGCTGAAATGAAACTTTCAGAAAAGTTTCAAGTCATGTGCATCATAGAAAAATTCTCCAAATCTTGGAAAGACTTCGGTATGACCCTGAAACACATGAAGGGGAAATTTTCTATGGATGACTTATGGTGGCAATTGCCATAGAGGAGGAACATAGAAAAAAAGCATGTGCTTCCTATCGATATTCAGACTAAGGTCAATTTCATGACCTCGAAAGGCAAAGATAAGAAGGGAAAGGGTAATAACAACAATAAAATGGAACCAAAGGGCAAGATCCAGAAAGAGGTAAAGAATAAATCATGCCGGTACAGTAATCAGGTTGGCCATTGGAAAAAGGATTGTCCGTCCTTAAAGGCTCAACCTAAGGCTGCGGACGGGAGTCTACAAGTGAATACGATCACTATAGGACTTGGGGCTAGCGACGGGAATATGTCTCTGTAAAACCTGAACTATACCATATTAATGATCAAAATGAATGGCTCGTGGATACAGGAGCCAATGTAAATATTTGTTTTGACAGAACTTTATTTTCTTCTTATCAAACATACAGTGGTGGGACTGTGAAGATGGGGAACGATTTTGCAGCCTGGGTGCTAGGGCCAAGACAAGTCAACTTGAGGTTCTCCTCTGGATGTGTCTGGACATTGCACAGGGTGATGCATGTTCCTGACATCAAGAAGAATGGTTTATCTGGCTCTATCTTAGTTAGAAATGGTTTTGAATTGAACTTTAAATGTAATAAAGTTGTCATTTTGAGACATGGCATTTTTATGGAGAAGGCTATTTGGTAGATTTTGATTTGTTGTTTAGAATTAGATGTGATTCAGTAAACATTGATGAAATAAATATTTTAAAATCTGAATGTTCTAATTATGCATCTCATGTAGTTAATAATGTAGAATCTTGTGATCTATGGCATAGTAGATTGGGGCATGTAAATTTACATTCAACTAAAAGAATGATGAATTTAGAAATGATCCCTAAACACAGTATTGATAAAATTCAAAAATGTAAAAATCATGTGCAAGCTAAAACACCTAGGAAGTCTTTTCAATATGTCTCTAAAGATAGTGAGATCTTGGATCTAGTGCATACGGATACTTGTGAGTTTGATGTTGTGGACAATAAGAAATACTTTATCACCTTTATAGATGATGGCAGTAGATACTGCTATGTATATCTAATGAAAATCAAGGATGAAGTCCTAGAGAAATTTCTTATATTTAAGAATGAGGCTAAGACACAAAAAGGAAAAGTGCTTAAAAGCCTTAGGTCGGATAGAGGAGGTGAATATACCTCTAACTTATTTGATGAACAATGCAAATCATTTAGCATAGTTCATGAAGTTATGGCCCCATATTCACCGCAATCAAATGGGATAGCAGAACGGAAAAATAAAATATTAACTGGCATGATCAATGCTCTCCTACAGAGTTCTGGACTTCCAACTTATATGTGGGGAATAGCCTTGAATACGGCTTGCCATATTCTGAAAAGGGTTCCTCCAAGGCATATGGAAAAGTGTCCTTTTGAATTTTGGAGAAATAGGAAACTGAGCTTAAAATATCTTAAAGTGCGGGGCTGTCTCGCTAAGGTTTTAGTCCCATAACATAAGAGAAAGAAGCTAGGTCCTAAAACTGTTGATGCAATCTTCTTAGGTTACCTGGAAAATAGCTATGCATATAGATTCTTGGTAGTTCGGCCCGGATACCTGGCATAGATGTCAATACTATACTTGAACTCTGTGATGCTACATTCTTTGACTTTGTCTTCCCTATGAAGACTAGGATTCCTAAGAATCTGACTATTGAGAGCGCCTCCACATTAAGATCTATTCCAGATCAAGTGAAAAAGATAAAGAATGTGGGGGTTGAGACTCAACCTGAACCCACGGATCTTTCAGAAGCGATTAAGCCAAGGAGGGGTAAATGATGAATACTCATTCATCACTCTTTATTCTTATATTTTAGCTACAAAAACCTTTGCAAATGCATGTATATAGTTGTAAATAGAAATAATTACCAAAAGCATGCATTGTGTAAAAACCTATAATTAGAATGTTTTTGTGCAAAAATAAAAGAATAAAGATTAAAAAGAAAAAGAGGGAAATATTTAGAATAAATATTGAGCAACCTAACCCAAGGGAGGGCTCAACATGGGCCTGACCGCATCAAACCAAAGTAGAGGGAGATAGGGGCTCATATGTGTAAATATTTATGTCAATAAAATAAAAGTATTTTCCTCACAAAAATAGACTCAAATTGGCTTGTAAATATTTGTATATATTTCTAAATATAAAATCAAGATAAAAATATAAAAATTAAAAAGAAAGCAAAAACATCACTCATGTACATAATCATCATGTATATAATCCACTTTTCCCTATTTATTTAGCCTTATAAATAAATAAAATTAATTTCCAAAAGTTTTGTAAATATTGTAGATTATATAGTGTAAATAAATAAAATAAATTAAAATAAAAACAAAATAAAAAGAACAAAATTAAAAATCTAAAATACTTTGTAATTATACCATGTATATAAATATACATAAGTATTTATTTCACCTATGTATATAAATAATAAAAATGAAATAAAAACATCTTTCTATTCCTTATTTTATGTTATAAATAAATAAAATCTAAAATGGGAATAAAATTGTATAAAAATAACAAATTAAAAATCAAAATTAAAATCCTATATATTGTATATATACCTATATATAACCCTACTATGTACATACCTTATTTTTACTTTGAAAAATTAATTAAAAATCACTAAAAATAGAAAAAATTAAAAGAAAAATATTTCATGTTTTGACTTTTCCATAGTTCGGCCATTTGGTATTTTTAATTGAATTTTCAAATATTATCCACGTGGCCTTCACCCATTGGCCCTGGGGATTGTTGACCGCCAGGTCAACTGACCCCCCCCCCCAGGACCACTTCCCACGGGTTAGGCGCCCGACCCGACTTCCCCCTATTTTAGCGCCTAAACCCGATTCATCCTCCCCTAAACCCCGGGTCCGATTCCTTATGATACATTCGAGACCCTCGCCGGAGCCACCGTCTCGGGATCCGCGCTCCAGAATGCCCTACCCGCGCTCGTCTTCTCGGACCCTCCACCAAATATAATCCCAGCTCCGCCACCTCCATTCCTATCTTTGGCTCATTCGCTCCACCCCCAGTGACCTCCACTGTGTTGGCGAGAGTGATAGCTTGCTCCAGCAAGTGTCGCAGCGAGGAGAGGGGCAGTGGCCCACTGATCCGGCGAGTACCGCCGACGTGCTCCGCCCAGAGCGAGAGCTCGAGCCTCGGAGGGAGACGCTCCTAGAGGCCATGACCCAGAGCATCGCCAGCTCGTCCACAGTCTCTTCGACCACCCAGGTAGTTGTAGTTCCTTTTCGTTTTAGCTAATTTCTCATTTCCCCCAATTCGCGCCGCCGCCGCTTCCGTCTGATTCCGACCATCCCGCTACCCCATTCGATCATCAGAATCCACCGTCACCTCCGCCTTCCTCCCGTGCACGTTCTCCATACTCCCACTCAACCCAGCTCGCACAGGAGCTGTGGTTCAAGCTCCTCCGTCCACGCCTTCGCCGGAGCTCGCCCATATCGACCCCCCGTCCACCTTCACCCCGCCTAACCGGGTCGAGGCAGTTTGCCCTCGACCCGCGAGCCTTCTGGTCTGTTTTGCAGGTTCATCCAAGCCCATCTGAGGGCTTGGACCATTCGGTCCAGGAGGTCTACCTCCGCCGACCTCGCTGGAGCCCTCCAGGGCTCGGTTGGGTCATCGGAGACACCAATCTGACGCGGAGGCCCACGCCGACCATTTTCCGATCATCAGAGCCCAGCGAGGAGGCTCGGAGCGAGCGTACTGGGCCGGCGAAGTTCGCCGGCCACCTGTTCTTCGAGGACCTCCAGCAGCCGTCCGATCAGCCTCCCGCTCCGGTTTTCATCTGAGCCGTCCATTCCAGGAGCAGCAGCCAGCGTTAGATCAGTGGAGGACTGATCCCAGCCGTCGATCCAGCGAGGTTTAGCCACCGACGCCCTCCACCGTCAGATCTGATACGTGGCGAAGCCCCCGCCGTCGGATTCGCCCGAGGAGCTTAGCTTGGGAGCGCCAATCGACCGTCACCGTCAGATGCACCACGTGGCGTCCATCCAGCGACTCCATTAATAAAGGGTAATTTACCCTTAGGCCCTCTTTTTATTTTATTTAGCAATTAGTCCTGTAATTATTTAGTTTAGTTGCTTAGTTTTTGGTAAAATTGCATAGAGGACCCTGCACTTTACTTTCTTCGCATTTATGCCCCTGTGTATGTGGTGACACGTGCGTCGACACGTGATTTTCTAGGCTTTTTGCATTTAATGCCCTGTAGTTCTGAGATGTTATGGATTGAATGAAAACTTTTTGGATATTGCATTTATACCCCTGTGCGTAGAGTAATTGTGCATGTGCGTATATTCGTGGGTTATTTGCAGACTAGCCCTTGGACTTTTGGTACCTGTTACCAAAAGGTCCTAGGACTTAGTTTTTATTTCATTTGGGTCCCTGAGTGCCCCAGGCACGCGCCACGCGTGTGATCTCCTGGGTATTTTGCACCAGACCCCTCAGGACTTAGGGTATTTGCACTTAGGTCCCTGTGCACAGTACCCTCTTTCTATTTTCGAATAAAATATCAAATCTACTCCAAATCCAACGAAAATTGGACACATGGCTCCTGCCATAGTGTAAAATTTTCGAGGATTTTTGGAGACATTATAGACACTGCTTGATTTTTTAAAAATTCAAAAACATATATTTTAGTTACTTTCTGACTTTAAAAATCCCAAAAAAATATTAAAATCTATCTAAAAATTACAAAAAAATTACCTACTGTTTGTTTTGATGTGCATGATTTTGTAGCCAATTTTGTCTATTTGTCATTACTTAAAACACCTAAAAATTGAAAAAAACTTTAAAACTCATAAACATTCTAATAAATAAACTAAAAATCCAATAATAATAATTTAGGTGCCAAAATTTTCCTTGTTTTATTCTCTATACAGGAAAATTACCTCCAGGCTTATTGGGGACTCCTAGATATTTTATCTAGGTCCCTTAAGCCTGGCTGGACAGTACCTACAGTTTTTGACCTTGTTTCATTTTTAGAAAATTAAATAAACACCAAAAAATCCCAAAAATTCACTAAAAACAGTAAAAATTATAAAACACACAAAAATATTTTTATTTGAATTTTTGGTTGATTTTTAGTGTATTTAATAAATTGTTGAAGTGTGTTGTTTAGTTGCTTTTTCTTATTTTCTTAATATCTTAAAAATCCAAAAAATATAAAAAGTCTTAAAAACCACCAAAAATACCTTTTTATTTCTTTCTCCTTTCTTTTTGACTACTTCGTAGGCCGCGAGGCCAATCCGTGCTCCTTGTGTTCGACCCTGGTCGCTATACCAGGTTAAACTAATAGCAAGACCGCTAGCTTGTGTTGATTGATTTTATCTTTATTACTGGTCTATTTTTCTTGATCGAGCGAGTCCGAGTGATTGAGGTCACGACGACCATCTAGATACCTTTACCTTAGTCGCTCGGGATTTCTCGCTCATCAGAATGGCGCCGTTGCCGGGGAGCACGACTTAGTAGTTTTCGTTTTATTTTCGTTTTCTTTTTCGCGGCTTTTCACGGCTCTTTCAGAGTCCGCGGCTTTTCACGGTTTTTGTTTTTACTTTATTTTTGCTTTATTTTGTTTTATTTTATTTTCTTTTATTTTTGGTTTTTGTTTTTGTTTGATTTTTGTTTGTTTATTTTATTTTACATTTTTGCATATATACCCTCATTTTATTTTCATTTATTTTCTTATTATTATTTTCTCATTTTATTGGTCTGACCACTCTATCTCTTTCTTGCAAGGGCCCGAGGACCGAGATGGCCGATTTCGAGAAGCCGACGCAACCGAGGAACTTGGAGGCGGCTCCCTTCTGCACGAAGTCGCAGGAGAGTGTGAGGGAGAGATTGAGTGGGAGAGGTTTAGCTTAGTTTATTTCATTTGACTATTATTGTAATAATACATGGATAAACTCTTGGACTTGAACTCTTAGCGGGTCTGTTTCGCCGAGCACCGGTGTGCTCGGGGGACCCTTAGGTGTTTTCGCGGCTTTTTCACGGTTTTGGTTTTTAGCTGCCTTTTCCGGTGTTTACGCGGTTTTCATCGAGCCCCTAGACTTAGGATTTTCTACTTGATTGTGTCGTAATTAGTAGGGTCCCCACACCTAATTGCTTGCATGTTCCTATAGTGCGATTAATTAGACCTACTAATAATTGATTAATAAAAATAACTGATTCATCCCCTTCGTAGCCTACGTGCCGTAGTCGGCCCCGCAAAGCGCTTTCTCCTACCCCCGATGTGTCGGGCAGAGGAGGGGTAGGCCAAGATCGGACCTTTGGCTTGGAGGATCAGTGACCAGTTAGACGGTTCTTCGAGTAGACTTGCTTGTTTAGGACTCGATTTTCATCAGTGCACCATTTTAGTAGTTTATTTTCTGTCTTTACATTTCTGCGCGGATCACTTGCATGTAGAGTGTTGGAGGAAAGGTACGCATTTCTATCTCTGCATGCATCATTGATTTCATCGCGCATCGGCTTTTTCGACTTCTCCCCCTTGTTTTTGATTAAATAACCAGGAGAACCGAAAAATTCATTAGGCCTTTGTTTTTATTGAAAAAAAATTAAAAAGAAAAACCATAAAATTAGGACTACTAAAACTATTCACCCTAAAAGACACTCACCTTAAACATTTGTCTTGGGGAGAGCAACCCCCTCATTATTTGGTTTGATTGCGCGAGAGAGTGACCCGCACACTAGGTAGAGCCCTCTTGTGCTATTTCCAGCTGACTACCGACTCTTCCGTGCGGGCCAGTCGGTTGGGGTAGCATCGGGTATCCCAACAGGTCACGTAAGCGCTCTGATAGATTGTTTGTTCACCTAATAAAATTGGACAAGATAATTTGACCGAGCCTTTACGGTCTTCTGCTCGTGTTGTGTTAATGAACAGAGGGTTTGGTTGCTCATCATAGTTTTTCCAGATCTCATCCGCCTTACTCATCAGATCGCGATGATGGGTAGACGCTCTCTTAGGTAGCCTCTGGCTGCACCGCTTTCGGGCACGTCTACCCATTCATCTAGGTTGGCCCGCGAGAGCTGAGACCAACTCTCCGAGTCTGAGTATGATTCCGCCCTGTTCCCCCTCGACCCCCTTTCTTTCGGTTTTGAGAGATATGAGCCAGAGGAGAGATTAGCAGACTTGACAGCACCTGAGTTTAGCTCATTTGATTTTGCAGACGTCATGGCCGGTAGTTCTGAGGATCATTCCCAAGGTCAGCCTGAGCACTTTATGCTAGACCAGGGAGCGATCAACTCCACCCTGATCGCCTCACTAGAGACCGTTCAGCAGCAGCTGAGGGATCAGGGAGCATTCATGATCGATATGAGGAGAGAGATGGAGCAGATGCGAGCAGAGAGAGCAGAGCGAGATCAGAGGAGAGAGGGACCGAGGATCCCAGAGGATGCAAATGCAGCAGCCACAGCAGCAGCCGCGGCAGCCGCCGCAGCCGCGGCAGGAGGACCACCGAGACCGATGCGGGAGTTACACAACCCCGGATCGACGCTTACGCACCACTGGGTTGTACTTCCAGCCATCGTGGGGGACTTCAAGTTCCCCCCCGAACACCTTGCAGTTACTCCCCCGCTTCCACGGACTCGCGACTGAGGAGTCCCATCTTCACCTCCAGGAGTTCCTGAAGATTTGCAGCACTGTCCACGACCGTCAGGTGGACCAGGATACGATCTGGATGATCGCCTTCTCCTTTTCCCTAGCAGACAGAGTAGCCACCTGGCTGAAGCACTTGGGGAGGTTCATTTACACCTGGGAGCAGCTCCGCACCGAGTACTTGAAGAAGTATTATCCACTCGGGCGGACCAATGCAGCGAGAGCCCTCATCAGCAACTTCTCCATGCTCCCCAACGAGCAATTCCATGAGGCATGGGAGAGGTTCCGTGAGCTGACTGACCGATGCCCGCACCATGATATTTCGAAGCCCAACCTTGTGCAGAGCTTCTTCAGCGGGCTGACACCAGAGCTCCAGGGCTTGGTGAATGCTTCTTGTGGCGGGTCTTACTTTGCCAAGGATCACGACCAGGTCTGGGCCATCTACGAGGAGATGGCCGAGAATTACATGGTGATGTACCAGACCAGGTTATATACTCAGGGCAGACCCCAGCAGCAGCCAGGACCCGTACAGTACCAGAGGATAGCGCGGGTCGACGCTGGTCTATCCAGTTCATCCGCAGTAGCAGCAGCACAGGCAGAGTCGTCCGCTGCGGATATGGGTATCATCAGTGAGAAGTTCGATCGGATGGAGCTGATTGAGAAGAAGCAGTGCCAGGACATCACTCAGATGGAGCAGATGGCACAGACCCTGAGCGACATGAAGACTCAGCTCATGTGCCTCCAGGAGGCACATATGGCTTCACAGCCCCGTCTTTAGTCGCGAGGCGATACCGGCGGCAGCAGCAGCTCGTTCCAGCGCTCCAGCTCACACCAGCAGCCTAGACAGGTTCACCTTGTACAGGCGGAGCCGTACCAGCAGCCGCAGCCCACCTACCAGTCACCACCATCTCCAGACATGCAGATGGTGGTATACCAGCCGAATCAGCCTCTTGCAGTACTCCCACCAGCCCCGTACGATGCAGAGCCGTTGATGGATGTCAACGGGATTTGGTATGACCGTCCTCAGCCTGGGATCCCACGAGATCATCCCGGATTCAGGTGGGGGATTGGAGGTACCCAGCCCCAGCAGCAGTCATCCGGTCAGGGAGGGCAATATAGCCAGCAGAGGGATCACCAGCAGCAGCAGCCCCCAGCCTACCAGTCACAGCAGCAGTCATCCTTCATTCCTCGTCCCTATCAGCAGCAGGGACAGTCTTGGAGGCGAGAGCAGCCTCACCAGCCACACCAGCAGCAGCACCCTTCCTCTTATCCCTCTCAGTAGCAGCAGCACCAGTTCTAGCAGCCTCATCACCAGAGAGGCTACACGTCGGGCTCCCACGAGAGCCCTATTTTGGATGACATAGCCCGCCTCCTCACGGACCAGCAGGCTACTTTCAGACGGGAGATGGACGAGTTCCGCCAGGAGATGTAGGACATCGTGAGAGGGAAGGCCGCCATACCTGCCCAGATCGAGCCGAATCCCAACAACCTGAAGCAGAAGTCTGAGCAGGTAGCTTATACTGAGCACGCCACTCCTAGTGATCCATTTGATGATATGTCTTCGGATTTTTTTGATGCTGATTTTGTTACGCTTAGGAGCGGTAGGACACCAGCAGGCGGCGGCGCCTCGTCTGAGCGACGGCATGAGGATACACCTAGACGCCAGATGAGGAGGAGGAGAGCGGTACTGAGGCCACTCACGATGATGACGGTGGTACTGATGCCACCAAGGATGCTGATCCCACCGGCGGTACTGAGGCCGCCACTTCACCAGTTCGAGGAGGTGGTACTGACGCCACCCGAGTTGCTGAGCCAGCATGCGGTACTGAGGCCGCGAGACGTCCAGCAGAGCCAGCACATGGTGGTACTGAGGCCACCGGTGTTCATGTAGAGAGAGCTGTTGTTTTTTCTTCCATTGATGTAGCTCGGAACCATATTTTCAATAAAGGAAAAGGTTTAGTTTACTCTGGTCCCACTGTGGTGCTTGATGTATGTGCGGATCCGGCCGTCGAGCCGTCAAGACCTATTCCTAGTCCTTCATCTGAGAAGGACCCTGTGATCCCCTTCCCTAGAGCCCTTCAGATGGGGAAGGGGAAGAAAAAAGAAAAAGATCCAAAAAAGAGAGAGCAAGAGGAGTTCAGCCAGAGCATGATTGATCGCTTCCATATACAGCTGACCCTTCAGGAGGCTTTGCAGCACATCCCCCTTCTTCAGCGTTCTTTGAGAGACAGGACTACAGTCAGGAGGAGGAGGAGGAACCACCATTCAGAGATACATGTGCTGACGAAAGCCACGTGCTTCGTGATCCAGAACCGTCTGCCGGCCAAGAGGCCAGATTCAGGAGCCCCATATGTCAGATGCCGTATTAGTGATCAGCGGTTCGATCGGACTCTATTGGATAGCGGATCGTCTATCAACCTCCTTCCGACAGCCCTTCTCGACCGCTTCGAGTTGGGCACTCTTAGGCAGAGCAAGACAGTCCTTCAGTTTGCTGATCGATCTGTCAAGAGGCCGAAGGGGTTGTTGCGAGACGTTATCGTCACTATTCAGGGCCTGCAATTCCTCGTGGACTTCGTAGTGTTGGACATGGAGATCCCTGATTCAGTGACCGATACCCCCATCATCCTCGGTCGTCCGTTTTTGGCCACAGCCAAGGCGGTGACTGATCATGATAGAGGGAAGGTATAATTTCGCGTCGAGGGCGAAAGTGTACAAATAGAGACGGTCGAGGACTACAGAGCCAGAGACAGAGCATGCTCAGAGACCAGTGATGAATACCCATTCATCACTCTTTATTCTTATATTTTAGCTACAAAAACCTATGCAAATGCATGTAGATATGTGTAAATAGGAATAATTAGCAAAAGCATGCATTTTGTAAATATTTATAATTAGCATGTTTTTGTGCAAAAATAAAAGAATAAAGAGGAAAAAGAAAAAGAGGGAAATATTTAGAATAAATATTGAGCAACCTAACCCAAGGGAGGGCTCAGCATGGGCCTGACCGCATAAAAGCCAAGTAGAGGGAGATAGGGGCTCATGTGTATATATTTTTGTAAATAAATAAAAATTATATTTTCCTCACCCAAAAATATGTTGTAAATATTTGTAAATATTTGTACATATTTATAAAGTATAAAAACAAAACAAAAAAAACTAAAAAACTAAAAAAAATTAATTAAAAAGATTAAAAATATCCTCTCACCATGTACATAGACCATCCTCCCTACATGTATTTAACCTTGTAAATAAATTTATTTATTTTCAAAACTTTTTGTTAATATTCTATGTATATATTGTAAATAAAATAAAATAAAAAGAAGTAAAACAAAAATCAAATAAAAATTACAAAATTAAAAATACAAAAATATATTGTACATATGCCATGTACATAGTTGTACATAACTATTTATTTCCCTTATGTATATAAATAATAAAAACAAAATAAAAATATCTTCTTATTCCTCATTTTATTCTATAAATAAATAAAATATAAAATAGGAATAAAAATGTATAAAAATAACTAATTAAAAAAATAATAAAAATTAAAAACCCTATATTGTATATATACCTATATATAGCCCTAATATGTAAATACCTTTTTTCTATTTTGAAAAATTAATTAAAAATCACCAAAAAATAGAGAAAAATAAAATAAAAATATTTTATGTTTTACGTTTTTGCTAATTCCATCATTTTCTAGCCTAAAATAAAGAAACAAAAATAAAAATGCGTGGCCTCTCCTGATTGGTCCACGGGGGATGTTGACCCCCGGTCAACTCCCCCCGCGGACCTTCTTCTCTCGCGGATCGGGCTGTCGACCCGATTTCTCTGATTTTTCCCCGCCTGATCCGCCTGCCATTCGCGCAAACCCCGGGTCCTAATCCTTCTTCTTGCATCCGAGATCCTCGCCCGGGGGAGTGCATTGGGATCCGCGCTTCACGCTACCCTACCCGATCGATTCTTGCCGGACCCTCCACAGTATATAGCCTGAGCTCCGCCGCATTCTTTTTCCATCTTTGGCTCTCCACCCTTCGTCCCGTGACCTCCACCGCAGTCCCTGAGGTGACAGCTCTCGATTGCCCGTGTTGCAGCGAGGAGGAGGTGGTCGGACCACTGATCCGGCGACGTAGCGCCGCCGTGCTCCGCCCCGTGCAGGAGCTCGAGCCTCAGGACTTGACGACCTTCGAGGCCACGACCAGGAGCTACCTCAGCTCCAGCACAGTCTACCACACCGCCCAAGTAACCTTCTAGCTTTCCCATTTAGCCTAATTTCTTGTTTCCCCCAAATCGTAGCTTCGCCGTATTCCGTTGATTCCGACCATATCGCGTATCCGTTCGATCATCGGAACACCCAGTCACCTTCGCCATCCCTCCACGCACCTTCTCCGCCCCTTCGTTCAACCCAGCTCGCACAGGAGCTGGGGTTCGAGCTCCACCGTCCGTCGCTCGCCGGAGCTCGCTCACCCCGACGCATCGTTCACCCCCGCACCACCTAACCGGGTCGAGGCATTTTGCCCTCGACCCGTGAAGCTCTTGAGCTACTTTGCAGGTCCAGAGGAGGCCATCTGAGGCCTCCCCACATCTAGGCCAGGAGCTCTCCTCCGTCGACCTCGCCGGAGCCCCTCCAGGGCTCGGCTGGGCCATCGGAGGCCACCAACAGCTGCGGAACTTCAGTGCGAGTCTTCTCCGATCTTCAGAGGCAGCTGAGGAGGACCCCAGCACGCGCACGAGGCCGGCGAAACTCGCCGGCCACCTGTTCTTCGAGGGTCCTCGACCACCGTCCGATCACCCTCAGAGCTCCAGTTTTCATCGTGACCGTCCATCCATCGAGGAGCAGCCACCGTCCGATCATCTCGAGGATTGATCGGGTCCGTCAGAGCAGGGAGAGAGGCGCCAATCACCGCACCCGTCAGATCTTCCACGTGCCCTCCTCTGCGCCGTCAATCGGCCCACGTGCGGAAGGAGAGAGAGATGCCCGCGCCCAGGACCGTTAGATCAGCCACGCGTCCATCATCCAGTCGTCGACGTAATAAAGGGGTAAATTACCGTAGGCCCCCTCGTAGTTTATGTTTTTAGATTTAGTCCTGTAAATATTGTTTGCCTTTTATTTACGTTGGGATATTTGCACTTGGGACCTGGTACTTTAGTTTAATTGCAGTTATGCCCCTGTGAGTGTCTGTCACGTGCTTCGCCACGTGCTTTATTTGGTGTATTTGCAACTCTACCCCTGTAGTTCTGGATGTTTGTTAATGAATAGAAACTTTTTGGTAATTGCATATATGCCCCTGTGAATGTTTTATTTGCACATGTGCGTCTTTTAGTGGGTTATTTGCATAACAGCCCCTGGATTTTTGGTACGAGTTACCAAAAGGTCCTAGGACTTGTTTTTATTACCAGAAGGTCCCTGAGTGCCCCAGGCACGCGCCACGCGCGTGTCTTGCTGGGAAAATTGCACCTGGACCCCCAGAACTTCGGGTATTTGCACTTCAGTCCCTGTGCACAGTGCCCCCTTTTGATTTTTAAATAAAATATCAAATCACCTCCAAATTCGATGAAAATTTGACACATGGCTCCTGCCATGTTGTAGGATTTTTGAGAATTTTCGAGGACATTTTTGATTTTATTTGTTATTTTTAAAAATTCAAAAACCTCTATTTTAGCTACTGTCTAGGATTAAAAATCCCAAAAAAATATAAAAACCCCCTCAAAAATTCCATAAAAATTAGGTAATGTTTCTTTTGTGTGTTTTGATTTTCTAGCCAATTTTGGCTATTTTTCATTGCTTAAAAACCCTAAAAATTCAAAAACACCTAAAAACTCATAAAAATCATAGTAAATAATTTAAAAACCCAAAAACAATAATTTTGGTGCTCAAATTTTCCTCATTTTATCTAGTTACAGGAAAATTACCTCTAGGCCTTCTTGAGATCCTTAAATATTTTATTTTTGGATTTTGGGCCTGGCTGGACAGTACCTTGTCTTTTTAGTACTGTTTGATTTTTAGAAAATAAAATATACATTATAAAAATCCCAAAAATTCACCAAAAACACTAAAAAACCTAAAAAACATAAAAACATTTTTGTTTGAATTTTTGCTTGATTTTTGATACATTAAATAATTAGTTGAAGCTTGCTTTATTTTGTGTTTCTTTTATTTTCTTCACATTTAAAAATCCAAAAAAAATATAAAAAGCATTAAAAACCACTAAAAATACTTGTCTTTTCCTTTATTTTATTTTTACTACTTCGTAGGCCTCTGGCCAACCCGTGCTCCTTGTGTTCGACCCTGGGTGCTATACCAGGTTAATCTCATAGCTAGACCGCTGATTTTGTGCTTGATTGATTTTACATGTTTCGAGTGGTCTGATTTTTCTTGATTGACACGTCTGAGTGACTGAGGTCGCAACGACCGTCTCAGATACCTGATTACCTTAGTTGCTCGGGACTTCGTGTCATCAGAATGGCGCCGTTGCCGGGGAGCACGGCTTAGTTCTTTTCGTTTTATTTTCGTTTTTTTTTGTGTTTATTTCTTTTTCCATTTTTGCATATATACCCTCACTTTTATTTTCATTTCTTTTTCTTTATTGTTTGATTATTTTTGCCGGTCTGACCACTCTTCTCTTTATCTTGCGAGGGCCCGAGGACCGCGGAGGCGACTTTTGAGGAGCCTGAGCAGCCGAGGAACTTGGAGGCGGCTTCCTTCTTTACGAAGCCGCAGGAGAGAGCGAGAGAGAGAGAGTTGAGTGGGTGAGGATAGCTTAGGTTTTTATTTCATTTTTATTATTATTGTAATAATACAGGGATAGGACTTGGACACTTTTGGACTTGTGACCGTAGCGGGTTTGTTTCGCCGAGCACCGGTGTGCTCGGGGGACCCATTAGGACCTTCGGGTTTTTCGCGGCTTTCTTCGCGGTTTTTCTTTTTCTTTCTTACTGTCTTTTCCGGTTTTTCGCGGTTTTTGCTTGAGCCCCTAGACTTAGGATTTTCTGGTGAATGTGCCGTAACTAGTAGGATCCACACACCTAATTGCATATCTGTTCCTATAGACCGTAATTGGACCTACTTAAAATCAATAATAAAAATAACCGACTCGCTAGCCTCCGTAGCCTACGTGTCGTAGCCCGTCCTGTAAAGCGCTTACTCCTACCCCCGATTTGTCGGGCAGGGGAGGGACGGGCCAAGACCGGACTCTTTGGCTTGGAGGTCGGTGACCGGTTAGACGATTCTTCGCTAGAAGTTGCTCGTCTAGGACTCGGCTTTTCCCGCTGCATCATTTAGCTTAGTTTTAATTCTGTCTTTTATTTTATGCGCGGATCATATTGCATGTAGAGAGCTGGAGCAAGGTACGCATTTCTGACTTTGCATGCATCATTGATTTCTCGTGCATCGGCTTTTTCGACTTCTCCCCCCTGTTTTTGACTTAATAATAAGGAGAATCGAAAAATTCGTTAGGCGATTTGTTTGCTTTGAAAAATATTAAAAAAGTGAAACCATAAAATTGGGACTGCTAAAATTATTGACCTTAAAACTCGCTCACCCTAAAAATTTTGTCTTGGGGAGAGCAACCCCCTCATTGCTTGGTTTGTATGCGCGAGAGAGTGACCCGCACACTAGGTAGAGCCCCCCGTTGCTAAACCCGACTGATTACCGACTCTTCCGTGCGGGCCAGTCGGTTGGGTTAGCAGCGGATATCCAAACAGGTCACGTAAGCGCTCTGATATTTGTGTGTTCACCAAAATAAAATTGACAAGATAATTTGACCGAACTTTCACGGTCTTCAGCTCGCGTTGCGTTGGTAAACCGGGGGTTTGTTTTCAGATCATAATTTTTCCAGATCTCATCCGCCCTACTCGCCAGATCAAGATGATGGGTAGACGGTCTCTTAGGCAGCCTCTGGCTGCACCGCTTTCGGGCGCGTCTACCTCATCATCTAGGTTGGCTCGCGAGAGCTCAGACCCTCTCTCCGAGCCCGAGTACGACTCCACCCTGTTCCTCCTCGATCCCCTTTCTGATCTACCTGAGAGACACGAGCCCGAGGAAAGATTGATACATTTGACAGCACCTGAGTTGGGCTCGTTTGATTTTGCAGACGTCGACATGGCCGGAGCCGGCAGTTCAGACGATCACTCCCGCCGACCAGAGCATATTGTACTAGACCAGGGAGCGATCAACTCCACCCTGATCGCATCACTCGATACAGTCCAGCAGCAGCTCCACGATCAGGGGGCATTTATGATTGAGATGAGGAGAGAGTTGGAGAGGCTCAGTGCAGAGAGAGACCAGCAGAGCGAGCCCGAGGAGCCCGATGATGCACAGGCACGAGCCGCAGCAGCAGCAGCAGCCGCGGCCGCCGCCGCAGCGGCAGCAGCCGCAGGAGGAGGAGGACCACCGAGACCGATGCGGGAGTTGCACAACCCCGGATCTACACTGATGCACCATTGTGGTGGTGGTTCCAGCTATTGTGGGGGACTTCAAGTTCCCCCCGAACACCTTGCAGATGCTTCCTCGGTTCCATGGACTTGCTACAGAGGAGCCCCACCTCCACCTCCAGGAGTTTCTGATGATTTGCAGCACTGTCCACGATCGGCATGTGGACCAGGATACGATCAGGATGATCGCCTTCCCCTTTTCACTGGCAGATAGAGCAGCCACCTGGCTGAAGCATTTGGGGAGGTTTGTCTACACCTGGGAGCAGCTCCGCACCGAGTACTTGAACAAGTACTATCCACTCGGGCGGACGAATGCAGCGAGGGCCCTGATCAGCAACTTCTCCATGTTCCCCAACGAGCAGTTTCACGAGGCTTGGGAGAGGTTCCGAGAGCTTCTGGACAGATGCCCGCACCACGACATCACGAAGCCAAACCTTGTGCAGAGCTTCTTCAGCGGGTTGTCACCAGAGCTACAGGGCCTGGTGAATGCTTCTTGTGGCGGGTCCTACTTCGCCAAGGACCACGACCAGGTCTGGGCCATTTTTGAGGAGATGGCAGAGAATTATATGGTGATGTCTCAGACCCGGCTCTATACTCAGAAGACCCAGCCACATCAGCCAGGACCCGTGCAGTACCAGCGGATAGCACGGGTAGATGCAGGTCCGTCCAGTTCGTCTGCAGCCGCAGCAGCACAGGCAGAGTTATCAGCTGCAGACATGGGTATCATTAGCGAGAAGTTGGACCGCATGGAGCTGATCGAGAAGAAGCAGTGCCAGAGTATCACGCAGATGGAGCAGATGGCACAGGTCTTGAGCGACATGAAGACACAGCTCATGTGTCTCCAGGAGGCACAGACGGCTTCTCAGCCCCGTCTTCAGTCGCGAGGCGACGCCGGCAATAGCAGCAGCTCGTCCCAGCACTCCAGCACCCCCGTGCAGCCTAGACAGGTTCACCTTGTAAAGGCGCAGCCGTACCAGCAGCCGCAGCCCACCTACCAGTCCCCACCATCTCCAGAGATGCAGATGGTGGTCTACCAGCCGGACCAGCCTCTGGCAGTACTCCCGCCAGCCCCTTTTGATGCCGAGCCGTTGATGGATGTCAACGGGATTTGGTACGACCGCCCTAAGCCTGGGATCCGACGGGACCATCCCGGATTCAGGTGGGGGAGTGGTGGTGCCCAGCCCCAGCAGCAGCCGTCAGGACAGGGAGGGCAGTACTCCCATCAGAGAGACCAGCACCAGCCGCAGCAGCAGCCCCCAGCATATCACCAGCAGTCATCCTACGGTCCTCGTCCCTATCAGCAGCAGGGACAGTCTTGGAGACGTGAGCAGCAGGCTCACCAGGGATACCAGCAGCACCCTCCATCCTACCCCTCTTACCCACCACAGCAGTTCCAGCAGCCTCACCCACAGAGAGGCCACCCGTCGGGCTCCCACGAGAGCCCCGCCTTGGACGACATCGCCCGCCTCCTCACGGACCAGTAGGCTACATTCCGACGGGAGATGGACGAGTTCCGCCAGGAGATGCGGGACCTGGTGAGAGGGAAGGCCGCCATACCAGCCCAGATAGAGCCGAACCCGAATAGCCTCAAGAGAAAATCTGAGCAGGTAGTACATACTGAGTTAGCCACTCCTAGTGATCCATTTGATGATACTTCTTCGGATCTATTTGATGCTTATTTTGTCACACTTAGGAGCGGTAGGACCCCAGCAGGCGGCGGCGCCTCATCTGAGCACCATCCCGAGGCGCCACAGGAGGAGGAGAGCGGTACTGAGGCCGCTCCAGATGATGACGGTGGCACTGAGGCCACCAAGGACGCTGATCCCACCGGCGGTACTGAGGCCGCCACTTCACCAGATCTAGGAGGTGGTACTGATGCCACCCGTTCAGCCGAGCTAGCCAGCGGTACTGATGCCGCACGACGTCTACCAGCAGCAGCAGCAGAGCAGCCAGCCCGTGGTGGTACTGAGGCCACCGGTGTTTGTACAGACAGTGATGTTGTTTTTCCTCGTGTTCATGTATCTCGGAACTCTGCTATGAATAAAGGAAAAGGTTTACTTTCTTCTGGTCCCACTATGGTGCATGATGTATGTGTGGATCCGGTCCTTGAATCGTCTAGACCTTTTCCTAGTCCTTCATCTGAGAAGGACCCAATGATCCCCTTCCCTAGAGCCCTTCAGATGGGGAAGGGGAAGAAAAAAGAAAATCCCAAAAAGAGAGAGCTTGAGGAGTTCAGCCAGAGCATGATTGATCGATTCCATATCCAGCTGACCCTCCAGGAGGCTTTGCAGCACATCCCCCTTCTCCAGCGATCTTTGAGAGAGAGGACTACAGTCAGTAGGAGAAGGAGGAACCACACTTCAGAGATCCATGTGCTAACCAAAGCCACGTGCTTTGCGATCCAGAACCGGCTGCCAGCCAAGAGGCCAGATTCAGGGGCCCCGTATGTCAGATGCCAGATTAGTGAGCAGAGGTTCGACCGTACTCTTCTAGATAGCAGATCATCGATCAACCTTCTTCCGGCAGCCCTTCTCGACCGCTTCGAGTTGGGCACTCTTCGACAGAGCAGGACAGTCCTTCAGTTCGCTGATCGATCTGTCAAGAGGCCGAAGGGGTTATTACGAGACGTTATCGTCACTATTCAGGGCCTGCAATTCCCCGTGGACATCGTAGTGTTGGACATGGAGATCCCTGAGTCAGTGGCCGATACCCCCATCATCCTTGGTCGTCCGTTCTTGGCCACAGCCAAGGCGGTGACTGATCATGATAGCGGGAAGGTGTACTTTCGCGTCCAGGGTGAGAGTATACAAATAGAGACGGTCGAGGACTACAGAGCCAGATTCAGAGCCCGCTCAGATGCGAGTACCGATTCGGAGCAGCTGACAGACGCAGAGCCAGACATCCACCAGGACTGTGATTTTGTGATCACAGATGATGAGGCAGCTTGGGCAGATCTTGAGACACAGACCACCCTCTCACTTTCAGATACAGCTGATGTAGAGACGATAGCAGAGGAGAGTCTGGAGAGCACAGACCTGGTTCAGGATACTATTGAGGCAGCAGAGCCGGTCCTCGATCGCAGCACCTTGTTTTCTGGTGGTACTGAGGCCACCTTGTTTTCTGGTGGTAATGATGCCACCGCTTCTGATACAGATCCCTCGGATTCAGAGTCTGATTGGGCCGATTGCTATGATCAGATGCCAGACCTGAGTCCAACTGAGCCTATAGATGAGGAGGAGGTAGAGGCAGAGCAGACCAGAGACAGTGCAGTTGAGCCGCCTTCCCCCGATCCAGTTTGCGAGAGTACGCTTTCACTTTCCCAGGCAGATTTGGCCGACCTTGCAGCTTTCACTCAGTTTCTTCCACAGCCAGATTTGCCTGCACCCAGCATTCCAGAGCTGAAGCCGCTCCCTACTTCGCTGAAGTATCGATTCCTTGCGGGCGATCCAGAGATGTACCCAGTCATCATCTCCGCCGAGTTGACTGGAGAGCAGGAATCCCGTTTGATGGGGGTTCTTGAAAAGAACCGCAAGGCGATCGGATGGAGCATAGCAGATCTCCATGGGATTAGTCCATCAGTGTGCTCCCACCATATCTATCTCGAGGATGGGGCGAAGCCGTCGCGTGAGTTCCAGCGGCGTCTGAACCCCAACCTGAGAGAGGTTGTGATGAAGGAAATATCAAAGTGGTGGGGTGCAGGTTTTATTTATCCCATTTCCGACTCCAAGTGGGTCAGCCCCTTGCATGTGGTGCACAAGAAGACGGGCATCACGACTGTGATCAGTGAGTCGGGAGAGGAGATCGCTACACGAGTACCCACCTCTTGGAGGGTTTGCGTTGACTACAGGAGACTCAACCAAGCCACCAAGAAGGACCATTTCCCCCTGCCTTTTATTGACCAGATCATTGAGAGACTGGCAGGGAAGAGCCATTATTGCTTCCTGGATGGGTACTCGGGCTACAACCAAGTGGCCATCGCTCCTGAGGACCAGGAGAAGACCACCTTTACCTGTCCTTTCGGCACATATGCTTTTCGACGCATGCCATTTGGGCTATGCAATGCCCCTGTGACTTTTCAGAGGTGCATGCTGTCGATCTTCTCGGACATGGTAGGGGAGTGCTTAGAGGTCTTCATGGATGATTTCTCGATCTACGGCGACGGATTTGATTCTTGTCTTGACTGCCTAGATCGAGTACTTCAGCGATGTATTGAGTATCACTTGGTGCTATCTTGGGAGAAGAGTCACTTCATGGTGACTCAAGGGACGGTGCTTGGCCACATCATCTCCAACAGGGGCATGGAGGTTGATCCGGCCAAGGTTGATGTCATTAGGAAACTCACACCGCCGTCCAATTTGAGGCAGCTACGGTCATTTCTGGGGCACGTTGGATTTTATAGGAGATTCATTCAGGACTTCAGCAGGATTGCCCGGCCGTTGACTGACCTCTTGACGAAAGACACCGAGTTCCTTGTCGATGACAAGTGTCTTTCGTCGTTCGCTACTCTCCAGCAGTGTATTATTGAGGCTCCTATCCTCCAGCCGCCTGATTGGTCTCTCCCATTCGAGATCATGACGGACGCCTCCGATTTTGCCGTAGGGGCAGTGCTGGGACAGAGGAGGGATGGAGTGCCATTTGCTATACACTATGCTAGCCGCACATTGGATTCCGCCCAGCGGAATTATACAGTCACAGAGAAGGAGATGCTAGTCGTAGTGTTTGCCCTGGATAAGTTCAGATCATATATCATCGGATCTAGAGTGACTTTGTTTACTGATCACACCGCCATCAGGTACCTCATGGCAAAGAAGGATGCCAAGGCCAGACTGACTAGATGGATCCTTCTACTCCAGGAGTTCGACATTGAGATTAAGGATAAGCCTGGAGTCAAGAATGTGGTGGCGGATCATCTCTCCCGATTAGAGCAGCCTGAGGATTCTGAGCAGATTGATCCTATTAGAGATACCTTCCCAGATGAGGCGATCCTTGCTATCGCCTCACTCCCATGGTACGCTGATATTGTGAAATTTCTCGTTGCTGGGAAAGTCCCACAAGATTGGCCCAGGTAGAGGCTTGAGACCTTCCTAGCGAAGGCTAAGTCTTACCATTGGGAGGATCCCATCCTTTACCACGAGGGAGGGGATAGCGTCTGGCGTCGGTGTATTCCTCAGGAGGAACACCATAGCGTCCTCACTTACTGCCACAAGCTTGAGGCAGGAGGACATCATTCTGGGAGGAGAACGGCACAGAAAGTGCTCCAATCCGGCTTGTGGTGTCCTACCCTCTTCAAGGACTCAGATGAGTTCGTGAAGAGGTGTACTGACTGTCAGAGGATGGGCACTTGTGGACAGTGTGATATGATGCCAATGCAGCCCATTCACTTCTGTGAGGTTTTTGACGCATGGGGCATCGATTTCATGGGTCCATTCCCTAAGAGTCAGGGATTTGAGTACATTCTGTTGGCCGTAGACTATGTGAGTCGTTGGGTGGAGGCTATCCCCGCCCGAGCCGCTGATGCGAGGACAGTTTGCAGATTTTTGAGGAAGCACATCATCACGCGGTTCGGGGTTCCACGAGTTCTGATTTCTGATGGGGGATCTCACTTCATCAACGACCAGGTGAAGGCACTTGCTAGCGAGTTCGGCATAGACCATCGTGTTGCTACACCATACCATCCACAGACGAATGGTCTAGCCGAAGTGTCGAATAGGGAGATCAAGACTATTTTGCAGAAAGTCGTCCGCCCTGACCGAAAGGATTGGTCACAGCTTTTGGACTCGGTCTTGTGGGCATATAGGACGTCTTTCAAGACACCTTTGGGCACATCTCCCTTTCGCCTCGTATATGGCAAGCCATGCCATTTACCTGTTGAGCTGAGGCACAAGTCACTTTGGGCAGTTACAGACATACTGATGGATCCAGATGGTATAGGAGACCAGAGGAGGGCAGAGCTAGCTGCCCTGGAAGAGCTTAGAGATGCAGCTTTCTCAACAGCCTACATTATAAGGAGAAAGTCAAGGAGTGGCATGATTCTCATATCAGCCACAAGCATTTTGAGATTGGACAGAGAGTATGGCTGTTTGATGCGAGGCTTAGATTATTTCCAGGGAAGCTACAGAGCAAATGGAAAGGACCTTATCTGGTTCGGAAGGTACACGACAACGGTAGCATAGATATATCTGAGTTGTCTTCTGAGAGTACCTTCCGAGTGAACGGCCAGCGGCTCAAGCCATTTCTAGATCATGAGTCGTGGGTCGTTGATATTGCCCCTATTCATTTTGCGTGAGATGTGGTCTTTGACTCACATCCAATGCATCTCACGCCTGAGTTTCACTGATCTTCCGCTGTATATAGATCCAGATGTCCATATCACCACCTTCTTTAGTCCCACATCCCTTCCTCCATCTTGTGATTATGCTATACTTAGGGTGCACTTTACCCTAAGTATAGGGGGGATGTGAGACCTTTCGGGTATTTCTTTTGTTTCTGTCTACCCCTGTTTTGCTGCCTATACTTAGGGATATTTCACCCTAAGTATAGGGGGGGTAGACCCTGTACATTCTCCACTCAGTTTTCCCTTAGTATACAGCCTGCTATACTTAGGATTGCTTGATCTTAAGTATAGGGGGGAGACCTGAGTCCCTCTTGACTTTTCATTTCCCTCTTGTATAGCCTTTCTTTTCACTTCCCTATACATAGCACGAGTTATGTCTTCTTCATCGCTCTTGACTCTGAGGACATCGTTCGAGCTAAGTATAGGGGGGTGTGTATATATTTCATATATACTTTAGCCATAACTCGTACTTTGTGTGAGTGTGTTAATAAATAAAAATGGCTAAAAACCACAAAAATTAAAAATTTTCATGTACATAATCTTCTTTTATTTGCACATACATAGCTAGTGTACAAATTATTTTTGTAAAAATGATTTCAAAAATCTGTTGTGTAAAGCTTGTGTAAATATTTTTGTATCAAAATTATGTATATAGTACAAAATTTTTCCAAAATGTTTTGAAAATCAAAAGTTTGCAAAAATCTTGTGTAAATGTGTGTAAATATCTTTTTGCAAAACTTACACTGCATGCATCATCACTCATGATTTCAAAACATTTTTCAAAAATTTTGCATGATTGTAAAATATTGTGTAAATAAGCATCTTTTTATACATATGTATATAGTTTTTCTTGGATGATAGTTGACATTTAAACTAGCCTGGAATCAAATTGAGAAATGGAGCTTGATTAAGATCTTAATCCACCTAATTTCTAAGAGGAACCTTATAGGGCTTAGGTTTAAGGCTTTTCAGGTCCATGGTGACTTAATTCTTTGAGTCCACTAGGCTATGATCACATGTCATCTCAATGAGCCTAAGTAGAGCACTTAACAACAACACATGACTCATTAGATTATGGCTTTACTTGGACAACCGCACTATGCACCGAGCTCTCTACGGATGAGGTGGTGAGGAGGCAGTCTTCCTTGACTTGGGGTAGCATATGAGGGTAGTACTTCTAGGCGGAACCTCTCTTCTTCTTATAGTGAAGGAAGTGCGTCTCAACTTGGTCTGGTTGCCATGAAGTCTAACGACGGGAGTTGTGGGTTGCAATAAAGCTTCAAAAGAGGGATAGTCTACGGGCTCAAGAGAAAAACTCCTTGTATATATGCTGCACATGTATATGTTGTATAGATGCACTAAAAAAAATGTGCAAAAAGAAAAGAACTCCAAAAAAGTGGTGGGTCTGAGAGAAAATGATAATCCCACCGGAGTATGTATATACGTGCAATAAGCAAAGCTTGGTTTCATGATCCACCTGTTGTAGCTTGCAGCAGGGAGACTTGGCTACACTGGTCAAGCTCCCAAGGGTACTTGGCTACACTGGCCTTGACCCATTCTCTTCTTTCCCCTCTTCTTGAGCCGGTTGTACTTGAACTTAGAAGGGAATACCCCGCTCCTCGAGGAAAGAGTGGCCAGATTGAGGTCATAGAGTTACCTTGTTAGGGAGGGTTGTCAAGTTGCCATTTCTGAGGTGGAGAGCTTAGACTTCACATTCACAGGACAAGAGAAGATTCATGGTCTTCAGGGTTTGTGATTGATGACTTGTTCTGATCTGGAGCATTGAGGAGTCTTGGTTATAGATTGGTGGAACTTAGAGGCTGTTAGGTTTTCAGCTTAAGTCTAAATAAGGTTCCGACACATTAGTAATCCAAAGATCTGATTAAGCTCCATATCTCAATTTAATGAAGGCAAGTTTAATAATCAACCTTGATCCATGTACATCCTCTTTTTCTTTTTCTTTTTTTTTTCACTTCTTTTTCAAATAAGTGTTTGCTAAGGGACTATCAAAGTATAGTATAGGGGGGTGATGAATACCCATTCATCACTCTTTATTCTTATATTTTAGCTACAAAAACCTATGCAAATGCATGTAGATATGTGTAAATACGAATAATTAGCAAAAGCATGCATTTTGTAAATATTTATAATTAGCATGTTTTTGTGTAAAAATAAAAGAATAAAGAGGAAAAAGAAAAAGAGGGAAATATTTAGAATAAATATTGAGCAACCTAACCCAAGGGAGGGCTCAGCATGGGCCTGACCGCATAAAAGCCAAGTAGAGGGAGATAGGGGCTCATGTGTATATATTTTTGTAAATAAATAAAAATTATATTTTCCTCACCCAAAAATATGTTGTAAATATTTGTAAATATTTGTACATATTTATAAAGTATAAAAACAAAACAAAAAAACTAAAAAACTAAAAAAAATTAATTAAAAAGATTAAAAATATCCTCTCACCATGTACATAGACCATCCTCCCTACATGTATTTAACCTTGTAAATAAATTTATTTATTTTCAAAACTTTTTGTTAATATTCTATGTATATATTGTAAATAAAATAAAATAAAAAGAAGTAAAACAAAAATCAAATAAAAATTACAAAATTAAAAATACAAAAATATATTGTA
Organism: Ottelia alismoides; assembly: GCA_037367405.1. Lineage (NCBI taxonomy): Eukaryota > Viridiplantae > Streptophyta > Magnoliopsida > Alismatales > Hydrocharitaceae > Ottelia > Ottelia alismoides. Next base: position 1,021,949 of record JAZKJV010006960.1, on the reverse strand, counting down.
CATATGCCATGTACATAGTTGTACATAACTATTTATTTCCCTTATGTATATAAATAATAAAAATAAAATAAAAATATCTTCTTATTCCTCATTTTATTCTATAAATAAATAAAATATAAAATAGGAATAAAAATGTATAAAAATAACTAATTAAAAAAAATAATAAAAATTAAAAACCCTATATTGTATATATACCTATATATAGCCCTAATATGTAAATACCTTATTTCTATTTTGAAAAATTAATTAAAAATCACCAAAAAATAGAGAAAAATAAAATAAAAATATTTTATGTTTTACGTTTTTGCTAATTCCATCATTTTCTAGCCTAAAATAAAGAAACAAAAATAAAAATGTGTGGCCTCTCCTGATTGGTCCACGGGGGATGTTGACCCCCGGTCAACTCCCCCCGCGGACCTTCTTCTCTCGCGGATCGGGCTGTCGACCCGATTTCTCTGATTTTTCCCCGCCTGATCCGCCTGCCATTCGCGCAAACCCCGGGTCCTAATCCTTCTTCTTGCATCCGAGATCCTCGCCCGGGGGAGTGCATTGGGATCCGCGCTTCACGCTACCCTACCCGATCGATTCTTGTCGGACCCTCCACAGTATATAGCCTGAGCTCCGCCGCATTCTTTTTCCATCTTTGGCTCTCCACCCTTCGTCCCGTGACCTCCACCGCAGTCCCTGAGGTGACAGCTCTCGATTGCCTGTGTTGCAGCGAGGAGGAGGTGGTCGGACCACTGATCCGGCGACGTAGCGCCGCCGTGCTCCGCCCCGTGCAGGAGCTCGAGCCTCAGGACTTGACGACCTTCGAGGCCACGACCAGGAGCTACCTCAGCTCCAGCACAGTCTACCACACCGCCCAGGTAACCTTCTAGCTTTCCCATTTAGCCTAATTTCTTGTTTCCCCCAAATCGTAGCTTCGCCGTATTCCGTTGATTCCGACCATATCGCGTATCCGTTCGATCATCGGAACACCCAGTCACCTTCGCCATCCCTCCACGTACCTTCTCCGCCCCTTCGTTCAACCCAGCTCGCACAGGAGCTGGGGTTCGAGCTCCACCGTCCGTCGCTCGCCGGAGCTCGCTCACCCCGACGCATCGTTCACCCCCGCACCACCTAACCGGGTCGAGGCATTTTGCCCTCGACCCGCGAAGCTCTTGAGCTACTTTGCAGGTCCAGAGGAGGCCATCTGAGGCCTCCCCACATCTAGGCCAGGAGCTCTCCTCCGTCGACCTCGCCGGAGCCCCTCCAGGGCTCGGCTGGGCCATCGGAGGCCACCAACAGCTGCGGAACTTCAGTGCGAGTCTTCTCCGATCTTCAGAGGCAGCTGAGGAGGACCCCAGCACGCGCACGAGGCCGGCGAAACTCGCCGGCCACCTGTTCTTCGAGGGTCCTCGACCACCGTCCGATCACCCTCAGAGCTCCAGTTTTCATCGTGACCGTCCATCCATCGAGGAGCACCCACCGTCCGATCATCTCGAGGGTTGATCGGGTCCGTCAGAGCAGGGAGAGAGGCGCCAATCACCCGCACCCGTCAGGTCTTCCACGTGCCCTCCTCTGCGCCGTCGATCGGCCCACGTGCGGAAGGAGAGAGAGACGCCCGCGCCCAGGACCGTTAGATCAGCCACGCGTCCATCATCCAGCCGTCGACGTAATAAAGGGGTAAATTACCGTAGGCCCCCTCGTAGTTTATGTTTTTAGATTTAGTCCTGTAAATATTGTTTGCCTTTTATTTACGTTGGGATATTTGCACTTGGGACCTGGTACTTTAGTTTAATTGCAGTTATGCCCCTGTGAGTGTCTGTCACGTGCTTCGCCACGTGCTTTATTTGGTGTATTTGCAACTCTACCCCTGTAGTTCTGGATGTTTGTTAATGAATAGAAACTTTTTGGTAATTGCATATATGCCCCTATGAACGTTTTATTTGCACATGTGCGTCTTTTAGTGGGTTATTTGCATAACAGCCCCTGGACGTTTTGGTACGAGTTACCAAAAGGTCCTAGGACTTGTTTTTATTACCAGAAGGTCCCTGAGTTCCCCAGGCACGCGCCACGCGCGTGACTTGCTGGGAAAATTGCACCTGGACCCCCAGAACTTCGGGTATTTGCACTTCAGTCCCTGTGCACAGTGCCCCCATTTTGATTTTTAAATAAAATATCAAATCACCTCCAAATTCGATGAAAATTTGACACATGGCTCCTGCCATGTTGTAGGATTTTTGAGAATTTTCGAGGACATTTTTGATTTTATTTGTTATTTTTAAAAATTCAAAAACCTCTATTTTAGCTACTGTCTAGGATTAAAAATCCCAAAAAAATATAAAAACCGCCTCAAAAATTCCATAAAAATTAGGTAATGTTTCTTTTGTGTGTTTTGATTTTCTAGCCAATTTTGGCTATTTTTCATTGCTTAAAAACCCTAAAAATTCAAAAACACCTAAAACTCATAAAAATCATAGTAAATAATTTAAAAACCCAAAAACAATAATTTTGGTGCTCAAATTTTCCTCATTTTATCTAGTTACAGGAAAATTACCTCCAAGCCTTCTTGAGATCCTTAAATATTTTATTTTTGGATTTTGGGCTTGGCTGGACAGTACCTTGTCTTTTTAGTACTGTTTGATTTTTAGAAAATAAGATATACATTATAAAAATCCCAAAAATTCACCAAAAACACTAAAAAACATAAAAACATAAAAACATTTTTTTTTGAATTTTTGCTTGATTTTTGATACATTAAATAATTAGTTGAAGCTTGCTTTATTTTGTGTTTCTTTTATTTTCTTCACATTTAAAAATCCAAAAAAAATATAAAAAGCATTAAAAACCGCTAAAAATACTTGTCTTTTCCTTTATTTTATTTTTACTACTTCGTAGGCCTCTGGCCAACCCGTGCTCCTTGTGTTCGACCCTGGGTGCTATACCAGGTTAATCTCATAGCTAGACCGCTGATTTTGTGCTTGATTGATTTTACGTGTTTCGAGTGGTCTGATTTTTCTTGATTGACACGTCTGAGTGACTGAGGTCGCAACGACCGTCTCAAATACCTGATTACCTTAGTTGCTCGGGACTTCGTGTCATCAACCAGCACAGATACAGAGCAGCTAACAGATGTCGGGTTAGACATCCACCAGGACTGTGATTTTGTAATCACAGATGATGAGGCAGTATGGGCAGACCCTGCAGCACAGGCCATCCTCTCAGATCCAGACACCGCTGATGCCGAGTTGATAGCAGAGGAGAGCTTGGAGAGCACAGCCCTGGTCCAGGATACTTCAGTGGCAGCAGAGCCAGTTCCCGACCGCGACACGATTTCTAGTGACGGTGGTACTGATGCCACCTTGTTTGATGCAGATCCCTCGGATTCAGAGTCTGATTGGGCAGATTGTGAGGATCAGATGCCAGACCTGAGTCCCATAGAGCCTACAACTGAGGAGGAGGTAGATGCAGATCAGATCAGAGACAGCACAGTTGAGCAGCCTTCTCCAGATCCAGTTTGCGAGAGTTCGTTTTCATTCTCCTAGGCAGACTTGGAAGCATTCACTCATCTTCTTCCGAAGCCAGATTTGCCAGCACCCAGCTGTCCAGAGCTGAAGCCGCTCCCTACTTCGTTGAAGTATAGATTCCTTGCGGGCGAGCCTGAGATGTACCCAGTCATCATCTCCGCCGATCTGACTGGAGAGCAAGAATCCCGTTTGATGGGGGTTCTTGAAAAGAACCGCAAGGCAATCGGATGGAGCGTAGCAGATCTCCATGGGATTAGTCCATCGTTGTGCTCCCACCATATTTATCTTGAGGAGGGTGCGAAGCCATCGCGTGAGTTCCAGCGGCGGCTGAACCCCAACCTGAGAGAGGTCGTCATGAAGGAGATTTCAAAATGGTGGAGCGCAGATTTTATTTATCCCATTTCCGACTCCAAGTGGGTTAGCCCCTTGCATGTGGTGCCCAAGAAGATGGGCATCACGGCTGTGATCAGTGAGTCGGGAGAGGAGATTGCTACATGAGTACCCACCTCTTGGCGGGTCTGTGTTGACTACAGGAGACTCAACCAGACCACCAAGAAGGACCATTTCCCCTGCCTTTTATTGACCAGATCATTGAGAGACTGGCAGGGAAGAGCCATTACTATTTCCTAGATGGGTACTCGGGCTACAACCAGGTGGCCATCGCTCCTGAGGATCAGGAGAAGACCACCTTTACCTGTCCCTTCGGTACATATGCCTTTCGACGCATGCCATTTGGGCTATGCAATGCCCCTGTGACTTTTCAGAGATGCATGCTATCGATCTTTTCGGACATGGTAGGGGAGGGTTTGGAGGTCTTCATGGACGATTTCTCGGTCTACGGCGACGGATTCGACTCCTGTCTTGACTGCCTAGACCGAGTACTCCAGCGATGTATAGAGGTCCATTTGGTGCTTTCTTGGGAGAAGAGTCACTTCATGGGGACTGAAGGGACGGTGCTTTGCCACATCATCTCCAACAGGGGCATGGAGGTTGATCCGGCCAAGGTTGATGTCATTAGAAAACTCACACCGCCGTCCAATTTGAGGCAGCTACGGTCATTCATGGGGCACGTTGGTTTTTATCGGAGATTTATTCATGATTTCAACAAGATTGCCCGGCCATTGACTGACCTCTTGACGAAAGACACCGAGTTCCTTGTCGATGACAAGTGTCTTGTTGGACATGCTAGCCCACGGCGAGCCATTATGCAATAAATGTTATTGCAATTCACTCCTTAATCTGAAATAAAGAGTACATAGTTTGCATAATAGGTCCCTTAGTACAATTAGGGTTATGTACCATGGCCATCTTAATGATCATACAGCTGTTGATTCAATTATTGAATCATAGAGGCTGGTGCTTAGATGAATATCTAATGAGTTAGATTGAGGACTCATCAAGCACCGTCAAACGATTATTAAGAGATGATCTCCAGCCTGAGTAGGAGATGGCAATCCTTTCTCAGTTAGGCTGATATCTGACCGACTTCTTGATGCAGGTCCTCTGCATAGGAATAGAGATTCGAAGGTATCAGATTAGTTAGGTCAAAGAGTTGACTTAACGAGATCGAGATAACCAAAGTCCTATATCATATGCTGTCATGATATAGGCACACATCCTCTGACCGGAGACAGATGTGTTACTATATGTCTGAGTATGTACATTTGGCAGACCAATAGGTTGATGACCTAATCAAGGTCTATACACCGGCGCGCTGGTGTGCATATAAGGGCATATGAGTAATACGATCTCTCAAAGGGATCATACAGGTTCACTACTGAACCGGAAGACATGAGCTCACTCATGAGATATTGGGAAGAATCGAATTCCGTGCGCACGGTCATCTCGCTTTGGAAGCTTGACTGAATTTGTTGGTTTGATATATACTTTTGGAAAGTATATGATCAAGACCTACGTATGATATATGCTTTTGGAAAGTATATGATCAATACCGACTCCCAATGATCGAATGAGAAACTTACTGATAAAACCCTGAAGTAGACAGTATAAAGTTGATCTAATACTTCGGGTTTATTCTGAGTCTTCCAGTATGCAGGATGTACAGGTATTGGGAATGCTTGAGGGTGATGTGATCATAAACGGTTGTATAACCATGACGCTTCCATTCCTAGGGAGTGATGAAACGGGTCTGGATTTTACTGACTCCTCTTAGCAGAGAAGTAATCTGATCTTAGTCCAAATGTTGGACATTAATCTGAATGTGATTCAGATTCAATGAGAAGATTAGATTTGCGGTCTTGATTTAATCAAGCATCTATGGGAGGCCCGAGATCTGGATTTGAGATGTGATCTCAATATCCATGTCACTATACGTGGAACAATACAATCGCCCTGTCCTTATCTCCAAGTATTCGCGGAGAAAGCGCATTATCCTTGAAAGGGTTCATGGATAATTCTATTGTTGATATATGTATCCGAGCATTGAGAAAATGGGTAATTAAATGTGATTTAATTATCATGAATAATATGAATTCGATTCATATTATAAGGAGAGTTATCTTAGATAATTAAATGTGATTTGATTATCAAAGATATAAATAATATGAATGTGATTCATATTATTTGAGTACATGAGAATAAGTTATCCAATATAATTAAATGTGATTTAATTATTATGGATAAGAATAATGTGGATAGTAATATCCAATTATTCATAATATATTATAAATGTGATTTATAATGTATTAGAGAGAGTTAAATATAATTTATATTAGTAGATTAATTATTAATGTGTATTGGATACACATTGTCTAATTAATTGAAAATGTAAATTACATTTGGTTTTGGGTTGTGAATATGATTCACAATATTCCAATGTCAAGATTGCAATATTCCCAAATTTAATTGAGAATTATTTTGGTGAATAAAAAATCCCAACAAATAGTTGTTGGAAAATAAGTAGAGAGAAAATCAAGGAGATGTGCAATCTCATGGGAATCCATGAGATTGCCCTCTAAAGGGGAAGGTTGATCTCCTTTGTATTTTCTCTCCTTATTTGATTGATTTAATTTGGTATTAATATTTATTTGATTTATCAAATATATTTTATCAAAATTAAATCACAAGTTGTTGGTTTTTACCAACAACAATCTTGACCATTGGATTGACATAAATCAATCTCATCCATTGATTTTATATGTCACATGGATTGAGATCCATGGATCCCAAAACCCTATAAATAGAGAGGCATACCATGCTCTCTAATTTACACATAATGCTTGAGAAGCATCTCTCTCTCTCTCTTTCTCTCAGGATACGTCAGCCCTCTCTCTCCCTCTCATGGCCACCATGGATGCCATGGAGAGGTTCTCCATCGCCGCGGCATCGTCGTTATGCTGCCCGTTCTTCTGCTCGTGGATCTCCGTCTCCTTCGGTGCGCCTCGCTCGTGAAGAAGACGTCGGATCTCGTGTGTCGAGATCAGGAGATCCACCGCTTGGATCATCAACATGGATTGCGAGAAGCACGCGGTTCATCCTCGCGCTCGCAAGCGTCTCCTCCGTCGGATCGGACTTGAGACAGGAGGTCTCTTCGTTTAGAGACTCGATCGCAACCACGCTTCAAGAGGTAATCCTATTACTTGTTTGTGGTTTAGACGAAACGATCCGAGAAGTGTTCTTGGATCATGTGGTTTCGTCGTATAAAATTTTTTAAAATTCCGCTGCATCGAGCGACTAGTCCGACTAGTCGCTCCTTGTCGTATTCGATACGACGCTCACGCTTCCGTGATGCGCTTGAAGATCTAACCATATCCTTCAAGTGGTATCAGAGCCTTAGGTCGACGGTTTCGAATATGATTCGCTAACCGAGGACGACTTGGGTTCGTTAAGGTCACGAAAGTTTTCATCGCATTTGATTTCGCAGATCTATTTAGTAAATAAATTCGGCACTGTTTAAATTGTTTAAACACGAATTTAATACTTGTATTTTGTTCCCCATTAAATAAGGAAATCATAGGATCTGAGTTTGCGTAAATCGGATTTCGTATGCTCTAGATATGGTAGTTTTAATGAACATGTATTCACTGTTACGGGAACTGCGAATCTTAACGTAATTAAGGAGTTAATTACTGTTTAGAGATGCGTCGAAATGCGTGAAAATCACATAGGTTCTATTGTAAATCAAGTTAGCAAACTATGGAAACTTACTTTGCTTAATTTGGATTTAAATTGATTAAGATATGCTAATTTTAGTAAGTAGGGGTCACTGCTGAAATTACTTTCCTAATCAAGAACCATGTGATGGTCAATTAGTGAAATTAATTATTAATTTCATGAAATAATAATGGAAAATATTTGAGAAATATTGGAATATGATTATTTCCTTAATTGACTTGGCCTCAACCAATTAGTTGATTAGATGTGATCTAGATCATAATTGGAAACACGATCATCAAACTCCTTGCTTGAATAGGATTGGGAATTTGTCTAACAAATTTCCTTATAATCAAAATTATTTTGATTACTATATGGTATAATTTCGGTTGAAGAACCGATGATCATCTCAAGTACAAATTAATCAATTTGACATTATCATTTCCCGAGGCGGATATGGTGTCTAGTCGGGGATCGCTGGGGTAGCGGGTTGCAACGTATGCGATCCGTCCCACTCCCGCCGGTACTGGCCATGACAGCGGGTAGGGCCGGGATAATGTCCGAGGGATTAAGATGTATTTTTCTAATTATTAAAATACGAATTTAATACGTACTTTTGAGAATAATACCATATATATTCAAGCATAACAATAAAGTTGGATTGATTGTATTGGATTGATAATTAATTTAATATGATTGAATTGATTATATCCAATTATACTCTAATATGATTAGAGTTAATATATTCCCTTGGAAGAATTAAATTATATGAATGTGATTCATAGTAATTAATTAAATTTGAATAATAGGTGGAGGATCACATAAGTGACATCCATGGTCTCCCGTCAAGGCGAAGGGTTTTCCGTTCGCCAGGGATTGTTATATAGGAGACGCCTGTACGAAGTGACAGCTCCTATATACAAGGGCATCTGGATCGGACTCTTTTGCTTCTCGAAAGAGTAAGGCCGTATGCGTAGTGACCCCCAATATCGGATCCTCATATTTATTGGGGCGATATTGGATTGCGCATAGCGAGTTCTATTCCTGTTGACGGTTGGTTCCAATTAACGACGGGTCAACATCACCTTAGGGGTGGTGGGCCCGGGTGTTAAAGACCGAATTGGGAAATGCAAGTTGGACTTGCAAGGCGGAATGTGTTCCCGCTTCTCTTTATTGGAGTTGTAGTTTTCTCATATTATTAGGATGTAACAAAGATAAAGAGGAGATCCCAGATCTTGTTGAGATATAATGGTAAGTATATCTCTTACATTGAAAGTGATTAAGGGAATGAACTTTCATTGTTGACATGGCAAGGCAACTTTGATATAAAAATTCCCTAAATCAAAGTAAATTATATATTTAATATGTTTATGCAAATTTCTTATTTCAGATAATCCTTCATTAAACCCACTCATAATTATACTCAATAATAACCAGTAAAATATCATGGATTGGACCCTTTGATCCAGATATATTGTACTTGCAATTGGACACATAATGTATGTGATTGCATTGTGCAAGTTTCCTCATAATAATGAGGAATGATAATTGAATAAGACAATAGGACTAAACCCTAGGGTTGTATGTCTCTATAAGTCTTGATCTCATCGAATGGTACTTCGGAAGCGACATGTCGATGATGATCGCAATTGTCAAATAATCCTTTATAAAATCAATAAAGATTTTTCTGGCAGACATATGTGCTCTTGACATTTAATCATGAATGACATGGTTCTCTGCAAAATGTAGAATGGTATCTCTATAAGAGATGATGTATTCAAATTGTTTGAGTACCTACCTGAACCTATACTTTAAGAGTTTAGATGGATGTAGATGATGAGTGTCATCATTCTACTGTCTATACTCTAGTCATTCATGAAGCTTCATAATATTCATATTGTATGAATTGGATGAAGCATGTATAAATGTCGAAATGCTCTTACATTAAATTCTTTTGAATTTAACATAAGAGGTCCTTAGTCTTAAGCAATGGTTGTTCATAGATAAAGGGAGCTTAGTGGAATCATGGGTTGGACCCAAGCAAGAAGTATAATCAAAGAGTTGACTGTACTTCTGTGACTTCCATATGGCTGATGAATCTCGTATTCATCACTCTAAATCTCATTTATTAAGCTCAAATCCCTAAAAAATCAACAGCATTCTGGCATCTATTTTGCATAATTAGCATTCATGCATGATTTCATAAGAATTGCATTTTAGCACAAAAAATCTGCACAAAATAAGAAGCCAAAAATCCAAGCCAAAATGACCTGTTAATAAGCCTAACTTCCAGATTTTAACACATTCATACTAACTCCGAAAAACTCAAAACCACTTCCACTGTGTACATATCACTAACAAGAATAAAGGAAAAATACAAAAAAATTACTAACCCAAATAAGTGGACAAAAACCCAAACCCTAATTTCAGGATTTTCAGACTAAAAGCCACATATCTTCTCCATCCAGTGTCCGATTTAATCCTACTCACTTTGAACTAATGTGCATACAATTACCTTCAAAACAAGACCAAGTTCAAGTGAATCGGAGCTCGTATGTAAAAGTTGGGTTTTGAGCCTCTTTTGTACATTGTATATTTCGCGGTTTTTGACCTTGTATTTTATGTATATATTTTCTTAATCAATAAAAATCCAAAAAAAATTAGAATTAAGTGTCTTTTATTTATCTTTGATTTTATATATATTTTTCGGATTTTTATCTTGTTTTAAAAATGATAAAACAATTATAAAACCCAAAAATCAAGGTATTCTATGTACATGGGATCCCCCAAAAAATTCACTTTGTGCAAATGATCGATTTTGGTTTTGATGTCTTCATGAAAGTTGTAGATCTCATCGAGACGAGCAATTTTTGTGAAGAAAGTTTTCCGATCCGAAGTCATTTACTATTTATTTTCGATTTTACAAGATAATTATTTTTCTGAATTTTCTGGTGCTGACACGTGGCAGCACATGGTGCCGCCACGTGTCAGCCATTTTTGGCTTTATTTATAATTCGTTTTAAAAAAATAAAATAAAAGACTGAGCACGTGCAGCGCACGTGCCTCTCCTGCACGCGCACTGCACGTGCGCCTCCGCCGCTCCCTCTTGCGCCACGTGGCCCATCAGGGGCCGTCCGATCACGGCGCGATCGGACGGGCACCTGTGCTTCTCCTTCCTCCGGACCCCCTTTCCCTCTTCGGGCCCGCCGCCGCTCCGCCCCGCGAATCCCGCGAGTATCTCGCCGCCGATCTTTGTCAAATCCCCGTCAAAAGATCTTCCGATCGTTCTCGCCCAGTCAAATCCCCTCGGCCGATCCCCCATCGCTCCCGATCTCCTGCCATATCCGGCGACCCAACCCATGCTATTTAACCTCCGCCGCCCTCTCATCGCAACCCATCCGCCAATCTTCATCGCAGAGCCTCCGGTCGTGACAGCCGCGAGCGTCCTCGTTGCCGGCGTGATCCGAGGACGCCAACCCCTCGTTGCAGCCAATCCGCCCCGAGCGCCGCTGCTCGCTCCGGCCAAACGCCGTCGAGCTCCTTCAGGTATACCCTCTTTCTTTCTCTCTCTCCCCCCCCCCTCTCTCTCTCTCTCTACCGCTCTCCGCCCGACGTAATCGACACCACCGTCACCGTCATCGACGATACCTCCGCCTCGACACCGTTCTTCTCCGACACCCTCTACACCAACCACCATCACCGCCTTGCCGACTCCGCTCGCCGTCGCTGCTGCGCCTCGACGCCCCACGGCCGTGTGTCGGCCACCACGCCTGCTTCGCCCTTCGGGGAGGCAAAACGGCTTAGATTTCTGTCTAAATTTTTTTATTCGGTTTTCCGCATTCGGGTAGTTTGACCCCCGAATTTTTCATTGTAAATTTCATTTTCTTTCTGCAATTTATTTTTCAGCATTTATTTTTCATATTATTTTGAGTTACTCTCTTACATTTTCTCTCTTATTTTTCTTGTGAGGTACCTTGTACGTTGAGCGGTTTCAATAACCGACGCAACTTCACCGACTCTTGCAAAAACCGCAATAATTTAAGATCGAGTCAAGTCATGAGAGAGCGTAGAGTTTTAGATTTTTAATTCTTGCAATTTTTTAAATTTTTTGCAATTTTACAGCGGTGTCCGTTTGGACTCTCGCGTGTGTAGAAAGACCTCTAACTTTATTCTGTGGTGTGTCGTGGCCTGTTTCACTCTCCGGCGAGGGTGGGGCCCGACTTGAGTGGCGAATAGGATAGACCTGCACATACGGCTCTCAGAGCATTTATATTTTTGCTTGTGCTCGTAGGATCTTAAGCCACACTGCACTTTAATTGAGACGCACATAGATCGTTCTAGCCAAATTTAAATCAATTCTTCCCGCTAATAAAACTTTCTGCTTAGGTGCGGTTTTTCCATCGGCTTGCATTTCATTTAGAATAATTTTTAAATTTTGTCTAGCATCCCACATGGAGATTGCGAGGATTCACTGTAAGTCTTCTCACTGAGCATTCATCATAGTTTTCCGCGTGCATCGGCTTTTCCCGAACTCCTCTCTCTTGTTTTATAGCATAACTTTAAAGGAATTGGGACTGGACGGTAGACGTGTATTTGTGCTCATCTAATTTTTCAGTAAATCACCTCATTAAAATCGGGACTGCTAAATATATCTGATTTCAAATAACCCATAAAATCAAGAATTTCAGCGGGAGAGCAACCCCGACCTTGGATGATTTTATTTTTCTGAGTGAGCGAGAGACGACACTTAAGGATAGAGCCCAAATCCAAAATCTCAGCTCGCTAAATTTTGCCAAGATTAAATTATCACCAACTAAAATTGAAAAGATAATAGCCGAAATCTTACGGCTTCATTGTGTGAGTTGGTGAACCCGGGGTTTGATTTGTGTTTGTATTGGTGTGCGTGAACCGATATCAAAGATCAATAGCCACACTTTTGATAAAATTTTCTATCCCATACAATCATCTCTCTCATCTCTTGATTTTAATCTCATCATGGAAATTTTTCCAAATTTCAGATCCAATCCATCATTTCTCTCAACTCCTTCAAAAATGACCGAACATCACTATGAAAACAAATCTGTCTCGGTTTGGCCCAAATCAATTGCATCCTCTTCTTTCAATAATCCCCCAACATTTGTGGGAAACTTTCAACCGCAAATGAATTCGGCCACCTCATTGAATCCTTACTCAAAACATCCAACCATAAATGACCACTTACCATCTTGGACTGAATCACCTCATTCTCAATCTCTTGCCAATGAAACCTTTCAAGATCGAAATCCCTTTAAATCCCATGACTGGCAGAGAAACAACCCAGATGGAAGGACATGCACTTAATGATCATCAGCGTTGGATTGACCACGACAGACCCCTCGTCAGACATGAAACCCATACAGAGGATTGGACGGACCTCCTAGACATATATAGACCCTGTATGCTGACTCCACAATATCAAGATCTGACCAAACATGATCAAAGGACCGAACTCTACTCAGATCAAATACACATTCCCGGATCATACGAGCAGCCTCCTTCCATAATTATTGAGGAGATATTTTCTAAAAATAATGATCATATGTTGGATATTCCAAGAAATTCTCCTATCCGCACGTACAGAAAAATGGAAGACGGAATCATTGAACAAAATCCGAGTGCTCCCATGATTGATCATGAGCAAAATTGTGAGGATAATGTTTCGAGGATAAAAACAAGATTTGAATTGATGGAGGATAGATTTCAAAAATTTGCTGACCGAGTAATCTCATTCTATGGTGGATCGGGTGTAAAAACTAAATGAGGAAATGATTGAATCCCATGATGAAATTTTGAGGATATTCAAAGACCTAGGGATGATTCTAATATCAACACCTCTGCCTATTATTCCCCTAGGAACGATTATTCCGCTGACCCAAACTCTGAATATCAAGGCTCCTTCTCATCTAAGGAAGACACCACATCACCACACCACACAGAAAATACAAAAAAATTTGAAAATCCAGAAAATCTCATAAAAATTGAATCTGAAGAAGATTTGAGGAATTTGGATCCTGCTTTACGGGAAGCACTGGAAAAATACTTGATTTTTGAACTTCCCATTATAAAGGCCATTGAACACTTCCCTGACCTTAAGAAATTTCTAATGGACAGATTAACCATCAAAAAGTCAGGAAGGATTAGAACAAAAACTGAAAGACATATCTTGTCAATGGCCTCCTCCTTGGTGTTGAGGAGAAAAACCAAGAGCCGCATAGTGAAGCGGTTACCTAGATTTGACTGCGAAATCAAAGACACAATTTTCACACATGCTCGTATTGATGACAATTCATCGATCAATATCCTCCCGACCTCTGTATTTCACGAACTCAAACTCGGGCCAATTCGGAAGATACGAGAGATTGTTCAATTGGCAGACCGATCGATAAAAAGGCCGAGAGGAACCATTTCTGTCATCATGAAATTCCAAGGTGATCCACTCAAGGTAGAATTCACGATCATTGATATTGAGCATCAAGGAGAATTCACCCAGTCTCCAATCATTCTCGGAAAACCATTCTTGGCATTGGCCAAGGCGAGTATCGATTGTGAGACTCGGGAAATAAATTTTACGGCATTGGAATCACTACGATCTGATACAGTCTTTGAGGAAGTACGATTTTCTGAGGTAACCCACAAAGACCCCAACAACCGCAACCATGAAACGGTAGAAGAGCCCTACCCCGCTGCTACACCTGAGATTGCGTTTGTTAATGAGACTATTGGTTCAGAGACTCTCCACGATATCTCAACTCCCGCAGATTTCAAAATAGACAAATCCTTCTGCTACGATCCTGAGACATTTGCATGGTCGCACCCTGGAGCAACCTACTCTGATTATCTTGACCAAATCCTCCCAAATCAAGAGTGCACCAACATTCAGGAAACAAAGAACGAACACGTAGCCCGAACACCGACCAAGGAGAAGAATTTTAATGGCTATTCATCTGGGTACTCAAGTGAACCGACATCTTCACGAAATAAGAAAAAGAAAGTCACCTTTGATCTTTCGGAAGAGGAATCGGTTGATGATCCCTCATCGGGTCCGGAAAAGGTAGTCTACATGAGTGAAGTCTGTTCGGCATCTCTAAAGCCATATCTGCGCAAGGATCCAAAATTTGATTCTCGTTGGACAACTCCCGTTCCTAATTATTACTCATCCAAAGCTGATGCTCCTACCTTTCACAAGTACACTGGAATTATTTCTTATGAGCTGACTGAGACTGGAGCATCTGAATATTCATCGGAGGACAAACTGATTGATCTTAAAAAGGAACGAATTTTGAGGAAACAATTGAAGAAACAAAAAGACATGAACATCTGGAGTGTGTCCACTTTCAAATACTATTCCTCTGAGGATAACTCTGATGATGGTTACTTTTCATCTGACTCAAATATTTCATCTACTATCCATCATGATATTTCTGAGGATGACACTGATAATAGTTGGGAATCATATGCCTCATCTCCGACTCATCATTACGATCTCCCATCGCAGACTCACAAGAAGATCAGCCGTAAACCGCCTTAATCATCGGCTACCCACCCTCCCTCCCGACCACATCGGTCTCCTTGTACAGCTTCTTCCTCTACTTAGGCCAAGGCCTAAGTATAGGGGGGACCGATGCCATCTATATATACCATCACACTCCACCTCCAGATCGACTCGCCTCCTCCCTTCTTTTATACTTAGGCTGACCAAAGCCTAAGTATAGGGGGAACCAACGTCCACCTGTATATACTCTCCTCGTTCACATACCCTCACCGCTTCAATTTTTTTTCTTTTCTTTTCCGCTCTTCTTCTATACTTAGTCTATTCACAGTCTAAGTATAGGGGGGCGATTTTGTAAATCTTTTTCTTTTTCACTCTCTTACGCTTAGCCCGAGCTATGTCTTCTTTACGCTTCTTGTGCTTTGAGGACACAGCACTCGCTAAGTATAGGGGGGTCTGTATATATACTGTGTATATATTTTAGACATACCTCGTACTTTCACGTAAGTCTATATGTATTTACAGGGTGGGTTCTTCTTAAAAAAATGTGTTTTTCCACTAACACTAACCTTGCCCAAAATTTTTGAAAAATGGCTTCTTATTCATTCATTCATTCAAAAAAAAAAGAGAGAAAAGAATCACAAATAAAAAAAATTGTGTCTGCATTTCACACACTCGCATCTCATCAAGCATCGCATTTGCATATGTGAAAAGTCTTTGGGTTCTGAATCGAGTTGTGAGCCGAAACCGAGAGTGGTCTGGACTTGACCTTAATCCACCTAATCTTCAGAGGAACTTCACCGAGAAATAGGATTTTAGAGTCTTCAGGTCTTTGACTTAATTCTTTGAGTTCCACATGACAATGTAGGTCTCTTCATTCTGGGTACAACTCTGGAATAGGGAATTAATTTGTACTCTCGCACTATGCACTTAGCTCAACTCAGACGAGATGTTGGAAGACTATGTGAGTTTCTTTTCTGGTAGCGTGGAAATCTAAAGACCGGAGTACGGGTTGAAATAAAGCTTCGGAAAAGGGATGGACGGCTGGGCACAATTTTTTCTAAGACCCCAAAAAATGTACGGAAACAAAAGATTCTATATCCGTAGGGGCACAACAAGATCCAAGCAGAACCACCAAAAATTCCAAATACAAAGAAGCAACTACCAAATAAAATCTGACCAAAAGGTCCAAGCTTCCAGAAACCTGCAGATCTTGGTGGAGACTCGGCTACACTGGCCATCTTCACAAGGAGAGGTGACTACACTGGCCACCCTCCAGTTCTTTTCTCATTCTTCTATCTTCTCCCCCCTATTCGATTGTGAACACAGCGCGACAGACCTTAGAAGGAAATCCCTGACTCCCCGAGGACGAGTTATTGGAGAGGAGGCTTGTGCAGTAGTCCGGCATTCTGGGTGGGAAGAGCTAAAAGATTTCACACACAAGAGTCGGTTATTCAATATTCATAGGGTATACTTTGGGAAGATAATTGACCTAAGATGACTTCTGAGCCGAAACTGTAGCAATGATGTGTAGAACTTGAGGGCTGTTGATTTTAAAATTCTAAGTCTCACAGAAGTTCCGACACACAAATAATCCAAAGATTGAGTTTAGGCTTACTTTCACCTTCAGCTCATGGTCTTAGTATGGAACCCAATCTCATTTCACCTCATGGCATTTCTTTTTATGCTCAGGGACGAGCATGGTTTAAGTATAGGGGATGATGAATCTCGTATTCATCACTCTAAATCTCATTTATTAAGCTCAAATCCCTAAAAATCAACAGCATTCTGGCATCAATTTTGCATAATTAGCATTCATGCATGATTTCATAAGAATTGCATTTTAGCACAAAAATCTGCACAAAATAAGAAGCCAAAAATCCAAGCCAAAATGACATGTTAATAAGCCTAACTTCCCAGATTTTTAACACATTCATACTAACTCCGAATAACTCAAAACCACTTCCACTGTGTACATATCACTAACAAGAATAAAGGAAAAATACAAAAAAAATAACTAACCCAAATAAGTGGACCAAAAACCCAAACCCTAATTTCAGGATTTTCAGACTAAAAGCCACATATCTTCTCCATCCAGTGTCCGATTTAATCCTACTCACTTTTGAACTAATGTGCATTCAACTACCTTCAAAATAAGACCAAGTTCAAGTGAATCGGAGCTCGTATGTGAAAGTTGGGTTTTGAGCCTCTTTTGTACATTGTATATTTCGCGGTTTTTGACCTTGTATTTTATGTATATATTTTCTTAATCAATAAAAATCCAAAAAAAATTAGAATTAAGTGTCTTTTATTTATCTTTGATTTTTCCATATTTTTTTCGGATTTTTATCTTGTTTAAAAATGACAAAAAAATTATAAAACCCAAAAATCAAGGTATTCTATGTACATGGGATCCCCCAAAAATTCACTTTGTGCAAATGATCGATTTTGGTTTTGATGTCTTTATGAAAGTTGTAGATCTCATCGAGACGAGCAATTTTCGTGAAGAAAGTTTTTCGATCCGAGGTAATTTACTATTTATTTTTGATTTTACAAGATAATTATTTTTTGAATTTTCTGGTGCTGACACGTGGCAGCACCTGGTGCCGCCACGTGTCAGCCATTTTTGGCTTTATTTATAATTCGTTTAAAAAAATAAAATAAAAGACTGAGCACGTGCAGTGCACGTGCCTCTCCTGCACGCACACTGCACGTGTGCCTCCGCCGCTCCCTCTTGCGCCACGTGGCCCATCAGGGGCCGTCCGATCACGCGCGATCGGACGGCACCTGTGCTTCTCCTTCCTCCGGACCCCCTTTCCTCTTCGGGTCGTCGTCGCTCCGCCCCGCGAATCCCGCGAGTATCTCGCCGCCGATCTTTGTCAAATCCCCGTCAAAAGATCTTCCGATCGTCTCGCCCAGTCAAATCCCCTCGGCCGATCCCCCATCGCTCCCGATCTCCTGCCATATCCGGCGACCCAACCCATGCTATTTAACCTCCGCCGCCCTCTCGTCGCAACCCATCCGCCGATCTTCATCGCAGAGCCCCCGGTCGTGACAGCCGCGAGCGTCCTCGTCGCCGGCGTGATCCGAGGACGCAAACCCCTTGTTGCAGCCAATCCGCCCCGAGCGCCGCTGCTCGCTCTGGCCAATGCCGTCGAGCTCCTTCAGGTATACCCTCTTTCTTTCTCTCTCTCTTCCCCCCCCCCCACTCTCTCTCTCTCTCTACCGCTCTCCGCCCGACGTAATCGACACCACCGTCACCGTCATCGACGATACCTCCGCCTCGACACCGTTCTTCTCCGACACCCTCTACACCAACCGCCATCACAGCCTCGCCGACTCCGCTCGTCGTCGCTGCTGCGCCCTCGACGCCCCACGGCCGTGTGTCGGCCACCACGCCTGCTTCGCCCTTCCCCGATCGTCGCCAACGACACCAACGCTCTTCCACGACCGACAACAACACCACCGCCGCCTGCTTCAGCCTCCACCGGCAGCCCCGCTCCGGACGCCAACCACCGACTCCAGCTTCACCGCCATGCCACCGACCCTTCCGCGACTTCGCCAACGGCGGCGCTCAGCCAAGCCTCCGCCCGACCCGACTCCCTCCGCCGCTGAAGCCACCGGGCGGTGGTCCCGAGACCCCCACACGTGAGGCGCACGTGCTTGGGGGGTCGACGTCAGCCACACATCACCCAGGTCACGTGCAGAGCACGTGATCTCTGGGTTAATTGCAGAAACCCCCGAGAAGATCATCAATTCACGCTTCGCCTCCCGCCTCCAAGGGCACGTGCCTGGCACGTGCCACTTGGACATTTTGCAGAAGTACACCCCCCATTTTAGGTAATTGCTTCTAGGTCCCTGACTGCACGTTTTATATTTATTTATTTATATTGCAATCAGACCCCTGTGTTCCCCCTCAATATTGAACCTTTTCTCTACATTATTTTATTATCAAAAAATTAGCATGATGTTGGTTAATTAATTCTCTACGCTTTGACATGTTGTGGGTATTTTGTGACGGACGGTTATTTAATAAATAATTGTTTTGTGAAAATTGGCATATTTTACCCATTTTCTGCTCTGAAATTGATAATTGACTAACCGTTGCTCTAAAAATTCTCGAAAAATCACATATTGTAGAGTTAATTATCCTTAACATTGTGCCCAAAAAGATTTACATTTGCATGCATATTTTGTCCTGTAAAAATCATTTTGCATATTTTAGTATTTAATTTTTAGTAGGTATTAAACCCCACATTTTCGAGGTTTAGGATTTTTCTGAGATCCGTCACCTAGTGATAGATCTCAGATAATTTTGATCCTTGAAAATAAGTAGGTTTGATATTTATTAAAATTAAATATTGAAAATCATTTTGTCTGCATTTAAAAATCCATAAAAAATTCATATTGCATCCAAAAATTCCAAAAAAATTATAGTGCATCCATTTCATTATAGTTTACATTGTGGCCAAGTTTCGTATTTTTCGGACATTTTTTGATTGACATTTACATTTTAGTCCCTAAAATAAGGCCAAATTTGCATTTTGCATCCTTTATTGCATTGAAAATTCCAAAAAAAAGACCGCCTCGAAAACCGAACACGAACTTTGATAGACTTAAGTCTAGGTTGTTCCTTTGCTTCCTTGTGATCGACCTTGGGACTTGCCCAAGTAAAATAAACATAAAACCACGATATTAAAAATTGAATAACTTATTTGTGGTATTTTCTTGATCGTTTCCGATTGCCGCCTACAACGCACAACACGATAAAAACAACTTCTTAAAAGCTGCATTTCCGGATACGTCAATGACATCCAAAGAGTTGGATGAATGCCAATACTGCAATATGCTGATGTGTTGATAGTATGACTATCAAATCTATCTAGAATCTTTAGAGAAGGAATCGGATAACACATCAGAATAACCTACATATAATCATTGAAATTGACTTACTTATTTGATAAGGTAAAGTCTAATAATTGTATCTCAATCTTCTAATAACACTTGCAATTGGTTGCATATGTATTAGAATATTAGAAATTTGATTTTAAGGTTTAAGTGTTGGAATTGATGCAATTGTTGCAACAATTTCCACCAGATGAATATACTTCATATTTTCAGTGGGAGCCCTTAGTCTTAGAGAATGTCTCTATGACCTAGATATTAGAATACACTCATTGTTTATTTCTAATTGTTGGATATAAACATGAATTCTGTATTAAATCTATCATAAAGAGTTATGATGGAGATATTTCAGATAGTACTCTAAAATCTAGTTGACTCTACTAAATTAGAAAATTGATGAATGGTTCATTAAGATTTCTAATATTAAAAACTAAACCTTTAAAGATCAATAGGAGGATAAAGATCATTTGACAATGATCTGGCATCAAGTTTTGGACACATGTCTGTTGATGAGATCAATGGACAAGTAAGACATGAAACTTTAGATTGTATAAAGATTCAAATCTCACATACTTGTGAATATTGTATTCAAAGTAAAAATGTCCAATACACCCTTCTTTGTGAAAGGTGTAAGATGTCCAGGTATTAAGGATCTCATACATATTGATGTATGCAGATCAACTATATCATAGTAAACATTATCGATATGTGATATCTGTTAATGGTTATGTATGATATGAGATTTCTTCTCTTCACCTAAGAAACCTTTGAAATGTTCAAAGATTTCGCAATTTTGGTTTAGAACCAAAGTTTGAAGGAAGATGAAATGAATTTGATCTAACCAAGGTAGCCTGTACCTATTAGATGAATTCAAGAAATATCTTATGGAGATATGAATATCATTCCTATCTCAATCCTCCTAATCAACCTTAACTCAATGGAGTTGTAGGGAGATACAATTGATCATGTGTGACATGATTTAATCAATGATTAATCCTAGCATAATTATCTCTTAAGTTTCCAAGGTATATATGTAGTAGAGACTACATTATATACTTAATAAGGTTCCATGCATGTAAGCTGGACTCTAGCACTAGAGAGTGCTACTTCATCAGGAAAATAAAGGATGGTATTGTATACCTACTTTATGACCTTGAGATTCTTAAAGGATCTCATCTCTGAGAATGTGATTCTTAGATGATGACTCTCTTAAGAATCGAGATAAAATGAAGTGAAAGAACTCATTTAATCTTGAGAAGATAATGAGGCTCCTGAAATTGGAAACTAAAAGGACAATTAAAGATGAAACACTAATACCTCTTCAAATGAGTTTGAGGATGTATTCCATGTGAAAATGATCAGACTTCATGTGATGAATCTCCAGAGGATCATGACATGGAAATATGGATGTTAGCAATAAAAGTCTAATGTAGACTTCATATACAAGTGTTGTATATGGACCCTCGAGGATCCACCTATATGGGTCCGACCCATTAAGGTGTAAATGGATCTTCAAGAGAAAGAGGGAACCTGGTGAACACGGTTCGTAGTCATGAGCTATACACCGAAGAGAAGACATCGCTCGCGATGAGACTTGCTCTCCAGTGACCTTGCTTTAACCCATCAGAATATTGCTAACTGTAGCTACACAACTTGACTATGACTTCTTCATGATGTGAGTCAAGATTGCATTCCTCTATGAATATCTCTCTGAGGATATTCATATGAAGTAGCCCTAAGGCTTCAAGATTGAGGAAAGCAAGATTGGCTAGCTGAAGAACTCCATCTTTGGACTCCAATAAGTTTCTTGTAGTTGGAACATAAGATTTGATGAAATTATAAATGTTGTGATTTCAGATAAAATCTTGGTGAACCATGTGAAGCTTAGTGGGAGTGCCATTGTGTTCATCGTGCTATGTGTAGGTATTATTCTAATCATTTAAAATGATATAAGAATAAATAATAAGTGTTTTATAATTTGGTTGTTCCATACCTTGAGATACGATCTCAAGGATACCTCTTAGATCTTAGTTCTGAAGTTGTTCAGAAGCAAAGAGAAGAGGGTATTGGGACCGTCACATTAGTAGTACACCTTGGACTTATTCTATTTTCTGGAAAATTCCAAGAAAGGCTTCCTTCCCTTAAGATGTGGTAATGACCTGTCTAAAGGGATAGCACCTCAAAGAGTTGAGGAAGTGAATGCTAGAACCGCTTGCACTTGTGCATCAGTTACGAGAAGTTGAAGTGTATGCTAGATGTGTACAAAAGCCATATGTCTGCCATGCAGTGGGAGTAGTAAACTGTTACTAATCCTACTCTGGAGATAAAACACGTGGTTGCAGTAATAACAATATCTTCAAAGATGATGAAACTTAGAGATAGTGATCTCAAAGTCTTATCTTCAAAAGTTTAAAACCTTGTAGATAGTGATCTATAAGGATCTTAACTGTAGATACCTTAGGAGATAGAGATCTACAGGAATGAAGGTATTCTAATAAGGATTATGGGAATACCGGTTATGATAATTAATAAGATGTAGTGTCAAGGACACTATAACTGACAAAATTGAGTATTGATTGCATATGATGCAACATTCACATTGGATGCGAGCACTGTTACTAGGAGATATGCAAGTGCCGTAAAAGGACTTGGCGTAGTCTCTTGGGAACAGAGTAACTGATCAGCTTGCCTAGCTATTTTCTAAATAGCCTATGATTGTCACATGAGTGTGGGATTAAATGATTAGCCCATTAATGCCTCTTTGGGCTAGTGGGAGATTGTTGGACATGCGAGCCCAGGGCGAGCCATTATGCAATAAATGTTATTGCAATTCACTCCTTAATCTGAAATAAAGAGTACATAGTTTGCATAATAGGTCCCTCAGTACAATTAGGGTTATGTACCATGGCCATCTTAATGATCATACAGCTGTTGATTCAATTATTGAATCATAGAGGCTGGTGCTTAGATGAATATCTAATGAGTTAGATTGAGGACTCATCAAGCACCGTCAAATGATTATTAAGAGATGATCTCCAGCCTGAGTAGGAGATGGCAATCCTTTCTCAGTTAGGCTGATATCTGACCGACTTCTTGATGCAGGTCCTCTCATAGGAATAGAGTTTCGAAGGTATCAGATTAGTTAGGTCAAAGAGTTTACTTAACGAGATCGAGATAACCAAAGTCCTATATCATATGCTGTCATGATATAGGCACACATCCTCTGACCGGAGACAGATGTGTTACTATATGTCTGAGTATGTACATTTGGCAGACCAATAGGTTGATGACCTAATCAAGGTCTATACACCGGCGCGCTGGTGTGCATATAAGGGCATATGAGTAATACGATCTCTCAAGGGGGTCATACAGGTTCACTACTGAACCGGAAGACATGAGCTCACTCATGAGATATTGGGAAGAATCAAATTCCGTGCGCACGGTCGTCTCGCTTTGGAAGCTTGACTGAATTTGTTGGTTTGATATATACTTTTGGAAAGTATATGATCAAGACCTACGTATGATATATGCTTTTGGTAAGTATATGATCAATACCGACTCCCAATGATCGAATGAGAAACTTACTGATAAAACCCTAAAGTAGACAGTATAAAGTTGATCTAATACTTCGGGTTTATTCTGAGTCTTCCAGTATGCAGGATGTACAGGTATTGGGAATGCCTGAGGGTGATGTGATCATAAACGGTTGTATAACCATGACGCTTCCATTCCTAGGGAGTGATGAAACGGGTCTGGATTTTAGTGACTACTCTTAGTAGAGAAGTAATCTGATCTTAGTCCAAATGTTGGACATTAATCTGAATGTGATTCAGATTCAATGAGAAGATTAGATTTGGGGTCTTGATTTAATCAAGCATCTATGGGAGGCCCGAGATCTGGATTTGAGATGTGATCTCAATATCCATGTCACACTACGTGGAACAATACAATCGCCCTGTCCTTATCTCCAAGTATTCGCGGAGAAAGCGCATTATCCTTGAAAGGGTTCATGGATAATTCTATTGTTGATATATGTATCCGAGCATTGAGAAAATGGGTAATTAAATGTGATTTAATTATCATGAATAATATGAATTCGATTCATATTATAAGGAGAGTTGTCTTAGATAATTAAATGTGATTTGATTATCAAAGATATAAATAATATGAATGTGATTCATATTATTTGAATACATGAGAATAAGTTATCCAATATAATTAAATGTGATTTAATTATTATGGATAAGAATAATGTGGATAGTAATATCCAATTATTCATAATATATTATAAATGTGATTTATAATGTATTAGAGAGAGTTAAATATAATTTATATTAGTAGATTAATTATTAATGTGTATTGGATACACATTGTCTAATTAATTGAAAATGTAAATTACATTTGGTTTTGGGTTGTGAATATGATTCACAATATTCCAATGTCAAGATTGCAATATTCCCAAATTTAATTGAGAATTATTTTGGTGAATAAAAAATCCCAACAAATATTTGTTGGAAAATAAGTAGAGAGAAAATCAAGGAGATGTGCAATCTCATGGGAATCCATGAGATTGCCCTCTAAAGGGGAAGGTTGATCTCCTTTGTATTTTCTCTCCTTATTTGATTGATTTAATTTGGTATTAATATTTATTTGATTTATCAAATATATTTTATCAAAATTAAATCACAAGTTGTTGGTTTTTACCAACAACAATCTTGACCATTGGATTGACATAAATCAATCTCATCCATTGATTTTATATGTCACATGGATTGAGATCCATGGATCCCAAAATCCTATAAATAGAGAGGCATACCATGCTCTCTAATTTACACATAATGCTTGAGAAGCATCTCTCTCTCTCTTTCTCTCAAGATACGTCAGCCCTCTCTCTCCCTCTCATGGCCGTCCACCATGGATGCCATGGAGAGGTTCTCCATCACCGCGGCATCGTCGTTATGCTGCCCGTTCTTCTGCTCGTGGATCTCCGTCTCCTTCGGTGTGCCTCGCTCGTGAAGAAGACGTCGGATCTCGTGTGTCGAGATCAGGAGATCCGCCGCTTGGATCATCAACATGGATTGCGAGAAGCACGCGGTTCATCCCCACGCTCGCAAGCGTCTCCTCCGTCGGATCGGACTTGAGACAGGAGGTCTCTTCGTTTAAAGACTCGATCGCAACCACGCTTCAAGAGGTAATCCTATTACTTGTTTGTGGTTTAGACGAAACGATCCGAGAAGTGTTCTTGGATCATGTGGTTTCGTCGTATAAATTTTTTTTAAATTCCGCTGCATCGAGCGACTAGTCCGACTAGTCGCTCCTTGTCGTATTCGATACGATGCTCACGCTTCCGTGATGCACTTGAGGATCTAACCATATCCTTCATGTCTCTCGTCCTTTGCGACTCTCCAATAGTGTGTGATTGAGGCTCCTGTTCTCCAGCCACCCGATTGGTCTCTCCCATTCGAGATCATGACGGATGCCTCCGATTTTGCCGTAGGGGCCGTGCTGGGACAGAGGAGGGATGGAGTCCCCTTTGCTATCCACTATGCTAGCCGCACATTGGATTCCGCGCAGCGGAATTATACGGTCACAGAGAAGGAGATGCTAGCCGTAGTGTTCGCCCTAGATAAGTTTCGATCATATATCATTGGATCTAGAGTGACCTTGTACACTGATCACACCGCCATCCGATACCTCATGGCAAAGAAGGATGCCAAGGCCAGACTTACTAGATGGATCCTTCTACTCCAGGAGTTCGACATTGAGATCAAGGATAAGCCTGGAGTCAAGAATGTGGTGGCGGATCACCTCTCCCGTATAGAGCAGCCTGAGGAGTCTGAGCAGATTGATCCCATTTGTGAGACCTTCCCAGATGAGGCGATCCTTGATATCGCCTCACTCCCGTGGTATGCCGATATTGTGAACTTTCTCATTGCTGGGAAAGTCCCACAAGATTGGCCCAGGCAGAGACTTGAGACCTTCCTTGCGAAGGCCAAATCCTACCACTGGGAGGATCCCATCCTTTACCACGAAGGAGGGGATAGCATCTGGCGTCGGTGTATTCCTCAGGAGGAGCACCATAGCATCCTCACTTACTGCCACAAGCTTGAGGCAGGAGGACATCATTCTGGGAGGAGAACGGCACAGAAAGTGCTCCAATCCGGCTTGTGGTGGCCTACCCTCTTCAAGGACTCTGATGAGTTCGTGAAGAGGTGTACTGACTGTCAGAGGATGGGCACTTGTGGACAACGTGATATGATGCCGATGTAGCCCATTCACTTCTGTGAGGTTTTTGACGCATGGGGCATCGATTTCATGGGTCCATTCCCTAAGAGTCAGGGATTTGAGTACATTCTGTTGGTCGTTGACTATGTTAGTCGTTGGGTTGAGGCTATCCCAGCCCGAGCTGCTGATGCGAGGACAGTTTGCAGATTTTTGAGGAAGCACATCATCACGCGGTTCGGGGTCCCTCGAGTTTTGATTTCAGATGGGGGGTCTCATTTCATCAACGACCAGGTGAAGTCCCTTGCTAGCGAGTTCGGTATAGACCATCGTATTGCTACACCTTACCATCCACAGACGAATGGTCTAGCCGAGGTGTCGAATAGGGAGATCAAGACTATATTACAGAAAGTCGTCCGCCCAGACCGAAAGGATTGGTCACAGCTTTTGGACTCGGTCTTGTGGGCATATAGGACACCATTGGACATATCCCCCTTTCGCCTCGTATATGGCAAGCCGTGCCATTTACCTGTTGAGCTGAGGCACAGGTCACTATGGGCAGTTACTGACATACTTATGGATCCAGATGGTATAGGAGACCAGAGGAGGGCAGAGTTAGCAGCCCTGGAGGAGTTGAGAGATACCGCCTTCTCAAACAGCCTACAGTATAAGGAGAGAGTGAAGGAGTGGCATGATTCTCATATCAGCCACAAGCATTTTGAGATTGGACAGAGAGTATGGCTGTTTGATACGAGGCTTCGTTTATTTCCAGGGAAGCTACAGAGCAAGTGGAAGGGACCCTACTTGGTCAGAAAGGTACACGACAACGGTAGCATTGATATATCTGAGTTGTCTTCTAAGAGTACCTTTCGAGTGAACGGCCAGCGGCTCAAACCATTTCTAGATCATGAGCCGCGGGTCGTTGATCTTGCCACTATTCATTTTGCGTGAGATGCGGTCTTTGACTCACATCTAATGCATCTCACGCCTGAGTTTCACTGATCTTCCGCCTTGTATAGATCCAGATGTCTATATCATTACATTCTTTAGTCCCACATCCCTTTCTTCATCTGTTGATTATGCTATACTTAGGGTGCATTTTACCCTAAGTATAGGGGGGATGTAGGACCTTCGGGTATTTCTTTTGTTTCTTTCTACCCATGTTTTTGCTGCCTATACTTAGGGATATTTTACCCTAAGTATAGGGGGGTAGACCCTGTACATTCTCCACTCGGTTTTCCCTTAGTATACAGCCTGCTATACTTAGGATTATGATCCTAAGTATAGGGGGAAAACCCGAGACCCTCTTGACTTTTCTATTTCATCTATTCGTCTTTGTATATAGCCTTCCTTTTCACTTCCCTATACCTAGCACGAGTTATGTCTTCTTCATCGCTCTTGACTCTGAGGACATCGTTCGAGCTAAGTATAGGGGGGTGTATATATTTCATATATACTTTAGCCATAACTCGTACTTTGTGTGAGTGTGTTAATAAATAAAATGGCTAAAATCCCTAAAAATCACAAAAATTAAAAAAAATTTCATGTACATAAACATTCTTTTATTTGCACATAAATAGCTAGTGTACAAATTATTTTTGTAAAAATGTTTTCAAAAATCTTTTGTGTAAAGTTTGTGTAAATATTTTCTTATCAAAATTATGTATATAGTACAAAATTTTTCCAAAATGTTTTGAAAAATCAAAAGTTTGCAAAAATCTTGTGTAAATATCTTTTTTGCAAAACTTGCACTTCATGCATCATCCATTCATGATTTCAAAACATTTTTCAAAAATTTTGCATGTTTGTAAACTTTGTGTAAATAGCATCTTTTGTACATATGTATATAGTTTTTCTGGATGATAGTTGACATTTAAACTAGCCTGGAATCAAATTGAGAAATGGAGCTTGATTAAGATCTTAATCCACTTAATTTCTAAGAGGAACCTTATAGGGCTTAGGTTTAAGGCTTTTCAGGTCCATGGTGACTTAATTCTTTGAGTCCACTAGGCTATGATCACATGTCATCTCAATGAGCCTAAGTAGAGCACTTAACAACAACACATGACTCATATAGATTATGGCTTTACTTGGACACCAGCACTATGCACCGAGCTCTCTACGGATGAGGTGGTGAGGAGGTAGTCTTCCTTGACTTGGGGTAGCATATGAGGGTAGTACTTCTAGGCGGAACCTCTCTTCTTCTTTTAGTGAAGGAAGTGTGTCTCAACTTGGTCTGGTTGCCATGAGGTCTAACGACAGGAGTTGTGGGTTGCAATAAAGCATCAAAAGAGGGATAGTCTACTGGCTCAAGAGGAAAAACTCCTTGTATATATGCTGCACATGTATATGTTGTATAGACGCACTTGAAAAAAAATGCAAAAAGAAAATAACTCCAAAAAAGTGGTGGGTCTGAGAGAAAATGATAATCCCACCGGAGTATGTATATAGAGTGCAATAAGCAAAGCTTGAGTTTCATGATCCACCTGATGTAGCTTACAGCATGGAGACTTGGATACACTGGTCAAGCTCCCAAGGGTACATGGTTACACTGGCCTTGACCCATTCTCTTCTTCCTCCTCTTCTTGAGCCGGTTGAACTTGAACTTAGAAGGGAATACCCCGCTCCTCGAGGAAAGAGTGGCCAGATTGAGGTCATAGAGTTACCTTGTTGGGGAGGGTTGTCAGGTTGCCATTTCTGAGGTGGAGAGCGTAGACCTCACATTCACAGGACAAGAAAAGATTCATGGTCTTCAGGGTTTGTGATTGATGACTTGTTCTGATCTGGAGCATTGAGGAGTCTTGGTTATATATTAGTGGAACTTTGAGGCTGTTGAGTTTTCGACTTAAGTCCAAATAAGGTTTCGACACATTAATAATCCAAAGATCTGATCGAGCTCCATACCTTAATTTAATAAAGACAAGTTTAATAATCAACCTTGATCCATGTACATTCTCTTTTTCTTTTTATTTATTTATTTCCTTTTTCACTTCTTTTCCAAATAAGTGTTTGCTAAGGGACTAGCAAATTTAAGTATAGGGAGGTGATGAATACTCATTCATCACTCTTTATTCTTATATTTTAGCTACAAAAACCTTTGCAAATGCATGTATATAGTTGTAAATAGAAATAATTACCAAAAGCATGCATTGTGTAAAAACCTATAATTAGCATGTTTTTGTGCAAAAATAAAAGAATAAAGATTAAAAAGAAAATGAGGGAAATATTTAGAATAAATATTGAGCAATCTAACCCAAGGGAGGGCTCAACATGGGCCTGACCGCATAAAAACCAAAGTAGAGGGAGATAGGGGCTCATATGTGTAAATATTTATGTAAATAAAATAAAAGTGTTTTCCTCACAAAAATAGACTCAAATTGGCTTGTAAATACTTGTATATATTTCTAAATATAAAATCAAGATAAAAATATAAAAATTAAAAAGAAAGCAAAAACATCACTCATGTACATAATCATCATGTATATAATCCATTTTCCCTATGTTTTTACCTTATAAATAAATAAAATTAATTTCCAAAAGTTTTGTAAATATTCTAGATTATATAGTGTAAATAAATAAAATAAAATAAAACAAAAACAAAATAAAAAGAACAAAATTAAAAATCAAAAATACTTTGTAATTGTACCATGTATATAAATGTACATATGTATTTATTTCACCTATGTATATAAATAATAAAAATGAAATAAAAATATCTTTCTATTCCTTATTTTATGTTATAAATAAATAAAATCTAAAATGGGAATAAAATTGTATAAAAATAACAAATTAAAAATCAAAATTAAAATCCTATATATTATATATATACCTATATATAACCCTATTATGTACATACCTTATTTTTACTTTAAAAAATTAATTAAAAATCACTAAAAAAATAGAAAAAATTAAAAGAAAAATATTTCATGTTTTGACTTTTCCATAATTCGGCCATTTGGTATTTTTAATTGAATTTTCAAATATTATCCACGTGGCCTTCACCCATTGGCCCTGGGGATTGTTGACCGCCAGGTCAACTGCCCCCCCAGGACCACTTCCCACGGGTTAGGTGCCCGACTCGACTTCCCCCTATTTTAGCGCCTAAACCCGATTCACCCTCGCCTAAACCCCGGGTCCGATTCCTTCATGATACATCCGAGACCCTCGCCAGAGCCACCGTCTCGGGATCCGTGCTCCAGAATGCCCTACCCGCGCTTGTCTTCCCGGACCCTCCACCAAATATAATCCCAGCTCCGCCACCTCCATTCCTATCTTTGGCTCATTCGCTCCACCCCCAGTGACCTCCACTGTGTTGGCAAGAGTGACAGCTTGCTCCAGCAAGTGCCGCAGCGAGGAGAGGGGCAGTGGCCCACTGATACGGCGAGTACCACCGTCGTGCTCCGCCCAGAGCGAGAGCTCGAGCCTCGGAGAGAGACGCTCCTCGAGGCCACGACCCAGAGTATCGCCAGCTCGTCCACAGACTCTTCGACCACCCAGGTAGTTGTAGTTCCTTTTCATTTTATCTAATTTCTCATTTCCCCCAATTCGCGTTGCCGCCGCTTTCGTCTGATTCCGACCATCCCGCTACCCCATGATGACTGGGACTTGACGAGGGTCTAGAGTAATCCGCACAAGGCGGGACCACAATGTCGCTGAGGCGACAGCTCAACAGATCCCGAATCGATCAACAATTAACCCACAATAAATATATGCAATGAATATCCAAAAATGTGGAGTTAAAATTTATTATAACTCTACATGCAAATGTGTATAGGTGTAAGTACAGGTAGAGGTCGAACACTGGGAGGCGAAGGGAATGTATGTGATGTGTATTTATTCAATCCTTTGTGCATGTCCTTTTATTGTTTTTGTGGTTTGTGGGTTTTGTAATTTTTTTATTTTTTTATTTTTATAATTTTTATTTTGTTTTTATATTATATTTTTTTTTATATTTTTAGTTATATAAATATATGTATGTATATATATAAAGATATATATATAAATCAGAAGAGAGAGAGAGAAGTAATATAGTATGTACATATATATATACATAAAAACTTAATATATATATATATTTATGCTTTTTGATATATATATATATATATATTTAAATTTTTATTGTTATTTTCCTGAAATATTTCTAATTTTTATGTATTTTTAAATTCAAAAATGTCCACAATAGAGGACTAATTAAATAACCGTATATAATTTGGGTTTTAAAAATATAAAATAAACTCCAAATTACCCAAATTAATTTTAATACATTAATAATGATATATAGATAATTATAAAAGAGAAAAAAATATATTTTTGGGTTTTTTAAGGATTTTTCTATTTTTTTGTTGGATTTTGGAGCTTTCTGATTTTTTTAATTTTCTTTTTCATATTTTTAGGATTTTTCATTTTCTGGACTCAATATATATCTAAATATATCATATATAATTTTTTGGAATTTTTCAAAAACATTTTCTAATTTTTTTAGTATTTTTTAATTTAGACAGTACAAAAATGGCTTCCATTTCATTTTTAATAATTAAGAAAAATGAAAAAAATGCAAACTAAAATAAGGGCGTGGAAATACAAGGCATGAAGCATCTAACCTATTTTTTCTGTATTTTTAGAAGCCTCATAAGTATTTTTAATAGATAGATAAAAGAAACATAAATAAAACAGCCTGGCAGGGGTACTTTTGCAAATAAAATAAGTAACAGGGGCATCAGTGCAAATATACCTACTGAAATAAACATTTATTTAAAGTTCTAGAACCATTTTACAATAAACAAAAACCGCTAGGGCTAAGGTGAAAATTTCGCGCGCCTCACGTGGGACTGCACGTGAGGCGCGGAAGGACCAAAATGCAATTTAAGGAAGTACCGAAGTCCTTTAGCAAAATTTACAATTTATTTACAATGTTATAACTTATTTACAAAATTAAATATTAAATACACAAAAAGGCGGGGGCATAAGTGAAAATTACCCCCAGCAGGCGCTGGATCCGACGGCTGATGTGAGTCACTAATACACGTGGCGCCTCCACGTGCGCCGATGACGCTTCGCCGATGAGCGCTGGAGATTAGATCTCGCGAGAGATCTGACGGTCGGGGCATCGCTCCATCAGACGGCTGTGATTGAAACTGGGACCTGCTCTTCATCCAACGGCGGAGACGACGGCTGGAAGAATTGGGAAGAACGCTCGCCTGGGCGAGCTTCCTCCGATGATGTCTCGCGTCTCCGTCGACCATTGCTGCTCCAAAGTGTCCCAAAAGCTTCCTGACAGAGTCTTCTATTTGCTGGAGGTGGTAGGTCGGCCGGAGATGCACTGGAGCGCCACCACGACGTCAGAGAAGTCGAGGGGGGTCCAGGTACCTCCGATGAACTCTGAAAGCGTCTCCTGGAGCTCCTCTTTGCTCCTAACCTGCTCAGGAAGAAAACTCGGCTCGAGGCGGTGCTCCTCGGCCCAACAATGAAGCTGCTAGCGCGAAAAATGGGTGATGGCGGCAATGCTCCGGCGATGCGAAGGAGATGAGCATCGATTCGCGGATCCAAGTGCGAATCCGGTTGGACAGGGTGGCTGGAAGGTGGAGAAGGCGTAGGGGAACGAAATGAAGGTGGAAGGGTGGTCAGAAAACAACGAGGGTACTGTGGAGAAGTCGCCGGAGCGGAGCTCCGGCGAACTTCGAATCGCCTAAATTACGCTAATCTACTAATCTAAATGCGAAATAAAATGCGGAAATAAAATGCTGGAATCAAAATCTACCTAGAAATAGAAAAGGCGCAGCTCTTATACCTGGGGGCCTCCAGGGAGCAGGACGGACGCCGGAGCTCCGCCGCGACAAAATTTCTTCCTCCTCCGGCCGATTCACGGTGCTATGGAGCTCCTCCTGTCACAAGGGCTCATCTAGGACTGGATTCAAGGTGTTTTGGGGGAAGTAAGTTGGCCAAATTCGGCCAAGGAGGTGGGGGAGCTTATTTATAAACATGAGTATGTGCCCTTATTGACTGGTAAATAATAAGGAATCGGTGATATATACATTAGATCTAACATGGGGGCGTGTATGTACAATGTACCATGAGCATTTCTTGTGAAGGAAGCAAAGGCGATCGATGGACGGGGCACCCGGGAAAAATGGGAGAAGATGGGGGGTCTGACAGATCTGACGGGCTGGAGGCTGATTTATTTTCAAACATAATGGGAGCCCTTATTGACCGGCCAAAATTAAGGAATCCAAGCTATATACAAGCTATGGGTGTGTATAAGGGTTGCATTGGGAGTAATTTCCGTGAAGGGACCGATGTCATTGGAGCGACGGGTCGATCGAGAAAATTTGGAGAAAACGCCATGTCTGAACAGATTTGACGGGCTGCAGCTGAGGGGACAGTTGACCGCGGTCAACATTGGCAGGGCTGTGATTGGTCCATGTCAGCCCGAATTTGACTCAATTATTAGACATAGTAAATGAATTAATTAATTTTTGCTTATAAAATAAAAAATGTTTATTAATTAATGTAGTATTTATTTATGATTTTTATTTATTTTTTAATGTATTTTTTTATGAGTTTATTTTAATAATGTATTTATAAGTATATTTATATGTATTTATTTTTATTTTGTGTATTTTTATTTTATTATTTTATTTTATTATTTTATAAATTTATAACTTATTTTTGTGATGTAGATATATTTTTGTTTAATTTTTATGAGTTTATTTACATATTTAAATAAATAGGTGCATATATAAGTAGGTATACTCATAGGTATTTTACCTATATAATGTATATACTTTATTTATTTAATGTATTTTCTTGGTTTTTATTTTAGATTTGTATTTTTAATGAATTATATTTAATATGTAAATTATAAAAATATGAAAGAATAAAATAATTAAAGAATGTTTTCCCCTTTTTATTTATGTACATACTTCACGTAGGTATTTTGTCTATGTATCTTGTAGACTTATTTTATTTTACAAATTCTTTTTGGTTTTCTTTTAATTTCAATATGTACATGTATTATATACATTATTTACAAAATTCTAAAAATATGAATTTATAAAAATAATGAATATTGAATAAAATGAATATTTTAATCAGTACTATATACAAGAAGGGCCAAAAACCTAACTTCCACATATGGACTCCAAAAATTATGAAACCAATTTTATAAAATAGTTTATGAAATGCTATATACAATTAAAGGTGAGTTTGGTGATTTGGAGTTTTTATTTGCAAGATATGGGTCAGTGAAGTTGAGATTTTGGCTTTTTATTATGTGTATAAAATGTACATTGGGTATTATTTTTGTACAAACTCAATTTTGTATTTTTATTTATTTTATTATCTACAACTTTCATGAACAAAGTTTCTTTATTTGATGAATAAATAATTATGTACAAAATAGATGTTGAAAATGCATAAATGGATGAATAAATAAATGAGGTATTTATTATACTCTTGGCCCTTATATCCCCCTACTTTATTCCTTGTCGACCAATTCCATTCTGGATTTGGTCTCGGGGTTAGGGTCATAAAATATTTACAATATTTTATTCCTTTTTCTTTTCTTCTCTTTATTCTATAATTTTGGCATTAAAAACCTTATTTTATGTATAATAACTACAATAAAGAATGGTTGCTATTATGCACAATTTGATGCTATTTACATGCATTTGCTGGGGTTTTTAAGGCCAAAATGATAGAATAAAGGTGATGAAATGGAGATTCATCACCCCCCTATACTTGCCTTTGCTAGTCCCTAGCAAATACTTATGCAATAAGTACAAAAAGAATCAAAGAATAAGAAGAAAAGAAAAGGCAAAAATAAAGAATTTAAAGAATAAATTGAATTGGTCATGATTATTAAACTTATCTGTACAAAATCAAAGTTTGGAGCTCATGTTAGACCTTGGTGTGAAAAATGTGTGTGGAACCTGGTCGGGAACCAAATTTAAAACACAACAGCCTTCGAGAGTCACAGAACTTGGTTCAAATCACCTCAATAGCCAGGTCAGAACTAGCCTACATCATACACAAACCCTTATGACTATGAAGCTGACTTGTACAGTGTAAGTGATGGTGGCTCTCCCCAACTGAAATGACAAAGAGATTGACTTCTCCAGAATGACAACCCAATGATTCCCTAATCCAACAGCTCTTTCCTCGAGGAGCGGGGTATTCCCTTCTAAGTTCAAGTGGCATCCAACTCAAGAGGAGGAGGTAGAGAAAAGAATGGACGGTAGCCAGTGTAGCTACCTATCCTGTGATGCAAGACCAGTGTAGTCAAGTCATCCAGCTGCAGGCTCACATGGTATAACTTTGATGCTCAAGCTTGCTTATTTTCTATACAACATATATACATACTCCGGCAGGCACTTTAATTTTTTATTTTACAAGCCTGTCCACTTTTTTTGGAGTTTTTCTTTCTCTTTTTTTTTCAACATACTATTTACAGCAGCATTTACATAAGGAGTTTTTCCTCTTGAGCCAGAAGACTATCCCTCTTTTGAAGCATTATTGCAACCCACAATCTCATGTCTTTAGACCTCATGGCTATTGGACCAGGTTGGGGTGCACTTCCCTCCCTAGACGAGGATGAATGTTTCCATCCGTGTGCGTCTCAGACTGGCAAATCCAATCCCCTCACCACTCCAACAGAGTTGAGCCAAGTGAAAGGTGCAAGTGTCCAAGTTAGGTCACGGTCGGCAAGAGTCATACGTGTGTTTCGAAAAGTTCTAGTTAGTCCACTGAGGTGACTTGAACCTAGCCCTGATTTCTCAAAGAATTAAGTCTGAATAGACCTGAAGTACCTTAAACCTAGTTCCCATAAGGTTCCAGTGCAGTTAGGTGCGGTAAGGTCTAACCAAGCTCCAATCTTCGACTTTATTGGACTAGTTCAATTATCAAGCTCAATCAAAGAATATGAATGCTATGCAAATGCTATTTACAAAAATGCAATTTTTCCAAGAATTTGAAAACAAAGAGAAGAATTTTTACACAAAGAATTTTTGCACTCAAAATATGTACAACTATTTACAAGGGCGTGCCGCTTTATTTTACACGGATTGAGAATTTACAATTTAGTTTTTATATATGTACACTTATTAAAGAATTTTGTTGATTTTTTTATTTTATATATTATTATATGTGACTATTCCTCAAATTTATTTGACACAAGTTTTTCAAACAATTTTTGAAAACTATAGTCCAAAATAATTTTTACAAACATTTTTACAACATGTACACACATTTGAAAATCATTTTGCAAAGGTTTTTCAAAACAGTATATATAGATTTTTCAAAATATTTTTGCAACCATTTTTCAAACCATTTGCAAATCATTTTTCAAACATTTTATTTCACACAAAGAAAATAAATCTTTACAAACCACACATCTTTACACAGGTTGAAAACATGTAACAAAACGTTTTCAAAATAGTTTTCAATAAATATTCACAATACTTTTCAAACTATTTTTCAAACATTTTGCAAAAAACATTTTCACCTGATTTATTAATCAGTATATACAAAAAGAATTTGAGGAATAATCCCATCTTTTTATTAAGGGTTTTTAACGAATTTAAAGAATTATTAGCCATATTATTACGAAAGTACGAGTTATGGCTAAAGTATATACATAGTATATACGACCCCCCTATACTTAGCTTGAGCTATGTCCTCATAGATCGAAAAGAAAAGAGAAGACATAACTCGTACTGAGTATAGACAAGTCTAAAGAATAAATAAATAAGAGTTGAATGAATGAGAAGTTGACCATCCCCCCTATACTTAGGATCAAATAATCCTAAGTATAGCAGATTGTACACAAAGCAGGGAGGGTCAAGGGTGGGAATAAACAAATCAAAGTTTTAACAAATCAGGGGTGCACCCCACTATACTTAGGACAAAGTACGTCCTAAGTACAGAAAACTGACACAAAGGGGTGACACCTTTTATTTAGATACAGAAGATAGAAAAGGAAAAGAAGAAAAGAAGAAAAGATGGATATATACAGATAGATGAAAAGATCATGGAGAATATACGCATCACTCCCCCTATACTTGGTGTGAGATATCCCTAAGTAGGCAAGAACAGGAGTGACGAAAATGTGTAAGGAAAGAACAACTCGGTGCGTGCCCCCCTACACTTAGGACAAGGTACGTCCTACGTGTAGGCACAAAGATATGGCGATAGATCTGGGGCACACATAACATGCGGGAGAAAGAATGAAAAAGGCACACATATATACAAGTGGTGAAGAAACTAGTGAAGTACAGGATGGTATCTGGGTAGCGACTACCGTGCTCTCGTCGTCGTCTCCCTGTGAGAACGAGGACGCAATCAGAAGGTGAAAAGACACCCTGATATACAGTCAAGTGGGTGTCAGCTACCGGGGTCGATAGGTTGAAAGGATAGATATCGTGTCGGTAGCATGAAGCAGTCAATCGGCTCATAGGGTCAACATGAGGGAACCAAGCCGATACCGGAAGACCGGAAGGAAGAAAGAGCAGTACAGACTCCTCCTAGTCAATCATGGTCTCAGATAGATATGGAAGATAGAGAATAGGAGACACCATGGTATCCGATGATGGTGAGGTAGAAAGATCATAAGTACACACCGAATACCGCAAGCCATGGCTCAACCCTGCGAGGGTCCTCAAGGTGAGCAGAATCAGAAAAATAATCAGAAGACTCGGCTCCGTGCTCCAACAGACAGGAGACACAACCAGGGCGGAGACCGAGTACACGAGTCAGAAGACCCGGCTTCGTGCTCCACCAAATGGGAGACACCAGAAATGAAGCCGAGTACCAAAAAATGGCGTACTCTCCCGCAGATAACCCTCGGGGAGTAGCACATGCTACGCAATGAATAATCAGAACAGAAGCTCACCCTTGCGAGGGTCGTCAAGGTGAGCAGGCCCAAAGAAGCTTGATCCATCAGACGGATCACAGAGACGGTCTCGGTAGGCGAGAGATTGGCTACCGGCAGAAGAGACCGACAAATCAAGAAAGTGTGGTAGCGTCCCGCAGATAACCCTCGGGGAACAGGCTGCCAACTAGTCATGGAAATAGCAGATATCAGGAGCTCAACCTTGCGAGGACCGTCAAGGTGAGCAGACTCAAAAGAGTCTAATCAGATGAGTCCCATGATCCGCAGATCGGATACACAACTCAAGATGGGACCAAAAATCATGTATATCAGACGACTCGATTCCGTGCTCCGCAGATCGGAGACACAGTCAGAAGTGGGAACCGAGCGTAAAGAGAGTGTCGCAGTCTCTCGCAGATAGTCCTCGGAGAGTAATGCAAGCTAGGCAAGGAATAGTCAGAAAGTGCCTCTACCTTGCAAGGGTCGTCAAGGAGAGACGAGGGCTCAATGGAGCTGGATCCATCAGACGGATCCACATAAAATGTAGTCTTGATAGACGACAGATCATCTACCAGCAGAAGAGACCAAGAGAGCTATACTGTGTCATAGCCTCTCGCAGATAACCCTTGGAGAGCTATGAGCTAGGCGATGAATAACCAGAATATGGAGGCTCGTCCTTGCAAGGACCGTCAAGGAGAGCAATCAGACAATTGGCCTCATGTACCGACAAGTCGGGTACACAATCACAGGGGGAGGGCAATCAAGCATATCATCTGACTCGGTTTCGTGTCCCACCAAAATGGCGACCCAAAAAGTGGATGAAACCGTAGTCCTAGAAATTGTCGCATTCTCCCGCAGCTAGTCCTCGGGGAGCACTGCGATCTAGATCAATGTAGGTCATGGAAATGCTGGCAAGTCATCTCAGGTCCTCAAAAGCAATAAATCATTCAATCATTTGGAGGGCATAAGATCATGCAAGGGAGCGAATAATAATGTCATTCACCAAACATCCCTTGGGTCAATCCAGTCAGCTGAGATGGCACAAAAAATAGTCAGGAATCCTCTAAGTGCCAGGGTGGATCAGAGAGTCAGGAGATTAAGGATGGGTCAATCAAGAAAATGAGAGATCATGTAGGATTCGCACACCCTTATCAAGAAGTCCAAATTAGAATAATCAGTCATTCCTCAAAACCAAGATGGGTGGAACCTCAAAGAGGTAGATCAATCAATGCTCATGAAATCTTCATCGAGTCATCGCATCACATCACATCCTTAATCCGGTGTGCGAGAACTAAAATTCCTCAATAACGCATCACACCTATGATTATGCATCATCAAAAATCCTCAATATGCTCGTATGCATGTATAAGAGACAAATCCATCACCAATCTCAGCATCCTCAACCTCATTGGCCCGACTTACAAATAATTTGTATGAATAATCCTCGATGCATGCTTCATTAAACTGCACAACATTCCTGGGTAAAGGGAGAGATGATACGGGGGATACGAGGAAGATGGATAAGAAAGGTACACAATGGGGTGGAGAAGCTGATTGAGCGGGCGTGCCTATATCATGGGTGGTAGAAAGGTGATACAGAGGGAACGAGGAGGGCGGGTGAGAAGATCGGAACGTAGACAAAATTGGGTGCTCCACACAAGGTGGGAACACCGTCAAAATTGTGGTCCGAAGAGCGGTCTCTCCCCGAACCAGAGAATATGGTACGATGGATACGTAGAAGATGGTGAAGAAGAGGGAAATGAAGGACTTTGGCGAAGAAATGATTGAGCTCAAGCGCCAATATCACGACTCGATGCAACATGAAGAGATATATGTATAAGAGGGGTAGAGAGACTCAAAGATGAAAAATGCATGACTCACTCGGACGGGACCGACTACTCTAATAATGAATGAAGAACACAATGAACTCCAAGTGGCAATCAATACACAAGGCAAAAACCCCCAATTCACCTACTCAACACGGTGAAGACCATCAGGTGACGGTCATGTATCTTTTCGATTTTAGAGTTAGGTGAAAATCACAAAAATTGTACAATCACTTAGGAGGCTTGATGGGATTTTGGGCTCTACTCCTTAGTGTGTACGTAAACAATTTAAAACGCATACAATGAGGGGGTTGCTCTCCCCAAGACAAGGAATTCATTATATTTTATCTTTAAGTCCAATAGAGTTAGCAGTCCCGATTTTATTTAAGTTATCACTTTTTTGTAGGTTTTTTCAATGCACGTTCCTATCGAGGTTCCAATTTCCATTAAGCATCCTAGGTTGGCAAAAACAGAGGGAGAAGATCGGAAAAGCCATGCAAGTCGGAAAACGATGATGCATGCTAAGTATGAAGACTTACAGTGCCTCCCAGCTCTCTCCATGCGGGATGCAAAACAGAATTTGAAACCTATGCTATATGCAAATGCAAACCGAAGAAATCGCCCTAGGTTCAGAAATTGCTATTATCGTGAAGCACCACAAGTCACTCATTCATCTCTAGCCTCAAAAAGTCCGGTCTTGGCTCACCCCTCCTCTGTACTCAACACACTTGAGCTTAGGAGAAAGCGCTTTGCGG
The DNA here is from genome assembly GCA_037367405.1 of Ottelia alismoides. Taxonomy (NCBI): domain Eukaryota; kingdom Viridiplantae; phylum Streptophyta; class Magnoliopsida; order Alismatales; family Hydrocharitaceae; genus Ottelia; species Ottelia alismoides. The sequence goes on along the minus strand of JAZKJV010006960.1, from coordinate 981,228 downwards.
GGCTTGCTATGGCACAAAGGCTAAGAGATTAATGAGCGGCTGTTTAGAGTTTGATCTAGGTCCAAAGCGCACTATAGGTACATGCAAATCAATTAGGGTGTTTGGACCTAACTCTACGAGCAAGCAAATCCTAATGCTAAGGCTCATTCACACACAAAATAATAAAATAGAATAAAGAAAAGAAAAAGCGTCAAAATCATCGAGGCCCCCAAGGGAACAATCCCTCGGGCACTGGACCTTGGGAGTCGAAGTGTACCTGTGAGAGTCCTGTATTATTACAAACCAAGTGTCACTCTCTCACATGAATATACAAAACAAGATAAAATGCATAAAAATAAAGACTGTCTTCAAAAATTCTCCTTCTCTTGTCATGGATGCTCTCTCCTGTTGGCTTGGCATAGAAAAGCCAACACCGCCTCGCTTGGGTGCATCGGTCCTCCTAGGAGGTCCTCCTTCGCTCGGCGGTCCCTCGCATCAAAGACAAAGGAAAGAAATGGTCAGAGCAGTCAATCAAGTAATCTCAAATAGAAATAAAAACCAAACAAATGACTAAATCATGGACATGAGCAAATAATTGAATAAATGATCAAATATGCTTACAAAATCCGTTGCCTCCCCGGCAACGGCGCCATTTGATGACTGGGACCTGACGAGGGTCTAGAGTAATCCGCACAAGGCGGGACCACAATGTCGCTGAGGCGACCGCTCAACAGATCCCGAATCGATCAATAATTAACCCACAATAAATATATGCAATGAATATCCAAAAATGTGGAGTTAAAATTTATTATAACTCTACATGCAAATGTGTATAGGTGTAAGTACAGGTAGAGGTCGAACACTGGGAGGCGAAGGGAATGTATGTGATGTGTATTTATTCAATCCTTTGTGCATGTCCTTTTATTGTTTTTGTGGTTTGTGGGTTTTGTAATTTTTTTATATTTTTGTTTTTATAATTTTTATTTTGTTTTTATATTATATTTTTTTATATATTTTTAGTTATATAAATATATGTATGTATATATATAAAGATATATATATAAATCAGAAGAGAGAGAGAGAAAAGTAATATAGTATGTACATATATATACATAAAAACTTAATATATATATATATATATATTTATGCTTTTTGATATATATATATTTTTTTTGTTATTTTCCTGAAATATTTCTAATTTTTATGTATTTTTAAATTCAAAAATGTCCACAATAGAGGACTAATTAAATAACCGTATATAATTTGGGTTTTAAAAATATAAAATAAACTCCAAATTACCCAAATTAATTTTAATACATTAATAATGATATATAGATAATTATAAAAGAGAAAAAATATATTTTTGGGTTTTTTAAGGATTTTTCTATTTTTTTGTTGGATTTTGGAGCTTTCTGATTTTTTTAATTTTCTTTTTCGTATTTTTAGGATTTTTCATTTTCTGGACTCAATATATATCTAAATATATCATATATAATTTTTTGGAATTTTTCAAAAACATTTTCTAATTTTTTTTGTATTTTTTAATTTAGACAGTACAAAAATGGCTTCCATTTCATTTTTAATAATTAAGAAAAATGCAAAAAATGCAAACTAAAATAAGGGCGTGGAAATACAAGGCATGAAGCATCTAACCTATTTTTTCTGTATTTTTAGAAGCCTCATAGGTATTTTTAATAGATAGATAAAAGAAACATAAATAAAACAGCCTGGCAGGGGTACTTTTGCAAATAAAATAAGTAACAGGGGCATCAGTGCAAATATACCTACTGAAATAAACATTTATTTAAAGTTCTAGAACCATTTTACAATAAACAAAAACCGCTAGGGCTAAGGTGAAAATTTCGCGCGCCTCACGTGGGACTGCACGTGAGGCGCGGAAGGACCAAAATGCAAATTAAGTACCGAAGTCCTTTAGCAAAATTTACAATTTATTTACAATGTTATAACTTATTTACAAAATTAAATATTAAATACACAAAAAGGCGGGGGCATAAGTGAAAATTACCCCCAACAGGCGCTGGATCCGACGGCTGATGTGAGTCACTAATACATGTGGCGCCTCCACGTGCGCCGATGACGCTTCGTCGATGAGCGCTGGAGATTAGATCTCGCGAGAGATCTGACGGTCGTGGCATCGCTCCATCAGACGGCTGTGATTGAAACTGGGACCTGCTCTTCATCCAACGGCGGAGACGACGGCTGGAAGAACTGGGAAGAACGCTCGCCTGGGCGAGCTTCCTCCGATGATGTCTCGCGTCTCCGTCGACCATTGCTGCTCCAAAGTGTCCCAAAAGCTTCCTGACAGAGTCTTCTATTTGCTGGAGGTGGTAGGTCGGCCGGAGATGCACTGGAGCGCCACCACGACGTCAGAGAAGTCGAGGGGGGTCCAGGTACCTCCGATGAACTCTGAAAGCGTCTCCTGGAGCTCCTCTTTGCTCCTAACCTGCTCAGGAAGAAAACTCGGCTCGAGGCGGTGCTCCTCGGCCCAAAATTGAAGCTGCTAGCGCGAAAAATGGGTGATGGCGGCGATGCTCCGGAGATGCGAAGGAGATGAGCATCGATTCGCGGATCCAAGTGCGAATCCGGTTGGACAGGGTGGCTGGAAGGTGGAGAAGGCGTAGGGGAACTAAATGAAGGTGGAAGGGTGGTCAGAAAACAACGAGGGTACTGTGGAGAAGTCGCCGGAGCGGAGCTCCGGCGAACTTCGAATCGCCTAAATTACGCTAATCTACTAATCTAAATGCGAAATAAAATGCGGAAATAAAATGCTGGAATCAAAATCTACCTAGAAATAGAAAAGGCGCAGCTCTTATACCTGGGGGCCTCCAGGGAGCAGGACGGACGCCGGAGCTCCGCCGCGACAAAATTTCTTCCTCCTCCGGCCGATTCACGGTGCTATGGAGCTCCTCCTGTCACAAGGGCTCATCTAGGACTGGATTCAAGGTGTTTTGGGGGAAGTAAGTTGGCCAAATTCGGCCAAGGAGGAGGGGGAGCTTATTTATAAACATGAGTATGTGCCCTTATTGACTGGTAAATAATAAGGAATCGGTGATATATACATTAGATCTAACATGGGGGCGTGTATGTACAATGTACCATGAGCATTTCTTGTGAAGGAAGCAAAGGCGATCGATGGACGGGGCACCTGGGAAAAATGGGAGAAGATGGGGGGTCTGACAGATCTGACGGGCTGGAGGCTGATTTATTTTCAAACATAATGGGAGCCCTTATTGACCGGCCAAAATTAAGGAATCCAAGCTATATACAAGCTATGGGCGTGTATAAGGGTTGCATTGGGAGTAATTTCCGTGAAGGGACCGATGTCATTGGAGCGACGGGTCGATCGAGAAAATTTGGAGAAAACGCCATGTCTGAACAGATTTGACGGGCTGCAGCTGAGGGGACAGTTGATCGCGGTCAACATTGGCAGGGCTGTGATTGGTCCATGTCAGCCCGAATTTGACTCAATTATTAGACATAGTAAATGAATTAATTAATTTTTGCTTATAAAATAAAAAATGTTTATTAATTAATGTAGTATTTATTTATGATTTTTATTTATTTTTTTATGTATTTTTTTATGAGTTTATTTTAATAATGTATTTATAAGTATATTTATATGTATTTATTTTTATTTTGTGTATTTTTATTTTATTATTTTATTTTATTATTTTATAAATTTATAACTTATTTTTGTGATGTAGATATATTTTTGTTTAATTTTTATGAGTTTATTTACATATTTAAATAAATAGGTGCATATATAAGTAGGTATACTCATAGGTATTTTACCTATATAATGTATATACTTTATTTATTTAATGTATTTTCTTGGTTTTTATTTTAGATTTGTATTTTTAATGAATTATATTTAATATGTAAATTATAAAAATATGAAAGAATAAAATAATTAAAGAATTTTTTCCCCTTTTTATTTATGTACATACTTCACGTAGGTATTTTGTCTATGTATCTTGTAGACTTATTTTATTTTACAAATTCTTTTTGGTTTTCTTTTAATTTCAATATGTACATGTATTATATACATTATTTACAAAATTCTAAAAATATGAATTTATAAAAATAATGAATATTGAATAAAATGAATATTTTAATCAGTACTATATACAAGAAGGGCCAAAAACCTAACTTCCACAGATGGACTCCAAAAATTATGAAACCAATTTTATAAAATAGTTTATGAAATGCTATATACAATTAAAGGTGAGCTTGGGTGATTTGGAGTTTTTATTTGCAAGATATGGGTCAGTGAAGTTGAGATTTTTGCTTTTTATTATGTGTATAAAATGTACATTGGGTATTATTTTTGTACAAACTCAATTTTGTATTTTTATTTATTTTATTATCTACAACTTTCATGAACAAAGTTTCTTTATTTGATGAATAAATAATTATGTACAAAATAGGTGTTGAAAATGCATAAATGGATGAATAAATAAATGAGGTATTTATTATACTCTTGGCCCTTATCTCCCCCTACTTTATTCCTTGTCGACCAATTCCATTCTGGATTTAGTCTCGGGGTTAGGGTCATAAAATATTTACAATATTTTATTCCTTTTTCTTTTCTTCTCTTTATTCTATAATTTTGGCATTAAAAACCTTATTTTATGTATAATAACTACAATAAAGAATGGTTGCTATTATGCACAATTTGATGCTATTTACATGCATTTGCTGGGGTTTTTAAGGCCAAAATGATAGAATAAAGGTGATGAAATGGAGATTCATCACCCCATTCGATCATCGGAATCCACCGTCACCTCTGCCTTCCTCCCGTGCACGTTCTCCATACTCCCACTCAACCCAGCTTGCACAGGAGCTGGGGTTCGAGCTCCTCCGTCCACGCCGGAGCTCGCCCATATCGACCCCCCGTCCACCTTCACCCCGCCTAACCGGGTCGAGGTAGTTTGCCCTCGACCCGCAAGCCTTCTGGTCTGTTTTGCAGGTTCATCCAAGCCCATCTGAGGGCTTGGACCATTCGGTCTAGGAGGTCTACCTCCGCCGACCTCGCCGGAGCCCTCCAGGGCTCGGTTGGGTCATCGGAGACCCCCATCTGACGCGGAGGCCCACGCCGACCATTTTTCGATCATCAGAGCCCCGCGAGGAGGCTCGGAGCGAGCGTACTGGGCCGGAGAAGTTCGCCGGCCACCTGTTCTTCGAGGACCTCCAGCAGCCATCCGATCAGCCTCCCGCTCCAATTTTCATCTGAGTCGTCCATTCCAGGAGCAGCAGCCATCGTTAGATAGGTGGAGGACTGATCCCAGCCGTCGATCCAGCGAGGTTTAGCCACCGACGCCCTCCACCGTCAGATCCCAGCCCTTAGGCCCTCCTTTTATTTTATTTAGCAATTAGTCCTGTAATTATTTAGTTTAGTTGTTTAGTTTTTGGTAAAATTGCATAGAGGACCCTGCACTTTTCTTTCTTCGCATTTATGCCCCTGTGTATGTGGTGACACGTGCGTCGACACGTGATTTTCTGGGCTTTTTGCATTTAATGCCCTGTACTTCTGAGATGTTATGGATTGAATGAAAACTTTTTGGATATTGCATTTATACCCCTGTGCGTAGAGTAATTGTGCATGTGCGTATATTCGTGGGTTATTTGCAGACTAGCCCTTGGACTTTTGGTACCAGTTACCAAAAGGTCCTAGGACTTAGTTTTTATTTCATTTGGGTCCCTGAGTGCCCCAGGCACGCGCCACGTGCGTGACCTCCTGGGTATTTTGCACCAGACCCCTCAGGACTTAAGGAATTTGCACTTAGGTCCCTGTGCACAGTACCCTCTTTCTATTTTCGAATAAAATAGCAAATCTACTCCAAATCCAACGAAAATTGGATACATGGCTCCTGCCATAGTGTATAATTTTCGAGGATTTTTGGAGACATTTTAGACACTGTTTGATATTTTTAAAAATTCAAAAACATCTATTTTAGTTACTGTTTGACTTTAAAAATCCCATAAAAAATATTAAAATCTATCTAAAAATTACAAAAAACATACCTACTATTTGTTTTGATGTGCATGATTTTCTAGCCAATTTTGGCTATTTTTCATTACTTAAAACACCTAAAAATTGAAAAACACTTTAAAACTCATAAAAATTCTAATAAATAAACTAAAAATCCAAATAATAATTTAGGTGCCAAAATTTTCCTTGTTTTATATTCTATACAGGAAAATTACCTCCAGGCTTATTGGGGACTCCTAGATATTTTATCTAGGTCCCTTAAGCTCGGCTGGACAGTACCTACAGTTTTTGACATTGTTTCATTTTTAGAAAATTAAATAAACACCAAAAAAATCCCAAAAATCCACTAAAAACAGTAAAAATTATAAAACACACAAAAATATTTTTATTTGAATTTTTGGTTGATTTTTAGTGTATTTAATAAATTGTTGAAGTGTGTTGTTTAGTTGCTTTTTCTTATTTTCTTAATATCTTAAAAATCCAAAAAATATAAAAAGTCTTAAAAACCACCAAAAATACCTTTTTATTTCTTTCTCCTTTCTTTTTGACTACTTCGTAGGCCGCGAGGCCAATCCGTGCTCCTTGTGTTCGACCCTGGTCGCTATACCAGGTTAAACTAATAGCAAGACCGCTAGCTTGTTTTGATTGATTTTATCTTTATTGGTGGTCTATTTTTCTTGATCGAGCGAGTCCGAGTGATTGAGGTCACGACGACCATCTAGATACCTTTACCTTAGTCGCTCAGGATTTCTCGCTCATCAGTAAACGACCTCGGATAGCTAAGGGTCTAGGTAGCAGCTTTATTGTTTACCAGATCGAGGGTGATCCACCAAGTTACAAGGAATCCATGGCTTCATCTGAAGCAAAACAATGGAAGGAAACCATCAAATCTGAGATGGATTCCATTATGGCCAATGAAACTTGAGAGTTGGTAGATTTACCCAAAGGGTGCTCTACCATTGGGTGAGTGGGTATTTAAGAGAAAGCTTAGGCCTGACGAATCAATTGAAAAGTACAAAACCAGATTAGTTGCCAAGGGCTTTAGGTAAAAGGAATGTATCGATTATTTGATACATATTCCCTGTGACTAGGATGACCACAATCCGGATATTCATAGCATTGACCTTTGTATATGATCTCTCTATCCACCAGATGGATGTGAAGACCGCCTTCTTGCATGGTGATCTTGAGGAGGATATCTATATGGATCAACCTGATGGACTTGTGACTCCTGGGAATGAGGGAAAGGTTTGCAAGCTTATTAAATCTCTTTAGGATTGAAACAAGCACTAAAGCAGTGGCATGAAAAATTTGACAAAACTATTTTGTAATGTGACTTTAAGGTTCATGAATTCGATAAGTGTGTCTATTCCAAGGTGAAAGGTGATGAGTGTATTGTCTTGTGTCTGTATGTTGACGACATATTGTTGTTTGAATCACATATAAGGATTATTAATGAGACTAAGGCATTTTTAAGTAGCAAGTTTGAGATGAAGGACATGGGTGTTGCTGATGTGATCTCGGATCTCAAACTGACAAAGTCAGTTGATGGGATCATAGTTTCTCAATCTCACTATGTTGAGAAGGTACTTGAGAAATTTGGATATCAAGATTGCAAAGATGTAAGCACTCCTTTTGATTCATCCAAAATGTTGTTTAAGAATAAAATTTGAGTGCTTGTACCTCAGCTAAGGTATTCACAAGTGATAGGAAGCTTAATGTATCTTGCAAATTGCATGAAACCTGATATTTCATTCTCGGTTGCAATGGTGAGTAGATATAGTAGTTGTCCTGACCGTACTCACTGGGAGGCTCTAGATCGAATACTGAAGTACTTGAAGGGAATTTTTTTTTAGTTTGCATTATGATAGACATCCATCTGTACTAGAAGGATATAGTGATGCAAGCTGGATCGGGAAAATAGAGGAGTCAGGGAGTAATGGTGTTGTTGGGTATGTCTATACCCTTAGAGGAGGTTGATGAATCTACGTTTCATCATCTTTATTCTATCATTTTGGCCTTAAAACCCTTAGTAAATGTGTGTAAATAGGCTTAATTTAGGCATTTTAGCATTCATGCATCATTGTGTAAATATTGTGTAAAATGTGGTTTTTAAAGCCAAAATTATAGAATAATGAAAAGAAAAGAAAAAGAATAAAATATTGTAAATATTTTATGACCTGAAACTCAAGACCTAGGCATCTCGATGACTAGTGCGACAAGGAATAAAGTAGGGGGAGATAAGGGCCAAAATACAATAAAACACCTTATATTTCATTCATTCTTTATTCATTTTGGGACCTATTTTTTATTCTAATTTTTTACACCTCAAATAAATAAACTTTGTACATGAAATTGTAGATAATTAAATGAATAAAAATACAAAATTGATTTCACACAAAAATAATGTATAGATAAAAAGTTATGATCTGAGTAAGATTCCAGAATCCCAACTTCCCAGACATGTATCTCTCAAATAAAAGCTCGAAATACGTCAAACTCACTTTAATTGTATATAATTTTAAATAATCTATTTAATGAAGGTGGTCTCGTATTTTGCGAAACTACGGTTTGAAAGTTGAGTTTTGGAACCCTATTGTATACTTGTACAGATTAAAATATTCATTTTATTATTTATTCATTATTTTCATAATTTTATATTTTTATAATTTTGTAAATATTACTTATAATATATTTGTACATTAAATTCAGAATAAAAATCTAAAGAAAATACAAAATAAAATACATGTATATAGGACATAGGTATAATACCAATACATATACCTATATAGAATATACTTTTATTAAGTATACAAAATACCTCAGAAAAATAAAATAAAAATATAATTAAGTGTATAAAAATATTTTATAAATATATAAAATAATATACCAAAATAAATAAATTAAATACACAAAATAAAAATAAAATAATAAAATATATAGATATATGTACCTATATATGTCTAAATAAAGGCAACTTGTAATTATAAACCTCGGAAAAATAAATAAAAATTACCATAAAATAACTTATAAAATATTAAACATTTTTTATTTTATAATAAAAAATTAATTAAATCATTTATTATTTTTAACCGAATTAATAAACCTTTTTACCTGGGATTTTCTTGGTTGGTCTAGTGGACCAACCAGAACCATCCGCTGGTTGACCTCGGTCAACTCTCTGGTCGAGGTCTGTACAGTGTCAGAAGTGGTTTTGTCTCGTTTTTACGGATTTTTTAAGGCTCTTCCTTGCATTATCTCATGATGGTTCCTTGATAACTTTTTCTCCTCGACAATCGATCTTACACGCCTACCTTCACCTCGTGGATTGGGTCAGCGATTTGTGAGATATGCATCGATCGTTGGAGCCTCCCAGCTGTTTGTACAAAAAACCCCTTTTTTTCCATTTTCAAACTTCGAACCCCTTTTTGACTAAGCTCTCCTCCTCCTCTCGAGTGTGGTGGATTGTGGAGGGTGACAGCCTCCTCCCCACTCCTTTTGCAGCAAATTTGAGCGAAGTTGGGGGATGTTCCTCCCATCTCCGGCGAGTTCAGCTGTGAGGTCTCCATCTCGCTACTCTGGTGGCTGAGGTTTACTCTTTTCTTGTCTTTCTTAGCATAGAATAGCTTTTAGATTTAACTCTAGTGATGTGTTTATATTTTAATCACGTTCTTTAGCCTTCAATTCATCTCCTGTAGATCACCGGATCCTACGCCGGTGAACTCTACCACCGTGTATCCGCTCGTCTGCTTCCACCTCACCTCCTTTCCATTCCATCCGTTGGAGCTCCCCATAGCCCCACCCTTTTTTTTGCGCTAATCATTTACCTGCAGGCGATCGCTCGAAGAACTTTTCATTGCAGGGGCCCCGAGGATAGAACGTCGCCTCCTCGTCCAAGGTCTCATCTGGTATCTGGGCGTGATCTTCAGAATTTTGGAGGAGATCTCCAGTTGCGAGGCAGGAAGACGAAGCTCCGGGGCATCGAAGCAACCTCCTAAAGGGTCAGAGCAAGAAGATATGGCGGATCAAGCGAGCTCCAGGGGAGCATTCCTCCCAGTTCTTCCAGATTAATCAAGAGCCGTCGGATCCGTCTTGTTCCTCCAGGTCTACAGATGATTTTGGATCCCCGCAAGCCTTCACCATCCGATCTCTGGTCGGGATCTGATCTGGTCCGTCCATGCGAATGGGCATCACGCAAGGTGGTGTCGCCACGTGTATAAGTGAAGGATCTCCCACCGTGCGATCGACCTCGTTCTAGGTATTTTGCAAGCTCGACCCGACCATTTTTGTATTTGCTAATTAATAGTTAATCTTTCAGCTGCAGTATTAAACTTTTTGAATAGTTTGCATAGAGCCCCCTAGATTTCTGTATTATTTTATTTAGGCCTCTGCCAGGTCACGTGCGTTGCGCACGTGATGTGGCAATTTTGCAGACGACCTTCAGGGTTTTTGCATATTTGTTTCTGGTCCCAAAACTTTCATTTGCAGTTAATATATTTCTGGCATTTTTGCATCTTAGCCCCGTGATTTTGAAATATTGCATTTCCATCCTCCCTAGGCGCGTGCGTCGCACGTGCGTGGGTGGGTTTTTACAGAAAGGCCCTGGTGTGTTTGGATATTTAGTATTGGCCCTGGAATTTTGCTAAATAGTTGTTTATTTTGTGGAGAAATTACACTTCTGCCCTCTGACTTTTCTATATTTACAAAAATGCCCCTGTCAGAGTGATTTTTTCTTTTTGTTTCCCCTATTTAGTTCATGCATCTCTAAAACTCCAAAAAATCACCAAAAAAATACCAAAGGCTCTTGTTGCATTATAATTTCACGCCATATTTTCCTTTTGCATTTTATTGTATTTGCATTTTAATATTTATAAAAAAATCAAAAGTAGTTATTTTCAGCACTATTTGCATCAGAAAATTCAAAAAATTATAAAAATACCTCAGAACATTTCCAAAAAAATATATTTATGTCTTTTAGTGTCTTTTAACTTCAATCAAAAATCATTAAAAATTTAAAAGAAAACTCCTAAAAATATAAAAACTCTAAAAATCTTCATAAAAATTTATAAACTTCATAAAAAAATCTAAAAAATGTGTTTTCTTTTCCTGAATTTTCTTTATCTTGTTTTCTTTAATCTAAAATTAATTTGGAGAATTTTTGTTACTGTTTTATATTTTATTTCTCCATTTTAGTTTCAGGTCTTTATTTTATCTACTGTTTTCAGTATTTTTGACTTTAAAAATACCAAAAAAATTATAAAAAATATAGAAAAATGACAAAAATATTAGAAATATATAAAAATGCCAAAAAGATCTTATTTCCTAATTTTTTAGTATTTTTACTTATTTTTATAAATACCTTATCTCTCTCTTTCCTTATTTTGTATATATATTTTATTTTATCTTTTTAAAGAAAAAGAAAATATAAAATATATAAAATATAAAAATAAAATACAAAATCAGAAAATTAAAAATCAAAATATAAAAATATAAAATTAATAATAAAATAAAAAATATAAAAATTAAAAACCCACAAAAAAATATAGCATTTATAGGCAAATACATCACAGTCACACATTTTGAGCATTTTGCTCCGTTCTACCTGTCTGCTCCATGTGTTCGACCTTTACACATACTTGCACCTATACACATCTTTGCTGTGGAGTTATAATAAATTTTAACTCCGCACCGTTTTTCATTATCTGATTCTTGTTGTGGGTTAATTGTTGTTTGAATTTGAGATTTTCTCGTGGGTCACCTCAGCGACACTATGATCCCGCCTTGTGTGGATTACTCTAGACCCGAGAAACATCTCGTTCAACAAATGGCATCGTTGCCGGGGAGCAACAATGCGTAGATCGGTTTTCTTTGTGCTTGTGATTTATTTGCCCATTTTTGTGTTCTATTTATTTATTTTTATTTGATATATCTTGTTGAATTGTCTAACCACTCTCCTTGCTTTATTTTTGTGCGGGGTACGCGGATCGAGGGAGGAGCTCCTCTTTAGAGCACCTGCGCACCCACGTGAGGCGGCTTTGACCTAGCACAAAGGAGGACTTGGAGTGTCTGAAGATAAATTTTGAGCATTTTATTTTATTGCATTTACTTGTGTAATTGTTGTGAGAGAGAGGCCACTTTATTATTGTAATAATACAAGTACACCGAACATTGGACACTCGGACCTAATTTCCATGTAATTGCTCACTTGGGGACTCACCGCAGTTTTCTCATGTTTTTCGTCGCATTCTTTTTCATTTGTTTTCTGGTTTTATTTTATTTCTTTTGTGTGATTGAGCCCTTAGTTGTAGGAGTTGCTTGACGATAGTATTAGGTCCAAACACACTATTCACCATTGCATTTACCTATAGCCTCGTTTGGACTTAGTCAAATTTTGAAACTGTTCTTCACGATAATAGCAGCTTCTCATCCTAGGGCGATTTCATCTGCTTGCATCTGCATATAGATTAGGTTTCAATTCTGCTGAGCATCTTTGCATGTAGAGTGTTGGAGGCAAGGTGAGCTTTTACTCTTTAGCATACATCATCATTTTGTCGCTTGCATTGCTTTTCCGACTCTCCCTCTGATTTTGATCACCTAGGTGCTTAAAAGAATTGACTCCTCGTTAGGGGCATGCATTTCTCACTAAAAATCCAAAAAAAAGTGATAACAAATAAAATTGGGACTGTTAATATTACTTGACCCTAAAAATCGATCAAAAAGAAAAACAATGTCTTGGGGCGAGTAATCCCTTCATTGTCTTCATTTTACATTGTCCGCGCACACACTAAGGTTAGTGCCCAAATCCCATTCAGCCTCTAAGTGTTTGTGCAACTTTTGGACTTCTCACCTAACTCTAAAACAGACAAGATAAAAAGACCGTTCTTTGCGGTCTCTACCGAGTTGAGTAGGTGAATTGACGGTTTGTTTTGTGAGAGTTTGCTTGTGATTGTTTGTGTGTATCATCGATCGTCTCTGCGCATTTGCGCCTTTCTTCACACTTCTCTTGACTTGACCCTCGTGCTCTCCCGATCATTTTTCCTTTTGTTTCGAGATGGCCGATCAGAGTATATTTTGTCCGAACTTTGCGGACCCCTCGTTCGCTCCAGCCAGTCCACCTCACTTTTTCCAGGAGGTCTTTGCTCCTGATTTTTGTGCATATACGACCAACCCACTATTTCAGGATTCGAACCTTGATCTTCACCAATCATTTCCACCACCATCTCCTACACATTTCGACAACCCGCTCTTCCTTGAGTATCCTGATCCGGAAAGTTATTTTTGTCCACACCCACGGCCCACATTCGACACACCTGATCCTGAGATTTTGGAGTCACCTTTCATGGTATCCACACTTGAGACCTTGAATTAGATGATGGAGCATATGAAGTCAAGGATCAATGACCTTGCTAGTTTGAATAAGAACCAGAACAATGCTCTATTCTTTGAGGATATAGATTCATTTGAGGATTTCCATGAGAGCTTGCAATTGCTCAAAATACAAAAAAATGAGAAAATTTTAAAAACACAAAAAGAGTTCGGCAGACACATGATCGAGTCAGACTATGAGGAGAGGTACCATCTGCCAGACCATTTACCCACACAGCCATTCACACCTTGTCCCACCTTTGACCCCGAGGATGTCGCTGTACAGGCTGCTCTTGGCACTCCTCATGTATATGATGATTCCGACTTCCTCCCTTGTATGAAGAAGGTCCAAAATTTCAAAAAATGTTGACTGAACCCGAAGTGGTGGCCACCATTCATGAGATCATCCGTGCCCCACTTCAACAAGCCATGACCGATTTATCTGCTCCTCTTCCCAAGAAGAGAAAGCGGAGGAGCAGATCTGAGCGTCACATTTTGACCATGGCCACTGCCCACGCCATCACTCATCGTCCCATTCCTCGGAAGAGGAACACTGCTACACCATTCATCACCTGCACCATCTCTAACCATACTTGTGATCACACTCTCCTAGACGGTGGTGCTTCGATTAGCATCATACCCTTCTCGTTGGTGCAGTCTCTTCACCTAGAGCCTCTCAAGAAAACCAGGATGATCGTTCAGTTTGCTGATGGATCAATTAAGAGGTCGAAGGGTATCCTTGAAAATGTCGTCATTTCGATTCAGGGCATGAGCTATCACGTTTACTTTATCGTATTGCCCATGGAGACCTCCACAGGGGAGCACTCTCCAATCATCCTGGAACGACCATTCCTCGCCTCTACGAGGGTCGTTATTGATTATGGATCAGGAGAGATTCGCTTCCGTCCTATTGACGAGAGCGGAGTTTTGATCATCGCACCCACTGCCGACCAGAGACCTGCACCTGATGCGACTTCACCTATCCTAGCTGACCTCGAGGACCATGACCTTGATGATACTATCAGAGAAATTTGTTGCTTATTAGATTCCACTAAGACCTGAGAATTCCTCTCTGTGGAGGAAGACTCGGAAAGCATGGACCTCGGAGTTCCTTCTTCTGGGACTTGGCATTGTGTTGATGACATCTGCAGGATTTACACGATTGATACCATTGAGAGGAGGGCAGATTTAGAGACTATACAGGACGGACATGTTTTGACTACTTTCACTTATGGGTCCGCTCCTGTTCATTTAGATTCAGATGAGCCAAAGGCCGAATTTGATCTGATTGCTTTTATTCAAGAATTCGGGCCTTTTGACGAGAAAGATGACCCGGTTGAGATTATAGAGGACAAACAGAGTTCGACTACTTTCACTGATGAGTTCGTTCCTTTTGGTTTTGACCTGGATGACACCTCGCAGGATGACGCTGAGTACACTACTTCGATGATGATGATGAGTTCGTCCCTTTTCACTTTGACATCAGCGAGACCCCCAAGGCCAGACCTAGCCACACTTCTTCCACTTATCTGTATGTGCCTCTTCACCCTAGGGCCCCTGAGGATCTCCACTCTGTCGACCCTGATCAGCTTCCGTCCACGGTGGACCCTGATGTCGACCTGCACCACACCAGATCCATTCCTCAGCGGTCCCGCAAGAAGGTTCGCTTTCTACCTTCTTGACCCCGTGTACATCCACATCTGTTGTATATCCGCTTTTGTTCTTCTTCATTCCTCTCCTGCATTGCCCGTCCACCCATTCTCGTGTTTGCCTTACTTAGGACGTACTTTGTCCTAAGTATAGTGGGTGGACGAGTGATGAACCTCAGTTTCATCATCTTTATTTTCTATAATTAACCCCCTTGCTTAAAGTTTTGTCAATAAAACCTTGTTAATGTCCTGTAATTAACAGAGTCCTAAATAAATTAAAAACCATAAAAAATGGCAAAACAAAAATCAGTGGTATTTTTAGACTTAAAGATACCCTTAAAAATATTTGGAGGCTACAGTTGATCTCATCTTTAGTTTTGGTCAACATGAAACTTGTAGATCTCATCAAGATCTACAACTTTCATGTTTTGAGTTTTCTCAAATTTGACCAAATAAGCCTTCAAATATCAAAAATATCATCGGAAAATCTGATTGGGCCACGTGGCCCGTTCTGGGTGAGCCACGTGGCCGCGCTCCCCTTGTCCTATCCGCCCTTGACCAGGACCGTTGGATCATCTCTTGATCCAACGGCTAAGTCTTCTCCAAGCGCGCCATTGTCCTCAATCGTCCGATCATCCTTGTCCTTAATCCGCACCGCACTTAAGCGCTTGCACCAGAACTTGCCACGTGGCGCGACTGATGCCGTCCTATCGCGCCCCCGTCCCTCTATCTCGGCCGATCGCGTCACTTATATTTCTCTGTCGTTCGATCATTCCCCACTTCTCATCATGTCCGTTGAATCGCGCTTTATCTCCCTATCGACACGTGGCGCAATCACCGCCCTTCGTTCGCGTCACTTCAGATCTAATCTCACCCGTCGCTTAGCGCCTAATTGTCAGCCGTTGGATCTCCAGATCCAACGGCCGATATCCATCGTCTACCTCGGTCAGCCCACTCGCCCACGTTCTCCACTCACGTCACCCGTTCGCCCTTTCCTTTTTCTCCGCCACCTCATTTGACTTCTTCCATCGCCAAGTGCCCTCCGACCTTCCCCACTCTTCCCTCTACCACGCGCAAGTCTCCATGATCCACGATGACTTCCCAGTCGTCCCATATTCCCCTCGCAACCCACGATGCCACTCATCAGCTCCGTCATCAACCACCTTCAAATACCCGACATTACCCGTCATTCCAACCCGTCCACCTTTACGTGGGAGGAGGCCCAGCCCTCCTCCGCCTCTCTGTGACAGAGAGGGGCGAGGGGATCGAGCGATGATGACTTTTTCTCCCCGGTGTTGACCCTCCGCCGCTCAAGGCGGAGCTGCGGCGCTATGCGACCGCTCGAGCTGCACCAGGTGGCTAAAGGTGTTCAGCGAAGACCCGGGCATCGTTCCCGATGCCCAGCCCAAGCCCCCGCTCTGCCTCTGACCAAGTAAAGTCCCTCTTCCTCCTTTGTCTTTTTATTTCGATTTCATTAATTTAATTAGCCGCATCCAGTAGCTTTCCCGCTCCATTGATCACCCTCCGAGTTCCGCCACGCTTCCCCCTTCCACGCGCCACATCCGATCATCTCTTCCCTTCTTCCAGACCTTCAGCCACAGTCGACCCACCTCCTCCGCCATCCACGGTGGAGGAGCTTCGGTTCCCCATCTCCCCTCGCCCGAACGGAACCTCACTTCGCTCACGCACGCACTTTAGGCTTCGGCTATGTGTACTAACCCTGCAGGTCAACAAGGGCCTTCAATGGCCGGATGTTCGCCAGCGCCAACTTCGTCAAATTCGCCTCCGAAGTACGAGCTCTGATGGGTCACGCCAGGAGGTCCATCACCTCGCCCGAGCTCCCAGCTTCATCAACAGACCTTCAGGAGCCTCGGGCGAGCACCACCGTGCCCAGGACAGAGCGACGGAGGAGGAGCTCCTTCGCCGGAGCTCCAGAAGCGCCGCCAGCTGCGGAGGATGACGAAGGCACAGATGCCGTCGGATGATCTTCATCTGACGGCGCAGATTCGACCACGCATGTCTTCTCTAGCAACCGTTGGATCGTCGCAATCCAACGGCCTTAAAAGCCGCCACGTCGCCCATGGGTGCCTTCATCAGCAGCCCTTGGATCATCACAATCCAAGGGCCGACATTAGGCCACGTTGCGAAGCCAGAGCCTTCACCGAACCTAAGCCTCCGAGCCTCCAGGCTTGGGACGTCCGAACCTTCCCCGAGCCTGCAGCGAGTCCGAGCCTCAGCCGAAGCTATACCGAACCTCTGCCGAGTCCGAGCCTCCTTCCGAGCCTGGGTAGCACATGCTGCGCACGTGCTATTTGGGAATTTTGCAGAGATGCCCTTGACTTCTCCAGATTTGCAGAAAGGTCCAGTCTACACGTGCTAACCACGTGCGTCTGGGGTAATTTGCACTTATACCCTTGCGGGTTTATATAATTGCAAATATACCCCTGCGCGTGTGGTTTATTTACAGGGAAGGCCTCGCATTTATTTCATTTACATTTTAGTCCTTTCCAGGGACCTTTTTGTAGTTATCTTTCATGTTTCTTTTCAGTTATGCCCTTGTTTTCATTTTAGCATATCTTGACCTACGTTTATCCGATTGAGATGATTTCAGTTTCGTTTTAAAGCTGGTTTGAGGATCTTTCAAATGGCATGCTTAATTATTGTTTTGGATACAATTATTTTGTTATGTATTATTTTATAGAAATGTGTCTATTTGAGCTAGAAATGATGCCTTACTTAAAATTGTTCATCGCAGCTGCCATTTTAATTAAACTTGAAATTAACTCTTATTTTTGCTCATCATTTTTCACCTTGGGCATATTTTCATTGCATTTCATGGCATTTATTTGCATGATAAAAAATGAATAAAAAAATGCATGTTTACTTTTAATGCATTGTTGTAGTGTCTTTGCATTGTTTTGACCTATAGATCTTTAATTCAACACTTAATTAAATAGACTCAAATCTGATTAATACGAGAGAGGCTCGTGTCCCTAAGTTCGACCTTAGTATCTTACCAAGTAAAAAAAATTAAGGACCATCGCATTCTTATTTGACATGTATCAATGAGATGGTCTCTTTGATGACCAAAATCGGCCCGACTGCTACGACAATTCCAAGTGCTAATTCTGCACTCTTAAAGGGCTGATTTTACGGTTCGTCAAATGGCGCCGTTGCCGGGGACGCGGCTCATTTCTTATATTTTTTGGATTTTTGTGTGTTTAATTTAATGTTCCTTTTTATAGGTCAAATGATCACATATTTTGCATATAAAATTTTTCTTTCTTATTTGATATCTAACCATTGTTTTTGTGGCAGGGCCCTTGATGGATCAAGGAGGCGAGGAGCAGGACGCTCCCCGCTGCGAGGAGATGCAGGAGCATGCTTGGAGCCTATAAGGAAGAAAAGAAAAAAAATGTGTCGCATTTTATTGTAATAATTCGTCTTTTACAGCGGTCTTCGATTGAAGACTCGCGATTGTAATCGAACGATCATGGTTGTGTGGGGATCATCCCCACTTGAGTGTCGACTTAGGACTAGGCACGCGGCTCTCCGAGCACATTTTATTTTTCATATTTTTATGTGCTTGATCGTAGGTAGGACACACTAAAATATAGACGCACGTAATCTCGCCTCACTTAGCCAAACTTAAATGGATATCATTCCCCGCTAATAGATGCATGATTAGGTGCGGTTTTATTCAACTTGCTGATGAATACTCATTCATCACTCTTTATTCTTATATTTTAGCTACAAAAACCTTTGCAAATGCATGTATATAGTTGTAAATAGAAATAATTACCAAAAGCATGCATTGTGTAAAAACCTATAATTAGCATGTTTTTGTGCAAAAATAAAAGAATAAAGATTAAAAAGAAAAGAGGGAAATATTTAGAATAAATATTGAGCAACCTAACCCAAGGGAGGGCTCAGCATGGGCCTGACCGCATAAAAGCCAAAGTAGAGGGAGATAGGGGCTCATGTGTGTAAATATTTATGTAAATAAAATATAAATATTTTCCTCCCAAAAATAGATTAAAATAGGCTTGTAAATATTTGTAAATATAAAAACAAGATAAAAATAGAAAAATTAAAAATAAAACAAAAATATCACTCTTGTACATAGCCCCCTTGTATATAGACCATCCATATTTATTTAGCCTTATAAATAAATAAAATTAATCTCCAAATTTTTTGTAAATGTTTTATATTATATAATGTAAATAAATAAAATAAAAACAATTAAAACAAAAACAAAATAAAAATAACAAAATTAAAAACATAAAGTTACATTGTAAATATACCATGTATATAAATGTACATATCTATTTATTTCACCTATGTATATAAATAATAAAAATAAAATAAAAATATATTGTTATTCCTTATTTTATGATATAAATAAATAAAATATAAAATGGGAATAAAAGTGTATAAAAATAACAAATTAAAAATCAAAATTAAATTCCTAAATATTGTATATATACCTATATCTAACCCTACTATGTACATACCTTATTTTTATTTTGAAAAATTAATTACAAAACACTAAAAAATAGAAAAAGTTAAAATAAAAATATTTCATGTTATAACTTTTTCATAATTCGGCCATTTGCTACCTTTAATTTTACTTCCAAATATACGCCACGTGGCCGCTACCCATTGGCCCTGGGGATTGTTGACCGCCCGGTCAACTGCCGCCACCCCCCCCCCCAGGACCACTTCCCACGGGTTAGGTGCCCGACCTGAATTTCTCCCTAATTTCGTACCTAAAGCTGATACCCTATCACCTAAACCTCGGGTCCGATTCCTCCATGATACATCCGAGACCCTCGCCGGAGCCTTCACCTCGGGATCTGCGCTCCAGATTGCCCAACCCGCGCGCTTCTTTCCGGACCCTCCAGCGTATATAACTCCAGCTCCGCCACCTTCTTTTCTGATCTTTGGCCACTCGTTCCACCCCCCAGTGAGCTCCATTGCATAGGCGAGAGTGACAGCTCATCCCCAGTGGTGTTGCAGCGAGGAGGGAGTGCGATCCCATCGATCCGGCGAGCCAGCGCCTCCGTGCTCCGTCCAGAGCCGGAGCTCGAGCCTCGGAGGGATACGCTCCTCGAGGCCACAACCCAGAGCATCGCCAGCTCGTCCATAGTCTCATCGTCCACCCAGG
The DNA here is from genome assembly GCA_037367405.1 of Ottelia alismoides. Classification (NCBI taxonomy): domain Eukaryota; kingdom Viridiplantae; phylum Streptophyta; class Magnoliopsida; order Alismatales; family Hydrocharitaceae; genus Ottelia; species Ottelia alismoides. The sequence continues at coordinate 961,055 of JAZKJV010006960.1, read as the reverse complement.
TAGACCCTTTAGCCTTTCTTTTTCGCTAATTTTAGATTTCCCCCATTTCGCTCCGCCGACGTGTTTCGCCGATTCCGACCACCCCATAACTCCATTCGATCATCAGAATCCATCGTCACCTCCGCCTTCCTCCTGCGCACCTTCTCCATACCTCCATCCAACCCAGCTCGCATAGGAGCTGGGGCTCGAGCTCCTCCGTCCCCACCCTCGCCGGAGCTCGCCCATATCGCACCGCCGTCCACCTTCACCTCGCCTAACTGGGTCGAGGAAGTTTGCCCTCGACCCGCGAGTCTCCTGGTCTATCTTGCAGGTACATCCAAGCCCATTTGAGGGCTTGGACCATTCGGTCCGGGAGCTCTGCCTCCGTCGACCTCGCCGGAGCTCCCCAGGGCTCGGCTGGGTCATCGGAGGCAACCATCAGCTGCGGAGCGTCACGCCGGAGCTTCTCCGATCTTCAGCAGCAGCAGGGGAGGATCGCAGCGCATCCGTCGGGCCGGCGAAGCTCGCCGGCCAACTGTTCTTCCAGCATCTTCCCCGACCGTCCGATCAGCCTCAGACCTCCAGTTCTCATCCTGACCGTCCATCTGAGGAGGTCCCTTCACCGTTAGATCGTTAGCAAGGCGATCTGGACCGCCCGATGCGTGAGGTTTAGCCACCAAGAGCCTCCACCGTTCGATCCCCCACGTGGCGTAGCCTCAGCCGTCCGATCACTGCGAGGAGCTTAGCCGTGGATCGCCCGTCGTCCTACACCGTCAGATGCACCACGTGGCGCGCATCCATTGGCTCCATTAATAAAGGGTAAATTACCCTTAGGCCCTCTTATTTCTTTTATTTCTCATTTAGTCCTGTAATTAGATAGTTTAGTTGTTTAGTTTTTGGAACTTTTGCATAGAGGACCCTGCGCTTGATTTTATTTACTGATATGCCCCTGTGTATGGTGTGACACGTGCTTCGTCACGTGGTTTTCTGGTGTATTTGCATTCTATGCCATGTAGTTCTGAGATGTTAAGTAATGAATGAAAACTTTTGAGATATTGCATTTATATCCCTGTGCGTATTTTAATTGTGCATGTGCGCTTTTTATTGGGTTATTTGCAGACTACCCCCTGGACTTTTGGTACATGTTACCAACTAGTCCTCAGAAGTAGTTTTTATTACATTTGGGTCCCTGAGTGCCCCAGGCACGCGCCTCGCGCGTGTTTACCTGGGAATTTTGTACCAGACCCCTCAGAACTTCGGGTATTTGCACATAGGTCCCTGTGCACAGTACCCTCTTTCTATTTTTGAATAAAATAGCAAATTCACTCCAACTCCAACGAAAATTGGACACATGGCTCCTGCCATAGTCTAACACTTTTGAGGATTTTTGGAGATATTTTTGTTTTGTTTTGATATTTTTAAAAATTCAAAAACACGTATTTTCTTCACTGTCTGATTTGAAAAATCATAAAAAATATTAAAATTCACCTAAAAATTACAAAAAAATTATTTAATGTTTGTCTTTGATTGCTTGATTTTCTAGCCAATTTTGGCTATTTTTCATTACTTAAAATACCTAAAAATTGAAAAACACTTAAACTCTTATAAAAATTCTAATAAATAAATTATAAATCCAAAAACAATAATTTAGGTGCCCAATTTTTCCTTGTTTTCTTCTCTATACAGGAAAAATACTCCAGGCTTATTGGGGGCTTTAGATATTTTATCTAAGCCGCTTAAGCTCGGCTGGACAGTACCTACAGTTTTTGACTTTGTTTCATTTTTAGAAAATTAAATAAACATCAAAAAAATCCCAAACATTCACCAAAAATAGTAAAAATTATAAAACACACAAAATTATTTTTATTTGAATTTTTGGTTTATTTTTAGTGTATTTAATAAATTGTTGAAGTATCTTGTTTCCTTGCTTTTATTATTTTCTTAATTAACTAAAAACCCAAAAAAATATAAAATAATTAAAAACCACCAAAAATACATTTTTCTTTTCTTTTATTTCTTTTTGACTACTTCGTAGGCTACAAGGCCAATTCGTGCTCCTTGTGTTCGACCCTGGTCGCTATACCAGGTTAAATTAATAGCAAGACCGCTTTCGTGTTTTGATTTGATTGTCTCTTTGATTGGTGGTCTCATCTTTTTCTTGATTGACATAGCCGAGTGATCGAGGTCGCAACGACTGATTAGCACCTTTACCTTAGTCGCTTGATGTGTTATCAGAATGGCGCCGTTGCCGGGGAGCACGGCTTAGTAGTTTTTATTTTTGTCTTATTTTCGTTTTCGCGGCTTTTCGCGGCTCTTTCAGAGCCCGCGGTTTTTCGCGGCTTTTTTTGTTTTATTTTGCTTTATTTTATTTTCTTTTATTTTTGCTTTTGTTTGATTTTGAGTGTTTATTTTATTTTGCATTTTTGCATATATACCCTCATTTTATTTTCATTTATTTTTTATTTATCATTTGATTATTTTTATTGGTCTGACCACTTGTCCCTTTTCTTGCGAGGGCCCGAGGACCTAGGCGGTCGATTTCGAGAAGCGGATGCAACCGAGGAACTCGGAGGCGGCTCCCTTCTGTACGGAACCGCAGGAGAGCGTGAGAGGAGAGCTGAGTGGGAGAGGTTTAGTTTAGGTTTTATTTTTCTTTCATTCGATTATTATTGTAATAATACAGGGACTCAGAGACTTGGACTGTGGACTTGAACTCTTAGCGGGTCTGTTTCGTCGAGCACCGGTGTGCTCGGGGGACCCTTAGATTTTTTGCGGTTTTTCTCGCAGTTTTGGTTTTCTTTTTACTACCTTTGACGGTTTTCAGCAGTTTTTCATCGAGCCCCTAGACTTAGGATTTTCTACTTGATTGTGTTGTAATTAGTAGGGTCCCCACACCTAATTATCTGCTTGTTCCTATAGTGCGATTAATTGGACCTACTAATAATTGATTAATAAAAATAACTGACTCATGTCCTTCGTAGCCTACGTGTCGTAGCCTACCCCGCAAAGCGCTTTCTCCTACCCCCGATGTATCAGGCAGAGGAGGGGTAGACCGAGACCGGACCTTTGGCTTGGAGGATCGGTGACCAGTTAGACGGTTCTGCGAGTAGACTTGTTCATCGAGGACTCGGTTTTCACCACTGCATCATATAGGGTAGTTTATTTTCTGTCTTTAAATTTCTGCGTGGATCACTTGCATGTAGAGTGCTGGAGGAAAGGTACGCATTTCTATCTCTGCATGCATCATTGATTTCATCGCGCATCAGCTTTTTCGTCTTCTCCCCCTTGTTTTTGATTAAATAACCAGGAGAACCGAAAAATTCGTTAGGCCTTTGTTTTTATTGAAAAAAATTAAAAAGAAAAAAACAATAAAATTGGGACTGCTAAAACTATTGACCCTAAAAGACACTCCACCTAAAAATTTGTCTTGGGGAGAGCAACCCCCTCATTGTTTGGTTTGATTGCGCGAGAGAGTGACCCGCACCCTAGGTAGAGCCCTCCGGTGCTATTTCCAGATGACTACCGACTCTTCCGTGCGGGCCAGTCGGTTGGAGTAGCATCGGGTATCCTAATAGGTCACGTAAGCGCTCTGATAGATTGATTGTTCACCTAATAAAAATTGGACAAGATAATTTGACCGAGCCTTTACGGTCTTCAGCTCGTGTTGTGTTGGTGAACAGAGGGTTTGGTTGCTCATCATAGTTTTTCCAGATCTCATCTGCCCTACTCGTCAGATCACGATGATGGGTAGACGCTCTCTTAGGCAGCCTCTGGCTGCACCGCTTTTGGGCACGTCTACCCAATCATCTAGGTTGGCCCGCGAGAGCTGAGACCAGTTCTCCGAGCCCGAGTATGATTCCGCCCTGTTCCCTCTCGACCCCCTTTCTTTCGGTTCTGAGATATATGAGCCAGAGGAGAGACTAGAAGATTTGACAGCACCTGAGTTTGGCTCATTTGATTTTGCAGACGCCATGGCCGGTAGTTCTGAGGATCACTCCCGAGGTCCACAGCCTGAGCACTTTGTGCTGGACCAGGGCACGATCAAATCCACCCTGATCGCCTCCTTAGAGACTGTGTAGCAGCAGTTGAGGGATCAGGGAGCATTTATGCTCGACATGAGGAGAGAGATGGAGCAGATGTGAGCAGAGAGAGCAGAGCGAGAGCAGAGGAGAGAGGGACCGAGGATCCCAGAGGATGCAGATGCAGCAGCCGCAACAGCAGCCGCAGCAACCGCCGTAGCGGCAGCAGCCGCCGCAGCCGCGGCCGGAGGACCACCGAGACCGATGCGGGAGTTGTACAACCCCGGATCGACACTGACGCACCACTGGGTTGTACTTCCAGCCATCGTGGGAGACTTCAAGTTCCCCCCGAACACCTTGCAGCTACTCCCCCGCTTCCACGGACTCGCCACCGAGGAGCCCCATCTCTACCTCCAGGAGTTCCTGATTATTTGCAGCACCGTCCACGACCGTCAGGTAGACCAGGACACGATCAGGATGATCACCTTCCCCTTTTCCCTAGCAGACAGAGCAGCCACCTGGCTGAAGCACTTGGGGAGGTTCGTTTACACCTGGGAGCAGCTCCGCACCGAGTACTTGAACAAGTACTATCCACTCGGGCGGACCAATGCAGCTAGAGCCCTCATCAGCAACTTCTCTATGCTCCCCAACGAGCAATTCCATGAGGCATGGGAGTGGTTCCGTGAGCTTACAGATCGATGCCCGCACCACGACATTTCGAAGCCGAGCCTTGTGCAGAGCTTCTTCAGCGGGCTGACACCAGAGCTCCAGGGCTTGGTGAATGCTTCTTGTGGCGGGTCTTACTTCGCCAAGGACCACGACCAGGTCTGGGCCATCTACAAGGAGATGGCCGAGAACTATATGGTGATGTCCCAGACCAAGTTGTATACTCAGGGCAGACCCCAGCAGCAGCCAGGACTCGTGCAGTACCAGAGGATAGCACGGGTCGACGCCGGTCCGTCCAGTTCATCCGCAGTAGCAGCAGCACAGGCAGAGTCATCTGCTGCGGATATGGGTATTATCAGCAAGAAGTTGGATCGGATGGAGCTGATAGAGAAGAAGCAGTGCCAGGGTATCACTCAGATGGAGCAGATGGCACAGTCTCTGAGCGACATGAAGACCCAGCTCATGTGTCTCCAGGAGGCACAGACGGCTTCACAGCCCCGTCTTCAATCGCGAGGCGATACCGGCGGCAGCAGCAGCTCGTTCCAGCGCTCCAGCTCACACCAGCAGCCTAGACAGGTTCACCTTGTACAGGCGGAGCCGTACCAGCAGCCGCAGTCCACCTACCAGTCACCACCATCTCCAGACATGCAGATGGTGGTATACCAGCCGGATCAGCCTCTGGCAGAACTCCCGCCAGCCCAGTACGACGCAGAGCCGTTGATGGATGTCAACGGGATTTGGTATGACCGTCCTCAGCCTGGGATCTGACGAGACCATCCCGAATTCAGGTGGGGGAATGGAGGTACCCAGCCCCAGCAGCAGTCATCCGGTCAGGGAGGGCAGTATAGCCAGCAGAGAGATCACCAGCAGCAGCAACCCCCAGCCTATCAGTCACAGCAGCAGTCATCCTTCGTTCCTCGTCCCTATCAGCAGCAGGGACAGTCTTGGAGATGTGAGCAGCAGGCTCACCAGCCACACCAGCAGCATCTTTCCTCTTACCCCTCTCAGTACCAGCAGCACCAGTTCCAACAGCCTCAGCACCAGAGAGGCTACCCGTCGGGCTCTCATGGTTATCCATACGAGAGCCCCGCCTTGGACGACATAGCCGGCCTCCTCTCGGACCAGCAGGCTACTTTAAGACGGGAGATGGACGAGTTCCGCCAGGAGATGCGGGACATTGTGAGAGGGAAGGCCGCCATTCCTGCCCAGATAGAGCCGAATCCCAACAGCCTGAAGCAGAAGTCTGAGCAGGTAGTTTACACTGAGCATGCCACTCCTAGTGATCTGTTTGATGATATGTCTTCAAATCTGTTTGATGCTGATTTTGTTACACTTAGGAGCGATAGAGCACCAGCAGGCAGCGCCTCATCTGAGCGACGACACGAGGATCCATCCAGGGCGCCAGATGAGGAGGAAGAGAGCGGTACTGAGGCCGCTCATGATGATGATGACGGTGGTACTGATGCCACCAAGGATGCTGATTCCACCGGTGGTACTGAGGCTGCCGCTTTACTAGTTCGAGGAGGTGGTACTGACGCCACCCGAGTTGTCGAGCCAGCACGAAGTATTGAGGCCGCGAGATGTCCAGCAGAGCCAGCCCGTGGTGGTAATGAGGCCACCGGTGTTCATGTAGAGAGAGCAATTGTTTTTCCTCATTCTTATGTATCTCAGAACACTGTTTTGAATAAAGGAAAAGGTTTAGTTTCTTATGGTCCCACTGTGGTGATTGATGTATGTGTGGATCCGACCGTCGAGCCGTCTAGACCTATTGCTAGTCCTTCATCTGAGAAGGACCCTGTGATCCCCTTCCCTAGAGCCCTTTTGATGGGGAAGGGGAAGAAAAAAGAAAAAGACCCAAAAAAGAGAGAGCAGGAGGAGTTCAGCCAGATCATGATCGACAGATTTCACATACAGCTGACCCTTCAGGAGGCTTTGCAGCACATCCCCCTTCTTCAGCGATCGTTGAGAGACAGGACTACAGTCAGGAGGAGGAGGAGGAACCACCAGTCAGAGATTCATGTGCTGACGAAAGCCACGTGCTTCACGATCCAGAACCGTCTGCCGGCCAAGAGGCCAGATTCAGGAGCCCCGTATGTCAGATGTCAGATTAGTGAGCAGAGGTTCGACCGGACTCTATTGGATAGCGGATCGTCTATCAACCTTCTTCCGGCAGCCCTTCTCGACCGTTTCGAGTTGGGCACTCTTAGACAGAGCAGGACAGTCTTTCAGTTTGCTGATCGATCTGTCAAGAGGCCGAAGGGGTTGTTGCGAGACGTTATCGTCACTATTCAGGGCTTGCAATTCCCCGTGGACTTCGTAGTGTTGGACATGGAGATCCCTGATTCAGTGGCCGATACCCCCATCATCCTCGGTCGTCCGTTCTTGGCCACAGCCAAGGCGGTGACTGACCATGATAGCGGGAAGGTATACTTTCGCGTCGAGGGCGAAAGTGTACAAATAGAGACGGTCGAGGACTACAGAGCCAGAGAGAGAGCATGCTCAGAGACCAGCATAGATACAGAGCAGCTGACAGATGTCGGGCTAGACATCCACCAGGACTGTGATTTTGTGATCACAGATGACGAGGCAGCATGGGCAGACCCTACAGCACAGGCCATCCTCTCATTTTCAGACACAGTTGATGCCGAGATGACAGCAGAGGAGAGCTTGGAGAGCACAGCCCTGGTCCAGGATAGTTCAGTGGCAGCAGAGCCGGTTCTCGAATGCGACACGGTTTCTAGTGACGGTGGTACTGATGCCACCTTGTTTGATGCAGATCCCTCGGATTCGGAGTCTGATTGGGCAGATTGCGACGATCAGATGCCAGACCTGAGTCCACCAGAGCCTACAGATGAGGAGGAGGTAGATGCAGAGCAGATCAGAGACAGCACAGTTGAGCAGCCTTCTCCAGATCCAGTTTGCGAGAGCTCGTTTTCTTTCTCCCAGGCAGACTTGGCAGCTTTCACGCACCTTCTTTCAAAGCCAGATTTGCCATCACCCAGCTGTCCAGAGCTGAAGCCACTCCCTACTTCACTGAAGTATAGATTCCTTGCGGGAGAGCCTGAGATGTACCCAGTCATCATCTCCGTCGATCTGACTGGAGAGCAAGAATCCCATTTTATGGGGGTTCCTGAAAAGAACCGCAAGGCAATCGGATAGAGCGTAGCAGATCTCCATGGGATCAGTCCATCAGTGTGCGCCCACCATATTTATCTCGAGGAGGGGGCGAAGCCGTCGCTTGAGTTCCAGCGGTGGTTGAACCCCAACCTGAGAGAGGTCGTGATGAAGGAAATATCGAAATGGTGGAGTGCAGATTTTATTTATCCCATTTCCGAGTCCAAGTGGGTCATCCCCTTGTATGTGGTGCCCAAGAAGACGGGCATCACGACTGTGATCAGTGAGTCGGGAGAGGAGATTGCTACACGAGTACCCACCTCTTGGAGGGTCTGTGTTGACTACAGGAGACTCAACCAGGCCACCAAGAAGGACCATTTCCCCCTGCCTTTTATTGACCAGATCATTGAGAGACTGGCAGGGAAGAGCCATTATTGCTTCCTGGATGGGTACTCGGGCTACAACCAGGTGGCCATCGCTCCTGAGGATCAGGAGAAGACCACCTTTACCTGTCCCTTCGGTACATATGCCTTTCGACGCATGCCATTTGGGCTATGCAATGCCCCTGCGACTTTTCAGAGGTGCATGCTGTCGATCTTTTCGTACATGGTAGGGGAGTGTTTGGAGGTCTTCATGGACGATTTCTTGGTCTACGGCGACGGATTCGACTCCTGTCTTGACTGCCTAGACCGAGTACTCCAGCGATGTATAGAGTACCATTTGGTTCTTTCTTGGGAGAAGAGTCGCTTCATGGTGACTCAAGGGACGGTGCTTGGACATATCATCTCCAACAGGGGCATGGAGGTTGATCCGGCCAAGGTTGATGTCATTAGAAAACTCGCACCGCCGTCCAATTTGAGGCAGCTACGGTCATTCCTGGGGCACGTTGGTTTCTATCGGAGATTTATTCATGATTTCAGCGGGATTGCCCAGCCGTTGACTGACCTCTTGACGAAAGACACTGAGTTCCTTGTCGATGACAAGTGTCTTTCATCCTTTGCGACTCTCCAGCAGTTTGTGATTGAGGCTCCTGTTCTCCAGCCACCCGATTGGTCTCTCCCATTCGAGATCATGACAGATGCCTCCGATTTTGCCGTAGGGGCCGTGCTGGGACAGAGGAGGGATGGAGTCCCGTTTGCTATCCACTACGCTAGCCGCACATTGGATTCCGTCCAGCGGAATTATAGGGTCACAGAGAAGGAGATGCTAGTTGTAGTGTTCGCCCTAGATAAGTTTCGATCTTATATCATTGGATCTAGAGTGACCTTGTACACTGATCACACCGCCATACGATACCTCATGGCAAAGAAGGATGCCAAGGCCAGACTTACTAGATGGATCCTTCTACTCCAGGAGTTCGACATTGAGATCAAGGATAAGCCTGGAGTCAAGAATGTGGTGGCGGATCACATATCCCGTATAGAGCAGCCTGAGGAGTCTGAGCAGATTGATCCCATTTGTGAGACCTTCCCAGATGAGGCGATCCTTGCTATCGCCTCACTCTCGTGATATGCCGATATTGTGAACTTTCTCGTTGTTGGGAAAGTCCCACAAGATTGGCCCAGGCAGAGGCTTGAGACCTTCCTTGCGAAGGCCAAGTCCTACCACTGGGAGGATCCCATCCTTTACCACAAAGGAGGGGATAGCGTCTGGCGTCGGTGTATTCCTCAGGAGGAACACCATAGCGTCCTCACTTACTGCCACGAGCTTGAGGTGGGAGGACATTATTCTGGGAGGAGAACTGCACAGAAAGTGCTCCAATCCGGCTTTTGGTGGCCTACCCTCTTCAAGGACTCTGATGAGTTCGTGAAGAGGTGTACTGACTGTCAGAGGATGGGCACTTGTGGACAGCGTGATATGATGTCGATGCAGCCCATTCACTTCTGTGAGGTTTTTGACGCATGGGGCATCGATTTCATGGGTCCATTCCCTAAGAGTCAGGGATTTGAGTACATTCTGTTGGCCGTCGATTATGTTAGTCGTTGGGTTGAGGCTATCCCCGCCCGAGCCGCTGATGCGAGGACAGTTTGCAGATTTTTGAGGAAGCACATCATCACGTGGTTCGGGGTTCCACGAGTTCTGATTTCAGATGGGGGGTCTCATTTCATCAACGACCAGGTGAAGGCCCTTGCTAGCGAGTTCGGTATAGACCATCGTGTTGCTACACCTTACCATCCACAGACGAATGGTCTAGCCGAGGTGTCGAATAGGGAAATCAAGACTATATTGCAGAAAGTCGTCCGCCCTGACCGAAAGGATTGGTCACAGCTTTTGGACTCGGCCTTGTGGGCATATAGGACGTCTTTCAAGACACCATTGGGCACATCTCCCTTTCGCCTCGTTTATGGCAAGCCGTGCCATTTACCTGTTGAGTTGAGGCACAGGTCACTTTGGGCAGTTACAGACATACTTATGGATCCAGATGGTGTAGGAGACCAGAGGAGGGCAGAGTTAGTAGCCCTGGAGGAGTTGAGAGATACCGCCTTCTCAAACAGCCTACAGTATAAGGAGAGAGTGAAGGAGTGGCATGATTCTCACATCAGCCACAAGCATTTTGAGATTGGACGGAGAGTATGGTTGTTTGATGCTAGACTTCGTTTATTTCCAGGGAAGCTACAGAGCAAGTGGAAGGGACCCTACTTGGTCAGAAAGGTACACGACAACGGTAGCATTGATATATCCGAGTTGTCTTCTGAGAGTACCTTTCGAGTGAACGGCCAGCGGCTCAAGCCATTTCTAGATCATGAGCCGCGGGTCGTTGATCTTGCCCCAATTCATTTTGCGTGAGATGTGGCCTTTGACTCACATCTAATGCATCTCACGCCTGAGTTTCACTGATTCTCCGCCTTGTATAGATCCAGATGTCTATATCACTACATTCTTTAGTCCCACATCCCTCTCTTCATCTTGTGATTATGCTATACTTAGGGTGCACCTTACCCTAAGTATAGGGGGGATGTAGGACCTTCGGGTATTTCTCTTGTTTCTTTCTACCCCTGTTTTTGCTGCCTATACTTAGGGATATTTCACCCTAAGTATAAGGGGGGTAGACCCTGTACATTCTCCACTCGGTTTTCCCTTAGTGTACAGCCTGCTATACTTAGGATTACTTGATCCTAAGTATAGGGGGAAGACCCGAGACCCTCTTCACTTTTCTATTTTCATTCATTCGTCTTTGTATATAGCCTTTCTTTTCACTTCCCTATACCTAGCACGAGTTATGTCTTCTTCATCGCTCTTGACTCTGAGGACATCGTTCGAGCTAAGTATAGGGGGTGTGTATATATTTCATATATAATTTAGCCATAACTCGTACTTTGTGTGAGTGTGTTAATAAATAAAATGGCTAAAATCCCTAAAATCACAAAAATTAAAAATTTTTCATGTACATAAACTTCTTTTATTTGCACATAAATAGCTAGTGTACAAATTATTTTTTTAAAAATGATTTCAAAAATCTTTTGTGTAAAGCTTGTGTAAATATTTTTCTTATCAAAATTATGTATATAGTACAAAATTTTTCCAAAATGTTTTGAAAATAAAAAGTTTGCAAAAATCTTGTGTAAATGTGTGTAAATATCTTTTGCAAGACTTGCACTTCATGCATCATACATTCATGATTTCAAAACATTTTTCAAAAATTTTGCATGTTTGTAAAATTTGTGTAAATAGCAACTTTTGTACATATGTATATAGTTTTTCTGGATGATAGTTGACCTTTAAACTAGCCTGGAATCAAATTGAGAAATGGAGCTTGATTAAGATCTTAATCCACCTAACTTCTAAGAGGAACCTCATAGGGCTTAGGTTTAAGGCTTTTCAGGTCCATGGTGACTTAATTTTTGAGTCCATTAGGCTATGATCACATGTCATCTCAATGAGCCTAAGTAGAGCACTTAACAACAACACATGACTCATATAGACAATGGCTTTACTTGGACACCAGCACTATGCACCGAGCTCTCTACGGATGAGGTGGTGAGGAGGCAGTCTTCCTTGACTTGGGGTAGCATATGAGGGTAGTACTTCTAGGCGGAACCTCTCTTCTTCTTTTAGTGAAGGAAGTGTGTCTCAACTTGGTCTGGTTGCCATGAGGTCTAACGACGGGAGTTGTGGGTTGCAATAAAGCTTCAAAAGAGGGAAAGTCACTGGCTCAAGAGGACAGACTCCTTGTATATATGCTGCACATGTATATGTTGTATAGATGCACTTGAAAAAAATGCAAAAAGAAAATAACTCCAAAAAAGTGGTGGGTCTGATAGAAAATGATAATCCCACCGGAGTATGTATATAGAGTGCAATAAGCAAAGCTTGAGTTTCATGATCCACCTGATGTAGCTTGCAGCAGGGAGACTTGGCTACACTGGTCAAGCTCCCAAGGGTACTTGGCTACACTGGCCTTGACCCATTCTCTTCTTCCTCCTCTTCTTGAGCCGGTTGAACTTGAACTTAGAAGGGAATACCCCGCTCCTCGAGGAAAGAGTGGCCAGATTGAGGTCATAGAGTTACCTTGTTGGGCAGGGTTGTCAAGTTGCCATTTTTGAGGTGGAGAGCTTAGACCTCACATTCACAGGACAAGAAAAGATTCATGGTCTTCAGGGTTTGTGATTGATGACTTGTTCTGATCTGGAGCATTGAGGAGTCCTGGTTATAGATTAGTGGAACTTAGAGGTTGTTGAGTTTTAGACTTAAGTCCAAATAAGGTTCCGACACATTAATAATCCAAAGATCTGATCGAGCTCCATACCTTAATTTAATGAAGGCAAGTTTAATAATCAACATTGATCCATGTACATTCTCTTTTTCTTTTTCTTTGTTTCTTTCTCACTTCTTTTTCAAATAAGTGTTTGCTAAGGGACTAGCAAAGTTAAGTATAGGGGGGTGATGAATACTCATTCATCACTCTTTATTCTTATATTTTAGCTACAAAAACCTTTGCAAATGCATGTATATAGTTGTAAATAGAAATAATTACCAAAAGCATGCATTGTGTAAAAACCTATAATTAGCATGTTTTTGTGCAAAAATAAAAGAATAAAGATTAAAAAGAAAAAGAGGGAAATATTTAGAATAAATATTGAGCAACCTAACCCAAGGGAGGGCTCAGCATGGGCCTGACCACATAAAAGCCAAAGTAGAGGGAGATAGGGGCTCATGTGTGTAAATATTTATGTAAATAAAATATAAATATTTTCCTCCCAAAAATAGATTAAAATGGGCTTGTAAATATTTGTAAATATAAAAACAAGATAAAAATAGAAAAATTAAAAAGAAAACAAAAATATCACTCTTGTACATAGCCCCCTTGTATATAGACCATCCATATTTATTTAGCCTTATAAATAAATAAAATTAATCTCCAAAATTTTTGTAAATATTCTATATTATATAATGTAAATAAATAAAATAAAAACAATTAAAACAAAAACAAAATAAAAATAACAAAATTAAAAACATAAAAATACATTGTAAATATACCATGTATATAAATGTACATATCTATTTATTTCACCTATGTATATAAATAATAAAAATAAAATAAAAATATATTGGTATTCCTTATTTTATGATATAAATAAATAAAATATAAAATGGGAATAACAGTGTATAAAAATAACAAATTAAAAATCAAAATTAAATTCCTAAATATTATATATATACCTATATCTAACCCTACTATGTACATACCTTATTTTTATTTTGAAAAATTAATTAAAAATCATTAAAAATAGAAAAAAATTAAAATAAAAATATTTCATGTTTTAACTTTTTCATAATTCGGCCATTTGCTACCTTTAATTTTACTTCCAAATATCAGCCACGTGGCCGCTACCCATTGGCCCTAGGGATTGTTGACCGCCCGGTCAACTGCCCCCCCCCAGGACCACTTCCCACGGGTTAGGTGCCCGACCCGAATTTCTCCCTAATTTCGCACCTAAACCCGATACCCTATCACCTAAACCCCGGGTCCGATTCCTCCATGATACATCCGAGACCCTCGCCGGAGCCTTCTCCTCGGGATCCGTGCTCCAGATTGCCCTACCCACGCGCTTCTTTCCGGACCCTCCAGCATATATATCTCCATCTCTGCCACCTTCTTTTCCGATCTTTGGCCACTCGTTCCACCCCCCAGTGAGCTCCATTGCATAGGCGAGAGTGACAGCTCGTCCCCCGTGGTGTTGCAGCGAGGAGGGAATGCGAGCCCATCGATCCGGCGAGCCAGCGCCGCCGTGCTCCGCCCAGAGCCGGAGCTCGAGCCTCGGAGGGAGACGCTCCTCGAGGCCACGACTCAGAGCATCGCCAGCTCGTCCACAGTCTCATCGTTTACCCAGGTAGACCCTTTAGCCTTTCTTTTTCGCTAATTTTAGATTTCCCCCATTTCGCTCCGCCGACGTGTTTCGCCGATTCCGACCACCTCATAGCTCCATTCGATCATCGGAATCCATCGTCACCTCCGCCTTCCTCCCGCGCACCTTCTCCATACCTCCATCCAACCCAGCTCGCACAGGAGCTGGGGCTCGAGCTCCTCCGTCCCCACCCTCGCCGGAGCTCGCCCATATCGCACCACCATCCACCTTCACCTCGCCTAACCGGGTCGAGGCAGTTTGCCCTCGACCCGCGAGTCTCCTGGTCTATCTTGCAGGTACATCCAAGCCCATCTGAGGGCTTGGACCATTCGTTTAGGAGCTCTACCTCCGCCGACCTCGTCGGAGCTCCCCAAGGCTCGGCTGGGTCATCGGAGGCAACCATCAGCTGCGGAGCGTCATGCCGGAGCTTCTCCGATCTTCAGCAGCAGCAGGGGAGGATCGCAGCGCATCTGTCGGGCCGGCGAAGCTCGCTGGCCAACTGTTCTTCCAGCATCTTCCCCTACAGTCCGATCAGCCTCAGACCTCCAGTTCTCATCCTGACCGTCCATCTGAGGAGGTCCCTTCACCGTTAGATCCTTAGCGAGGCGCTCTGGACCGCCCGATGCGCGAGGTTTAGCCACCGAGAGCCTCCACTGTTCGATCCCCCATGTGGCGTAGCCTCAGCCGTCCGATCACTGCGAGGAGCTTAGCCGTGGATCGCCCGTCGTCCTACACCGTCAGATGCACCACGTGGCGCGCATCCATTGGCTCTATTAATAAAGGGTAAATTACCGTTAGGCCCTCTTGTTTCTTTTATTTCTCATTTAGTCCTGTAATTAGATAGTTTAGTTGTTTAGTTTTTGGTACTTTTGCATAGAGGACCCTGTGCTTGATTTTATTTACTGATATGCCCCAGTGTATGGTGTGACACGTGCTTCGTCACGTGGTTTTCTGGTGTATTTGCATTCTATGCCCTGTAGTTCTGAGATGTTAAGTAATGAATGAAAACTTTTGAGATATTGCATTTATACCCTTGTGCGTATTTTAATTGTGCGTGTGCGCTTTTTATTGGGTTATTTGCAGACTACCCCCTGGACTTTTGGTACCTGTTACCAACTAGTCCTCGGAAGTAGTTTTTATTACATTTGGGTCCCTGAGTGCCCCAGGCACGCGCCTCTCGCGTGTTTACCTGGGAATTTTGCACCAGACCCCTCAGAACTTCGGGTATTTGCACATAGGTCCATGTGCACAGTACCCTCTTTCTATTTTTGAATAAAATAGCAAATTCATTCCAAATCCAACGAAAATTGGACACATGGCTTCTGCCATAGTGTAAAATTTTTGAGGATTTTTGGAGACATTTTTGTTTTGTTTTGTTTTGATATTTTAAAAATTCAAAAACACGTATTTTCTTCACTGTCTGATTTGAAAAATCATAAAAAAATATTAAAATTCATCTAAAAATTACAAAAAAATTAATTACTGTTTGTCTTTGATTGCTTGATTTTCTAGCCAATTTTGGCTATTTTTCATTACCTAAAATACCTAAAAATTGAAAAACACTTAAAATCTTATAAAAATTCTAATAAAAAAATTAAAAACCTTAAACAATAATATAGGTGCCCAATTTTTCCTTGTTTTCTTCTCTATACAGGAAAAATACCTTCAGGCTTATTGGGGGCTCTTAGATATTTTATCTAAGCCCCTTAAGCTCGGCTGGAAAGTACCTACAGTTTTTGACTTTGTTTCATTTTTAGAAAATTAAATAAACATCAGAAAAATCCCAAAAATTCACCAAAAACAGTAAAAATTATAAAACACACAAAAATATTTTTATTTGAATTTTTGGTTGATTTTTAGTGTATTTAATAAATTGTTGAAGTGTCTTGTTTCCTTGCTTTTATTATTTTCTTAATTAACTAAAAACCCAAAAAATATAAAATAATTAAAAACCACCAAAAATACATTTTTCTTTTCTTTTATTTCTTTTTGACTACTTCGTAGGCCGCAAGGCCAATTCGTGCTCCTTGTGTTCGACCCTGGTCGCTATACCACGTTAAATTAATAGCAAGACCGCTTTCGTGTTTTGATTTGATTGTCTCTTTGATTGGTGGTCTCATCTTTTTCTTGATTGACATAGCCAAGTGATCGAGGTCGCAAACGGTCCTAATTTTTTCACGGATTTATCGTCAAATCACTGCATGATTTCTCGCTTAGCCTAGATCGCGTTTTTTTTATCGAATACATGTTTTTCTCGGCTTTCATTTCCTAGCTTGATCACCTAGGATTAATGGAAAATGAAATGAACGGTAGACGATGATTTCCTGATTGATGTGCTAACCTTAATTCAGTGATAATTCTAAATAAAATTGGGACTGTTAATTGCAAGTCAACCAAAAGAATGAGTAAAAATCGGTTTTGGGAGAGCAGCACCCTCGGTTACGTGTTGGTTTTTATTTCACATTTTTCTCCACGTAATTATCTAACGTTTTATCACCAATAAAACCGACAAGATAATCAACCAACCTTGGTTGGTTTCATGTGTGAGTTGGTAAAACTAAGGGTTTGCTTGCTTGATTGAGCCATGTCTGTTGCGACACACACCCCAAAACTTTAGTCCCTCCATTTCATCTCCGAAGATTCATCCGCTCCCTTGTATATCCATCCCTTTTCTTCGTTCACCTTGGATCCCTCCCAACATCAATTCCCATCTTTATACTTAGGCTAATCTCAGCCTAAGTATAGGGGGACCCGATCCCCCGTGATTTTTCTCTACTCGTCTTTTCTTGCCTTTATACTTAGGTTATTTCTAACCTAAGTATAGGGGGAGCCCCTCTTAACTCCCGTATATTCCTATATACTTAAATGGACCTATGTACTTGTAACATCTAGTGCTATGAGGACATAGCAAAGTTTAAGTATAGGGGGGTATACCGTATATTTACTTTAGCTATAATCTGAAAAATTTGAAAAATTAAAAACTTTTTGGCTAAGGTAAAACTCTTTGAACTAAGAGAACTCAAATGATTTCGCGTTTTTTTTCGATATTATGTTTCGCTATTTTTATAAAAATATTTTCGAAAATGATTTTTCAAAATGTTTTGAAAACTTTTTATTTTGTGTGACATGGTTTTGAAAAAAATCGCCATCTCTTTTCAAGGAAAGTTGAGTTTAACTTGTGTTTTAACCTTTATTAAAATCCATAAAAAATGAGAAAAACCGCAAAATCCTTTAGGAGCCGTTAGTGACTACTAAGCCCAATTAAGTAAGCCGCATTCAGTGAGGGTTTGCCCTTAGCAGATTGGATGGTTTAGAGGACATCGCGCAAGGCCCCGTCCTCAAGCAACGGGCTTCGGTCTGTACTTACATCCATACTGGCTGAATTGCAGATGCTCAATTGAGTTTAGGAAGTTCTAATATCTCTTGAAGTTCAAAAACAAATGTGTCTTGTTTTTGAATGAAGAAGTTGGATTAATCCTCTACACCTACACTTCCACCCAGGATTTGAAATGATCAAGGAGACTTAGCTTTTGAGGTCTTCGAGATTTTAGGATTAACCAGCCTTAGCCATCAGGGTCTTAGACTTAATTGTCCATATTTCTCTAGATTTCTAGATTTGCATGCTATATTCCATGCTTAGTCTCAGACAAAAGAATATGATCAGCACATCACATGCACGACTGCAGTTTTTGATGAGATGAGTTGATTTTTCACCTGAGGGATTGGGATGAGGAAGTCAAGTTTGGATTTGATCTAATGATGCTCGAGGATGGGATAAAGTCTTTGGAGGCTTCATGAAACCTGAGTGTCAGCAATATTAGCCAGTATGAGAACTTGGTTCTTATACTAATCTCTGGACATTGACCTAAGTGCCAGGGTGTGAAATAAATAAAAAATGTTGATCAGTGTGCGCCAACTCTTGGTAAAAGCAGTGGAGCTAGCCACAAATTATACAAGTCAATGAAATTCAAAGAAAAGCTCTCATTCCACAAAGTCGAATATCAAAGAGCTTCCACCAAAGGTGAGCGCTCCCAAACTTTTCAAAGTGTCCATTTGGACCACCGCTATTAGGACCAGGAGTCGGGCTTGCACCAAAAAAGGGCTCTGCATCGTAAATGCTACAAGTCTGGGTGTCGAAGGTACGATAGGTACTCAAAAGAGACACACCCCGGTGTACTCCCAGGAAAACAAGTGCAGAGGGCTCCAACTTCTCTTGACGGACGCACTGATCAACACCAAAAAAATTGTGTTGCGTAAAAGGCACTAGAGATAATCCTTGTTCCAATGAGAGGGAGAGAAGAATTGACACAATCCCATGCCCTCCATTTCTGG
Source organism: Ottelia alismoides (assembly GCA_037367405.1). Lineage (NCBI taxonomy): Eukaryota > Viridiplantae > Streptophyta > Magnoliopsida > Alismatales > Hydrocharitaceae > Ottelia > Ottelia alismoides. The sequence goes on along the minus strand of JAZKJV010006960.1, from coordinate 942,598 downwards.
CCTGCCATCTACATTTTCTAAGTCTGACAACTAAGGAGACGGTGGACTGAATGCGAGATTGGATTTATTCCCTAGTGTTGAGGATTGGGTCTTTAGGAGATTTTCTCGGACCAAGATTTTGGGTGACGAATTGACTCTACTCTCAGAATTGCAATCAACACTAAACTTCATATCCTTTAGTTTATATGTACATCAGAGAGAGTCTAGACAAGTAGAGGAACGGAAGCCTCTTGATTAAGGCTGGGTTGAACTCTAGAATTTTGGATCTCTAAAGTCGAGTCGACTTGATCAGATTGGATCCTGTATTTACATGCACAAGGGGGTTAATCCAACTTAGTCATTCTTTTTTATGCTTGAGGACGAGCATAGTTTAAGTATAGGGGGTGATGAACCTCAGTTTCATCATCTTTATTTTCTATAATTAACCCCCTTGCTTAAAGTTTTGTCAATAAAACCCTGTTAATGTCCTATAATTAACAGAGTCCTAAACAATTAAAAACCACAAAAAATGGCAAAACAAAAATCAGTGGTATTTTTAGACTTAAAGATACCCTTAAAAATATTTGGAGGCTACAGTTGATCTCATCTTTAGTTTTGGTCAACATGAAACTTGTAGATCTCATCAAGATCTACAACTTTCATGTTTTGAGTTTTCTCAAATTCGACCAAATAAGCCTTCAAATATCAAAAATATCATCGGAATAATCTGATTGGGCCACGTGGCCCGTTCTGGGTGAGCCACGTGACCTCGCTCCCCTTGTCCTATCCGCCCTTGACCAGGACCGTTGGATCATCTCTTGATCCAACGGCTAAGTCTTCTCCAAGCGCGCCATTGTCCTCAACCGTCCGATCATCCTTGTCCTTAATCCGCACCGCACTTAAGCGCTTGCACCAGAACTTGCCACGTGGCGCGACTGATGCCGTCCGATCGCGCCCCTGTCCCTCTATCTCGCCGATCGCGTCACTTATATTTCTCTATCGTTCGATCATTCCCCACTTCTCATCACGTCCGTTGAATCGCGCTTTATCTCCCTCTCGACACGTGGCGCAATCACCGCCCTTCGTTCGCGTCACTTCATATCTAATCTCACCCGTCGCTTAGCGCCTAATTGTCAGCCGTTGGATCTCCAGATCCAACGGCCGACAGCCATCGTCTACCTCGGTCAGCCCACTCGCCCAAGTTCTCCACTCACGTCACCTGTTCGCCCTTTCCTTTTTCTCCGACATCTCATTTGACTTCTTCCATCGCCAAGTGCCCTCCAACCTTCCCCACTCTTCCCTCTACCACGCGCAAGCCTCCATGATCCACGATGACTTCCCAGTCGTCCCATATTCCCCTCGCAACCCACGATGCCACTCATCAGCTCTGTCATCAACCACCTTCAAATACCCGACATTCCCCGTCATTCCAACCCGTCCACCTTTACGTGGGAGGAGGCCCAGCCCTCCTCCTCCTCTCTGTGACAGAGAGGGGCGAGGGGATTGAGCGATGACAACTTTTTCTCCCCGGTGTTGACCCTCCGCCGCTCAAGGCGGAGCTGCGGTGCTATGCGTCCGCTCGAGCTGCACCAGGTGGCTAAAGGTGTTCAGCGAAGACCCGGGCATCATTCCCGATGCCCAGCCCAAGCCCCCGCTCCGCCTCCGACCAGGTAAAGTCCCTCTTCCTCCTTTGTCTTTTTATTTCGATTTCATTGATTTAATTAGCCGCATCCAGTAGCTTTCCTGCTCCATTGAACACCCTCCGAGCTCCGCCACGCTTCCCCCTTCCACGCGCCACATCCGATCATCTCTTCCCTTCTTCCAGACCTTCAGCCACAGTCGACCCACCTCCTCCGCCATCCACGGTGGAGGAGCTTCGGTTCCCCATCTCCCCTCGCCCGAACGGAACCTCACTTCGCTCACGCACGCACTTTAGGCTTCGGCTATGTGTACTAACCCTGCAGGTCAACAAGGGCCTTCAATGGCCGGATGTTCACCGGCGCCAACTTCGTCAAGTTCGCCTCCGACGTACGAGCTCTGATGGGTCATGCCATGAGGTCCATCACCTCGCCCGAGCTCCCAGCTTCATCGATAGACCTTCAGGAGCCTCGAGCGAGCACCACCGTGCCCAGGACAGAGCAGCGGAGGAGGAGCTCCTTCACCAGAGCTCCAGAAGCGTCGCCAGCTGCGGAGGATGACGAAGGCACAGATGCCGTCGGATGATCTTCATCTGACGGTGCAGATTCGACCACGCATGTCTTCTCAGCAACCGTTGGATCGTCGCAATCCAACGGCCTTAGAAGCCGCCACGTTGCCCATGGGTGCTTTCATCAGCAGCCCTTGGATCATCACAATCCAAGGGCCGACATTAGGCCACGTGGTGAAGCCAGAGCCTTCACCGAACCTAAGCCTCCGAGCCTCCAGGCTTGGGACGTCCGAACCTTCCCCGAGCCTGCAGCGAGTCCGAGCCTCAGCCGAAGCTATACCGAACCTCTGCCGAGTCCGAGCCTCCTTCCGAGCCTGGGTAGCACGTGTTGCGCACGTGCTATCTGGGAATTTTGCAGAGACGCCCTTGACTTCTCCAGATTTGTAGAAAGGTCCAGTCTACACGTGCTAACCACGTGCGTCTGGGGTTATTTGCACTTATACCCTTGCGGGTTTATATAATTGCAAATATACCCCTATGCGTGTGGTTTATTTACAGGGAAGGCCTCGCATTTATTTCTTTTGCATTTTAGTCCTTTCCAGGGACCTTTTTGTATTTATCTTTCATGTTTCTTTTCAGTTATGCCCTTGTTTTCATTTTAGCATATCTTGAGCTATGTTTATCCGATTTAGATGATTTCAGTTTCGTTTTAAAGCTGGTTTGAGGATCTTTCAAATGGCATGCTTAATTATTGTTTTGGACACAATTATTTTGTTATGTATTATTTTATAGCAATGTGTCTATTTGAGCTAGAAATGATGCCTTACTTAAAATTGTTCATCACAGCTGCCATTTTAATTAAACTTGAAGTTAACTCTTATTTTTGCTCATCATTTTTCACCTTGGGCATATTTTCATTGCATTTCATGGCATTTATTTTCATGATAAAAAATGAATAAAAAATGCATGTTTACTTTTAATGCATTGTTGTAGTTTTTTTGCATTGCTTTGACTTATAGATCTTTCATTCAACACTTAATTAAATAGACTCTAATCTGATTAATACGAGAGAGGCTCGTGTCCCTGAGTTCGACCTTGGTATCTTACCAAGTAAAAAAAATTAAGGACCATCGCATTCTTATTTGACATGTATCAATGAGATGGTCTCTTTATGACCAAAATCGGCCCGACTGCTACGACAATTCCAAGTGCTAATTCTGCACTCTTAAAGGGCCGATTTTGCGGTTCGTCAACGAGCTGAGTGTTCTTTCATAGTTCCGTTTCATCACTCCTGTTGTTGCCTATACTTAGGGCTTCCTTTACCCTAAGTATAGGGGGAGTGGTGTGTACATTCTCACGATCTCTTCTTCCACTCTGATCTCTTTTCTTCTTTTCTTCTTTTCTTTTTCTATTTTCTTTATCTATCAAAAAGGCACCCCGTGTAGACATTCTTCTATACTTAAGACGTACTTTGTCCTAAGTATAGGGGGTGTGCACCCCGAGTTTCTCCATTCTTTGATCATCTCCATTATCTCCTCTTCTTGTCTATACTTAGGGATATCTTACCCTAAGTATAGGGGGAGACAGTCCAAGTACGATCTGTTCATTCCCACCCTTGACCCTCCCTGCTTTATGTACAGTCTGGTGTACTTAGGATTATTTGATCCTAAATATAGGGGGGACGGTCAACTTCTCATTCATTCATTCTTCTTCATTCATTTATTCTTTAGATTTTCCTATACTCAGTACGAGTTATGTCTTCTCTTTTCTCTGTGATCTATGAGGATATAACTCAAGCTAAGTATAGGGGGGTCGTATATACTACGTATATACTTTAACCATAACACGTACTTTCATATTTTTACTAATAAATATGGGTAATTATACTTAAATATCATTAAAAACCTTAATAAAAAGATGTGGTTATTCTTCAATTCTTTTTGCATTTACTGATTAATAAATCAGGTGAAAATGTTTTTTAAAAAATGTTTGGAAAATAGTTTGAAAATCTTGGCGAAAATCTTTTGAAAACTATTTGAAAATATTTTGTTACATGTTTTCAACATTTGTAAAACATTTGGTTTGTAAAGTTTATTTTCTTTGTGTGAAATAAAATATTTGAAAAATGATTTGCAAATGGTTTGAAAAATGGCTGCAAAAATATTTTGAAAAATCTATCTATACTCTTTGAAAACCTTTGCAAAATGATTTTCAAATGTGTATACATGTTTCTAAAATTATTTGTAAAAAATTATTTTGGTCTATAATTTTCGAAAATTATTTGTAAAATGATTTTCAAATAAGTTTGAGGAATACATACATCACACTAAAATCCATTATATATATCTACTTATAAAACTGACCACTTAACCCTGTAAATTCTTAAAATCCACTTCTTGTAAATATAAGAAGCATTCCTATGTAAATATTTGTACCTAGCTTTTATCTGAAATCTTTTATTTTTAAAAAAATCCCAAAAACATTTGAAAAAGTAAAATACCAAAAACATTTGAAAAATCTTTTTGAAAAATACAAAAAAATGCATATGCATCATCCTTCAAAAATCCATAAAAAGTTCAAAACCTTTGAAAATTGCATCACAAAATTTTTTTCTGCATTCTGCATAACATTTGCATAGCATTAGCATTTTTCGGATTGAGTTTGATAGTTGAACAAGTCTAAGTAAAATCCGGAGATTGGAGCTTGGTTGGACCTTAAAATCTACCTAATAACAGGAACCTTATAGGAACTGGATTTGAGGTACTACAGGTCTAGTTGACTTAATTCTCTGAGGATCACGAGACTTGGTTCAATGGATTCTTTACTGCCTAAGTAGAGTGCTTCGGAACACATGCATGACTCTTGTTGATAATGACCTAACTTGGACACCTGCACCTTTCATATGGCTCAACTCAGTTGGAGTGGTGAGGAGATTGGATTTGCCGTTATGAGACGCACACAAGTGGAAACACTTGTCCTCCTCTAGGGAGGGAAGTGCACCCCAACCCGTCCAGTGATGAGGAATTCTAAAGACAGGAGAGTGTGGATTGCGATAAAGCTTCAAAAGAGGGATAGTCTACTGGCTCGAGAGGAAAAACTCCTTATGTAAATGATGTTGTATATAGTATTTCAAAAAAATAAAAAGAAGCCATGCTTGTACAAAAATAAAATGCATGCCAAAGTATGTATGTATGTATGTTGTATAGAAAATAAGCAAGCTTGAGTTCCAAAGTCAAATATGTGAGCCTGCAGGTGGATGACTTGACTACACTGGTCTTGCATCCTAGGATAGGTAGCTACGCTGGCTACCGTCCATTCTTCTCTTCACCCCCTCCTCTTGAACTGGTTGCCACTTGAACTTAGAAGGGAATACCCCGCTCCTCGAGGAAGGAGTTATTGTATTGGGGAATCATTGGGTTGTCATACTGGAGAAGTCAGTCTCTTTGTCATTCTAGTTGGGGAGAGCCACTATCACTTACATTGTACGAGTCAGATTCGTAGTCGTAAGGGTTTGCGTATGAGCTGAAGTATTTCTGACCTGGCTTTTGAGGAGACTTGAAAAGTGTTTTGGGATTCTCAGGGACTGCTGGATTTCAAATTCGGTTCTCAGTAAGGTTCCGACCGCACTAAAATTCCGAAGGTTCGACTTAAGCTCCAAACTTTGATTTTGTGAAGACAAGTTTGATAATTAAACTAAATCCAATTTCTTCTTTTTGTTTTCTTTATTTTTCTTTTTCTGCACTTATTGCATAAGTGTTTGCTAGGGACTAGCAAAGGCAAGTATAGGGGGATGATGAATCTACGTTTCATCATCTTTATTCTATCATTTTGGCCTTAAAAACCTTAGTAAATGTGTGTAAATAGGCTTAATTTAGGCATTTTAGCATTCATGCACCATTGTGTAAATATTATGTAAAATGCAATTTTTAAAGCCAAAATTATAGAATAAAGAAAAGAAAAGAAAAAGAATAAAATATTGTAAATATTTTATAACCCGAAACCTCAAGACCTAGGTATCTCGATGACTAGGTCGACAAGGAATAAAGTAGGGGGAGATAAGGGCCAAAATACAATAAAAACACATTGTATTTCATTCATTCTTTATTCATTTTGGGACCTATTTTTGGTTCCACTTTTTACACCTCAAATAAAGAAACTTTATACATGAAAGTTGTAGATAATTAAATGAAGAAAAATACAAAATTGATTTCACACAAAAATAATGTACAGATAAAAAGTTATGATCTGAGTAAGATTCCGAAATCCCAACTTCCCAGACTTGTATCTCTCAAATAAAAGCTCGAAATGCGTCAAACTCACTTTAATTATATATAATTTTAAATAATCTATTTAATGAAGGTGGTTTCGTATTTTGCGAAGCTACAGTTTGAAATGTGAGTTTTGGACCCCTATTGTGTACTTGTACGGATTAAAATATTCATTTTATTATTTATTCATTATTTTCATAATTTTATATTTTTATAATTTTGTAAATATTACTTATAACATATTTTTTTATTAAATTAAGAATAAAAATCTAAAGAAAATACAAAATAAAATACATGTATCTAGGACATAGGTATAATAGCAATACATATACCTATATAGAATATACTTTTATTAAGTATACAAAATACCTCAGAAAAACAAAATAAAATTATAATTAAGTGTATAAAAATATTTTATAAATATATAAAATAATAAACCAAAATAAATAAACTAAATACACAAAATAAAAATAAAATAATAAAATATATAGATATATGTATCTATATAGGACTAAAAAGGCAACTTGTAATTATAAACCTGGAAAAAATAAAATAAAAATTACCATAAAATAATTCATAAAATAATAAACATTTTTTATATTATAACCAAAAATTAATTAAATCATTTATTATTTTTAACCAAATTAATAAACCTTTTTACCAGGGATTTTCCTGGTTGGTCCACGTGGACCAACCAAAACCATCCGCTGGTTGACCTCGGTCAACTCTCTGACCGAGGTCTGTACAGTGTCAGAAGTGGTTTTGTCTCATTTTTGCGGATTTTTCGAGGCTCTTCCTTGCATTATCTCGTGATGGTTCCTTGACAACTTTTTCTCCTCGACAATCGATCTTACACGCCTAGCCTTCACCTCGTGGATTGGGTCAGCGATTCGTGAGATATGCATCGATCGTTGGAGCCTCCCAGCTGTTTGTACAAAACCCCCTTTTTTCCATTTTCAAACTTCGAACCCCTTTTTGACTAAGCACTCCTCCTCCTCCAGAGTGCGGTGGATTGAGGAGGGTGGCAGCCTCCTCCCCACTCCTTTTGCAGCAGATTTGAGCGAAGTTGGGGGTTGTTCCTCCCATCTCCGGCGAGTTCAGCTGTGAGGTCTCCATCTCGCTGCTCCGGCGGCTGAGGTTTACTCTTTTCTTGACTTTCTTAGCATAGAATAGCTCTTAGATTTAACTCTAGTGATTTGTTTATATTTTAATCACGTTCTTTAGCCTTCAATTCATCTCCCGTGGATCGCCGGATCCTACGCCGGCGAACTCCACCACCGTGTGTTCGCCTGTCTCCTTCCACCACACCTCCTTTCCATTCCATCCGCTGGAGCTCCCCATAGCCCCACCTTTTTTGAGCTAATCATTTCCCTGCAGGCGATTGCTCGAAGAACTTTTCATTGCAAGGGCCCCGAGGATAGAACGTCGCCTCCTCGTCCAAGGTCTCGTCTGGGATCTGGGCATGATCTTCAGAATTTTGGAGGAGATCTCCAGTTACGGGGCAGGAAGACGAAGCTCCGGGGCATCGAAGAAACCTCATAAAGGGTCGGAGCAAGAAGATATGGCGGATCGAGCGAGCTCCAGGGGAGCATTCCTCCCAATTCTTCCAGATTAATCAAGAGTCGTCAGATCCGTCTTGTTCCTCCAGGTCTATAGCTGACGTTGGATCTCCACAAGCCTTCACCGTCTGATCTCCGGCTGGGATCTGATCTGGTCCGTCTGTGCGAAGGGGCATCGCGCAAGGTGGCGTCGCCACGTGTATAAGTGAAGGATCTCCCACCGTGCGATCGGCCCCGTTCTGAGTATTTTGCAAGCTCGACCCGGCCATTTTTGTATTTGCTAATTAATAGTTAAACTTTCAGCTGTAGTATTAATCTTTTTGAATAATTTGCATAGAGCCCCCTAGATTTCTATATTATTTTTGTTTGGGTCCCTGCCAGGTCACGTGCGTTGCGCACGTGACATGGCAATTTTGCAGACGACCTTCGAGGTTTTTGCATATTTGTTTCTGGTTCCAAAACTTTTATTTGCAGTTAATATATTTCTGGCATTTTTGCATCTTAGCCCTATGATTTTGAAATATTGCATTTCCGTCCTCCTCAGGCGCGTGTGTCGCACGTGCGTGGGTGGGTTTTTACAGAAAGGCCCTGGCGTGTTTGGATATTTAGGATTGGCCTTGGAATTTTGCTAAATAGTTGTTTATTTTGTGGAGAAATTACACTTTTGCCCTCTGACTTTTTTATATTTACAAAAATGCCCTTGCCAGAATGATTTTCTTTTTGTTTCCCCTATTTATTTCATGCATCTCTAAAACTCCAAAAATCACCAAAAAAATACCATAGGCTCCTATTGCATTATAGTTTCATGCCATATTTTTCTTTTGCATTTTATTTTATTCTAATATTTATAAAAAAATCAAAAACAACCATTTTCAGCAATGTTTGCATCAGAAAATTCGTAAAAATTAGTAAAACATTCAAAAAATTTCCAAAAAAATATATTTAGTGTCTTTTAATATCAATTCAAAAACATTTAAAATATAAAAGAAAACTCCTAAAAATATAAAAACTCTAAAAATCTTCATAAAATTTTATAAAATTCATAAAAAAATCTAAAAATTGTGTTTCCTTTTGCTGAATTTTTTTATTTTGTTTTCTTCAATCTAAAACTAATTTGGAGAATTTTTGTTACTGGTTTCTATTTTATGTCTCCATTTTAGTTTCAGCTATTTTATCTACTATTTTCAGTATTTTTTACTATAAAAATACCAAAAAACTAGTAAAAATATAGAAAAATCACAAAAACATTAGAAAAATATAAAAAAGCCAAAAAGATCTTATTTCCTGATATTTTAGTATTTTTACTTATTTTTATAAATACCTTATCTCTCTCTTTCCTTATTTTGTATATATACTTTATTTTATCTTTTTAAAGAAAAGAAAATATAAAAATTATAAAATATAAAAAGAAAATATAAAATTAGAAAATTAAAAATCAAAATATAAAAATATAAAATATAAAAATAAAATATAAAATATAAAAATTAAAAAGCCACAAAAAATATAGCATTTATAGGCAAATACATCACAGTCACACATTTTGAGCATTTTTCCCCTTCTACCTGTCTGCTCCTTGTGTTCGACCTCTACACATACTTACACCTATGCACATCTTTGTTGTAGAGTTATAATAAATTTTAACTCCGCACCGTTTTTCATTGTCTGATTCTTATTGTGGGTTAATTGTTGTTTGAATTTGAGATTTTCTCGAATGTCGCCTCAGCGACACTGTGATCCCGCCTTGTGTGAATTACTCTAGACCCGTGAAAAATCTCGTTCAACAGTGGTGCAATCTCCTGCAGGTCTGTAAAGCAGACCATTCTAGATAGGTCTACTTTTGAGGTCGAGTTGTGTGCTCTGAATACCACTGGAATTGAGGTTGTTTGGATAAGGGAACTTCTGTATGAAATTCCCATGGTGGGTCAGCCAGTTCCTGCGATCTCAGTACATTGTGATAACATGACCACAATTGCCAAGATTGAGAATTCAAAGTTCAATCAAAAAACGAGAAGACACATACTAATCTGACTTAATAAGTTAAGGGATTTGGTGTCTCGAGGAGTGTTGGACGTGGATTCTGTCGGATCCAAAGACAACACGGCGGATCCGTTGACTAAGAGACTTGATAGATCTTTAGTCCTAAAGTCTAGGCTTGGGATGGGACTTAAACCCATTGGGAGTTCCTCTACAGTAGTAACCCAACCTATCTGAGTAGATATCCCACAAAGTAGGTTCAATGTGGTGATAACAAGCTGTTTGGAGAACTGGTTGTCACCTTATCTTAATGCTTATGCATGAGTGTCCTATCCCTGGAAGCCTGAGTGCCATTTAAGCTGCAAATTTAGGAAAAGCATAGGCTCTGAAAGGGTTCAAGCCTTTGGGCAGGATGTTGACAGTGCATCCTTGGAGAACGTCACCTATGTGAGTGTTACTGTGTGTCGCAGTTAAAGAAAGAGGGTCTTCCACACTCATGAAGCAGGATAAGAGTGCATGGCTTTCAAGAGCACCAAACATGAAGATTGTATCAAGAACAATGATTTGTTGTTTCTACCGTATACTTTAATACCAACGTCTGAAGTTCAAGAAGTAGTTCACTTCGTTCCTATTAAAGTGAAAGTAGTAAACTCAGATAGAGGTTCAAATCGGAAGGTACCTTTACTGAAAGCAAAGTGTGGCAGTCGAAAGATGTGTTTTAACTCTCTTTGAATCTCTTTTTTTCAAATTGGTGAATTCGTGGGGATTTCTGTATTTAAAGTAGATAATTTAGGTTTTAATTGGAAAATCTGCGTAACTAATATAAGAGTCAATTTGGTTTCAATTAGGAAATCAAATGGCTTGGAGGGAAAGTTGAGAATTCCCAATTTTGAAACATTGATCAAGCTTGGGTGGAAGTTTAGTACCATATCTAATATCTCTAAACTTTTGATGGGCTTATATATGAGTTCACACCCCAAGCTCTTGTAGCAATAGTAGAGAGGAGGAATGGAGGGTCACGCGCGCGTGCACGCGCTTTGCTCCGGCTCCGGCTCAGGCTCGGGAGAGTCAATTCGGATCTCAGATCTCGATACTTTTGTTGCGGGATCCATTTGACTGGTCGATTAAACTAAATGGGTATCTAACTCGATCGAAATGAGAATCTAACTCGATCCAAACGGCTTGTTTTAGACGTGGTTTTGGAATCCGAAGAGACATGTCCGTTGAGGGACATTTTCAGAAATCAAAAGATATCGCGCGCTAGGGCACGCGAGCTTCTTTTTATACCCCTTCCCCAACGTCGTTTTTCTTCACTCGCAAGAAAAACCCACGTCACCACTATTGCTCTCTGTTCTCCCACGCATCTGCGACCTTTTCTTCTCGGCTACAAGTTCTCGAAGGTATTTTCGAGGACAGTCCCGTCGGTGAGCGTGGACGAAGACTGCGTGTCGTTGTATCCTGGGAATGGATCGCCAGTACCCTACGCACTGGTATTGTGGGGCGATATCCTCTCTAAGGACAGTCCATTACATGGACACTTCGGTGAAATCTGATCTAATCTTTCTATCCTTTTGTTTGTTGCATTCTGTTTATTGCTTTACCTTTTTTGGATCTCGCTCTGTTTGTTTATTTTGAATAACGAAAATGGTCGTTCTATGGTTTTATTGGTTCATGTGTGCATATAATAATTGTTATATGAATCGAAAATGCTTGATAATAATTTTATTGATCTGTAATGCATTGATTCGTATTAATCTTGCTAAATATTATTTTGTATATAACGTGGTAATGATCCTGTTAACAACAAAAAGTAGTATCAAATCAGATTTGCAAGACCTCGGTCAAAATGGTTGAGTTCAGGGAGCACTCATTGCTTCAAGAGGATCACTTAAATGGAAATCTTGCGTTCAAAGACCCCTTCCTAGATCTCTGGCGTCAGGCTTCAAATAAAAAGTGATATATTACGAAGGGAAAGAAAACGTCCCATGCGTGAAAAATTTGGCTCAAATCGATGAATAGAATTATAAACTCTATGCACATCACAGAGAGGTCGACTCCACATCAAATCTCATAGCTACGCTTCCATCTTCCCAGTCTTCTACAGGTCCGAAGTAAATCGGGGTGAAAAATGTAAATAGCTAGAACTGTGAGGCCCTAAACTTTGTAGTGCCTTTTGTTCCAAATACTTCCACCCACAGGCACCATTCTTCAGCTCGATGATTATACATAGAAAACTCATCAGGCAATATATATTCCACATCCTCCTAAAGAAATCAGTGTTATTTATGCTTGGAGAATTTGGGATGTCACAAACACTTGTTTTTTACAGTGTTCATTTGTAAGGACGGCCCGATCCTTATTTAATATTAACTTAGCAAATCCAATCTGAAGACTTTATTTGTATTCTCCTAAGCAGTACTAATTCCTTCTCATATTGGCAAATGATATCAAAGACAACATCAGGCCGATTGTTGACTCGGAAGGAATAATATATGAGAGCATTCAAGGGTAGATATCATTCTTGCATAGCATCTGACTGACGAGAACAAACTTCCCTATCTAAAGGGGACATTGTATCACTATCTGTTTTTAGCATAACTTCTCCTCTCCCTTTTGATTTGCTTTGTTTTTCCTCAAACATCTAATTCTCCTTTTTTGTCTGTGATAGAGAATTCTTTGAAGGCTTGGAAGGACCAAACTAACCCTTGGTCACCTGTGTACATGATGTCAGCATCCTCGAGCTAGGGGCGTGTGTAGCTAGCCACTCGTTGCCACTTAGATGCATTTTTAAAAAATTCATCTGGTTTAAAATCTCTCCATTTTTACTCCTTTTTGGTCTATAATAGGTGATGTTAGGACTTTGCATTGTTCTTCAGGTTTCCTTCTTATTTTGTTGGCATTGAAATTAGACAATTATGTGATGCTACTCAACTTTGCATTGTTACACCCCTCGTTGTTTGATTAATAGATGCTCGATGGTTATCTTGTTCAAAAAAAAGAGATACATCATCGATGGGATTAAATGTCATTATTTGAAGCTATCGGTTTGGAATTCACTATATAATACATGAAGATTTTGAAGGAACAGTGTTTAGAAAGGATGCAAAGAAGATATTAATCATTTCTTCTAGTCTTATCCACACAGCTCCCCTAGACGAAGCTTTCGAACTATCTTAACGCCTATTTGTAACATGAAAGACCAAGTTCAAGTTCCACAAAATGCAATGCCAATGGTGCTATCGAATTACATATTTTGGAAGAAAAAGGGAGCAAAACCGTAGAAGTGAACACCAAAAAAACTTATATTCACACGTTAAAAGTCATGATTACAAGACCAAGAATCCCAAAGGATTTTGGTAGCATTCTACAACAACTTTAACATAGAATATCTCCCCCTTTAAGATGGCCGCAACCTGAACTTTCACAAATGGTTACATGTTACACAATGTCCCAACAAATTCCCAGTCTTATTTCTTCTTTTTTTATTTTATCTTTTGCATATTTTTACAGATTTTAAATGACATGCATATTATTCGTATGTGTTGAATAGTCATTCATCTACCTTTTTTCTTATATTTTGTCTTTTAATCCCAAATAAAATACCTGTAAATAAAACTAATTTGTACAAATTAACATCTAACAATCATCTGTAATTAGTCTATAATTAACACATTAATACATGTATTTATATCTAAAATTAAAGAATAAAGAAAATAAAAATAAATGAACTATCAAAGATGCTGAATGACCCTAAACCACAAGACCAAGTCAAATATTGATTAGATCGATCGGGAATAAAATAGGGGGAGATAAGGTCTAATTTATTGTTAAAAATCCTAATTTTATACTCTGAAAGTAGCCATTTTTACACAATTATATTCTTCAATATATACTCCTTAAATTATATAATTCTCAACGTAGAACTTGTACATATTAATATATAAATAATTACAAAAAATAATAGTCAATAAAAGTCATGCACAATGCAAGTTTACACACAGACTAAAAGGTCGCCAACAGAATTTCGCAGACCAATATCTCCTCCATACAAACTCAAAGTGAACCAAATTCACCTCCATTATATTTCGAATTAAATTATCTATTTAATTAAGGTGGTTAAAATGAGGTTAAGATGCAAAAGATAGTTTTCTGGGCTACCATTGTACTAGGCGTATGTATATAAAATTAATATATTTTATTCTTTACATTTTTACTCTCTTTATATTTTAAAATAATTGTATATATTATATAAAACATATTTAAAACATAAACACAATAAAAATAGTCAAAATACACTTAAAATAATTAAAACATTATAATATATAGGTATATTATACATATAATATATATACATATAATTAATTATACATGTAAATAAAATTATTATAGTAAAAAAATATATATGAATATGTATTTAATATTATTATAAATATATATAATATATAAATACAATATTATTTATATTGAATACAAAATAAAAATAAAATTTGTAAAATACAAGTATGTATATATATACATATATATACATGTAAATATTAACATCTTAAAATAATCTTGTAAAAATAAATAAAATTTATATAAAAATATTTTATTAAATTATAAATATTTTCATGTTTTGAGTTTTATTTAATAAAAGTGCTTATTAAGTTATTTTGATTTTCTTTCTTTTTCTATTATATTTTGTCTTATTTGGTTTGAGGTGGCCGAATCAGGGCCTTGGGATTGTTGAGTCCCTAATCAATAGCCCCATCTGCATAGACTTTGGTGCCTCCTCTTGTCAGAACTTCACCTACCCTCTTCTTTTCCCATTTCTTAAGCTTCCTACACGCTTCATCTTCCTCGAGCCTTCCACTATTCTGAGCACCTCACATCCCTCTACCTCGTCATACTTCTAGCTTCCATCAACTCCATCGCATCTTCACGTCATCTCCTTCATATGTCTGCCACTCCACCATTTGTATAAAATCCACACCTCACCTTCATTTTGAAGTTTAATCCTCTCTAGCCTACTTGTAACCCCAGAGAGCCCTTCTGCATTGAGTCCTTGGTGACAGCAAGTGATTCCCAGGCTTTGTCAGCGTAGATATGGGCGGAGGAGCAGTGATCCATCATAGCTGGATTACATACATCGAAGGTTCCTTCGCTTACAGGTATCCCCTATTTAGGCATAGCTTTTTGGTTAATTAACTTGTAGTTTCATTCCTTAGCATATTGTAGTTTAGTTTAAATCATTTCTATTTAATTTTGAGTATTTTAGAAAAATTGTAGTTCATCGGAGCTACTTCTCTGGCCACTATGTTCATCATGATAGAACTCTTGTTTTGATCAGCAAATATCCCCATCACCTCCCCTATCCATTTCTTCGTCAAATTCTCCACATAATCCAACATGATTCAATAAGAAATAGTGAATCTGATCTCATCTTCCGCCATTCGTCGGAGATCTGTCATCCCCTTCATTTCTTGTGCATGCAGCTTCAACTCCAGGACGAGGATATAGCCCTTCAGCCCTTCTATTGTTGTGTGTGTGGTCTGGGACTTGAGAACTCACCTAGAGCTCGATTTGATCAAAAAATACCCAGCCTAAGTGCTAGGAGAGGATAGCACTTTTTTGTCTCCTCCAATGAGATCTGGACATCAGTGAGGCCCCCTGCAATTCCGGTAAGACCCCTAGAAGGAAAAAAAACCCTCAGGAGGGTTGAGCACATTGGAACACGAAGCAATCAATGATCGAAGGAGAATATGGAAGGTGTTCTTCTCTATTCTTCCTCCTAGCTTCTAAGATGTCTGATCAAGCAAAGGGCCCATATCTAATCTGGGCCCTTAGATTTAAAGACGAAACGATGCCCACTCCATCACCGTCTATGCATAAGTGAAGACATGTGGCATGCCTACAACCGTTCATCTCCATCGCACGCGACGAGCATGAGGGCCCCAGGTCATGTTAAATCCCATTTACTTTTTATTTTATATTTAGTCTAGTAAAATAAAGATTCGGTGTAAAATATTTAGGACATATTGCAACTTAGACCTCGCGCTTTCATTTATTTACATTTTAGTTGGTATGCCAAATGTGTAGTGCTACATAAGGCACTATAAATTTTACGTATATAATTTTAATATTTCTGGACCTATTATTAAATGGATTCTTAGTTCTTACAAATTGCAAATAGGTCCCTATCAGCCTTGCATTTTATTTTTGTGTATATTATTCAAATTAAATATTATCTTTATGCAAAATATTTTAGGAAAAGTATTATAGATGCATTTAGCCATGCTTGATCTTGCATAAATTTTAGTTGGCATTTAATTAATTTTCCTTTTTTTAAATCCATAAACATGCTTTTATTCCTTCTTTCGATATAAAAACTTGTAAAAATTATAAAATTATCTCTGAAAATTCAAAAAAATATTAGATATACTATAACATATTTTAACACATCCAAAAATCACTAAAAAATAAAATATAAAACAAAAAAGTAATCCTTATAAAATTTGGCAAAAATTATCAAAAAATATAAAAATATTTCTTTATATTTGTGAATTTTCTTTATTATATATTAAAGATAGTTTTGGATTGATTTTGAGCTGATATTTATCAAATCCAAAAAAGACCACGAATTTATCATACATATTAATTTGAGTTATTTAATAATTTAAAAATCCATAAAAATTACAAAAATTGTATAATAATTACCAAAAAAGAGAAAATATAAAAAAGATTAAAAAATATTTTCTGAAATTTGACTTTATTTTGACTTATTTGTAAATATACTAAGCTATATTATATATGTATACTATTGTTGAACAGGATTTTTCACGGGTCTAAAGTATGTCTCACACAAGGCAGAGACGTAGTCGCTGTGGTGACCAGCAAGAAATCCAGATTCAAACAACAATTAACCCACAACAGAAATCAAACAATGAAAAGCAATGTGGAGTTGAAATTTATTATAACTCTAAAATGGATGTGTATAGTGTGAAAGAATGTAGAGGTCGAACGCAAGGAGCAGAGAGGTAGAATGGGGCAATAATGCACAAATTTTGAATGTGATGAATTCTATTTGTGTTATTTTTTGTGGGATTTTAAGTTTATATTTTTTTCAATGATTTTTGGTCTGAAAGTAAAAGACATTAAAATACACAAAATATTTTTTTGGAATTTTTTAAAGAGTTTTTATATTTTTTATGTATTTTCTAATGCAAACAGTGAAGAAAATACATGTTTTTGAATTTTTATAAATACTAAAATGCAATAAAATGTAAAACAAAAATATGGCGTGAAAGAGCAACAAAACAGGAAGCTTTGCAAATTTTTTGGGAATTTTTAGGATTTTATAGATGCATGAAATAAATGCAAACAATAAAGAGAAAATTCATTCCTTACAGGGATATTTTTGGAAAAAGGCAAAAGTCGAAGGGCCAGAGTGCAAATTATCCAGAAACATATAACTAAGTAAAAATGTTTCAGGACCAAACAGAAATAAACCAAACCCAGGGGTGTGTCTGCAAAATTGCCAAGTTACATGCGCAGAGCACGTGACCTAGCAGGGACTAAAAAGTAATATTATAAAAACCTAAGGGGAAATGTGCAAATTCTACAAAATAAATTAACGGCTGAGGAAAGTTTAAATCCTAAATATTAAATACAAAATTTGGCGGGGGAAAACATGCAAAATACCCACGCCCGGGATCCGACGGCTGATATGAATCACTTATGCCACGTGTCCGCACGAGGTCGTCCGATACCTGTTCGCTGTAGACGGCCTTGATTAGATCGTCCGAGGTCGATCAACGGTGGTGGCGCAACATCATCCGACGGCAGCCGGAGTGCAGGAAGAACGCCTAATGATCCGACGGTGCGGAGATGGCCTGCAAAAACGCCCGAAGAACTCGCTCACGGCGAGTTTGAATCCGTCGATGCTCGAGTTCCCTAGCACCTGGAAGCCCTCCGACTGGTGCTTGAGTCTCCAGCTGCAACTCCACAACTCCCAGGTGGCTGAGATTGAGTCGAAGACCACGGAATAGCCTTCAGCTGCTCGAGGAAGCTCCGACGGTTCTGGGGAGTTCGCACTCGTGCAAAATCACCTCCAGAGGACGCCTTTACTCCTAAACCTGCAAAAGAAGTTAGGGGGTCGCGGGCAAAGTGCCCCAACCCTCCAGATGGCGAGGGGTGGCGAGGGAGAATCACTCAGTGGATCGACAAAATAAACGTGCGATTTGGACCTAAGGTTAAAGATAAGCGAGTAAATGCAAGAAAAAATGGATAAAAAGCGACCTCAATGGTCCAGGGACCAGAGATTGGTACCTCACGGCGACACGCCGGAGATGGGGTTGGAATGGCCGCCTCGGCCTTCGCCTGGCCTCGTGCGAAGAAGCTGGAGACTCCCCTGTCATGGGAGTCAATTCGGAGCTCCAAGGCGAGGGTCCAAACAAGGGACAAAGGGGTTCAAACATGGACGGAAGGATTGGGTAGGCTATGTATAGGTGGTTCATGGGTGTGTAGAGAACGAGGTGTATCTTAAAGAATCGATGGTGCTCAGCCGAAGATAACCTAGAGAATGTAAGTTCGTTCTACGAGGAACAAAAGTCCTGAAGAAGTTGACATAAGATGGTGATGGGAAGTGCCTCGAAAAAATCGAGAAAAAGGGGACAAAACCACGTCTTGACATACAGAAGAAAGCACTCGCAAGACCCCTAATCGAGAATATTATAAAAGATCATAAATTCAAGCGAGAAGTCAAAATGGGGGGGTTCTTGGAAACACGACCGAGGTTCAGAGCGGGGGAAGAGAGGAAAACAACAAATATGCATGTCCTAGTGGTAGAGCTCATCTCCGGAACAATTAGGCAGTTATCTGTGATGACCAATGCTTAGTTAGCAAGAGATCTTAGGGCTAGTTTCAAAAGGCCTTCGAAGCCAGAACAAGTCCTCTGATTTCTCACTTCTGGGACCATCTCGTGACGTGAAAACCACACTCGGACGTGCCTCAGTGAATCCCCCTTATCAGACATCCGCTCACTAAGCCTTGCCTCTACCTTCTAAAGACTGAGCTTGACTTTAGGGAAGAAATTCAGTTCGAACTTAGGTTACAGAAGTATGATTGCTTTGCCAATAGTGGAAACTAGTGATATCTGAAAACAACATATCTTGAGGACGCCCTAAGGCACGAATGCTATCATTATGAATATACAAGCCGAAACTATGAAAACCTAGAAATATACAGGTTGGTCCACGTGGACCAACCAGGAAAAAGCCTGGAAAAACATTTGTTAATTCATTATAAAATAGTAAATGAATTTATTGATTTTTGGTTATTAAATAAAAATTTTTATTATTTTATAAATTATTTTATTATGATTTTTATTTATTTTTTAAGGTATAAAATAACAAGTTCCCTTTTAAGGCTATATAGGTATATTTATCTATATATTTTATTATTTTATTTTTATTTTGTATATTAAATTTATTTATTTTGGATTATTATTTTATAAATTTATAAAATATTTTATACACTTAAATATATTTTTATTTTATTTTTCTGAAGTATTTTGTACACTTAATAAAATAGAAGTAATAATTATATAGGTATCTTTACTAATATATCATCTATGTCTTGTATATAGAGATCTTATTTTTGTATTTTCTTTGTGTTTTTAATCTGATTTTAATACACACAAGTATTATAAATAACATTTACAAAATTATAAAAATATAAAATTATAAAATAATGAACAATAAATAAAATGAATATTTTAATCTGTACAAGTATACAAAAGGGGTCCAAAACTCAACTTTCACACCGTAGCTCCGCAAATACGAAATCACCTTCATAAAATAGCTTATTAAAAATTATATACAATTAAAGGTGACTTTGATACGTTTCAAGTTTTTATTTGAGAGATAGGTCTGGGAAGTTGGGATTCTCGAATCTTATTCAGATCATAATTCTTATCTATACATTATTTTTGTCTGAAATCAATTTTGTATTTTTCTATATTTAATTATCTACAACTTTTATGTACAAAGCTTCTTTATTTGAGGTATAAAAATTGGAACCAAAAATAGGTCCTAAAATGATAAAGAATGGATTTAAAAAAGGGGTTTTATTGTATTTTGGTCCTTATCTCCCTCTACTTTATTCCTTGTCGACCTAGTCATCGAGATGCCTAGGTCTTGAGGTTTCGGGTCATAAAATATTTGCAATATTTTATTTTTTCCTTTTCTTTTCTTTATTCTATAATTTTGGTATTAAAAATAGTATTTTTACACTTTTTACATAAATATGCATGAATGCTAAAATGCATGAATTAATAGTATTTACACACATTTACTAGGGTTTTTAAGGCTAAAATAATAGAATAAAGATGATGAAACATAGATTCATCATCCCCCTATACTTTCCTTTGTTAGTCCCTAGCAAACACTTATGCAATAAGTGCAGAAAAGAAAAACAAAATAAAGAAAAAGAAGAAATGTGGATTAAATTTAATTATCAAACTTGTCTTTACACAATCAAAGTTTGGAGCTTAAGTTAGACCTTTGGAATTTTAATGCAGGTTGAACCTTAATGGGAATCGGATTTGAAATCCAACAGCCTTCGAGAATCCCAAAACTCTGCTCAAGTCTCTTCAATAGTCAGGTTAGAAATATTTCAACTCATACGCAAATCCTTACAACTATGAATCTGACTCGTACAGTGTAAGTGATGGTGGCTCTCCCCAACTAGAATGACAAAAAGACTGACTTCTCTAGCATGACAACCCAATGATTCCCCAATCCAATAACTCCTTCCTCGAGGAGCGAGGTATTCCCTTCTAAGTTCAAGTGGCAACCAGCTCAAGAGGAGGGGGTGAAGAGAAGAATGGACGGTAGCCAGTGTCGCTACCTATCCTAGGATGCAAGACCAGTGTAGTCAAGTCATCCAGCAGCAGGCTCACATGATATGACTTTGTAACTCAAGCTTGCTTATTGACTATACAACATATGTACACTCCAGCAGGCATTTTCTTTTTGTACAGGCCTGTCTACTTTTTTGAATTTTTTTTGAAATACTTACAAAGGGAGTTTTTCCTCTTGAGCCAGTAGACTATCCCTCTTTTGAAGCTTTATTGCAACCCACACTCTCATGTCTTTAGAATTCCTCATCATTGGACGGTTTGAGGTGCACCTCCCTCCCTAGAGGAGGACAAATGTTTCCACTTGTGTGTGTCTCATACCGGCAAATGCAACCCCCTCACCACTCCAACTGAGTTGAGCCAAGTGAAAGGTGCAGGTGTCCAAGTTAGGTCATTATCAACAAGAGTCGTGTGTGTGCACCGAAATACTCTACTTAGGCAGTCAAGAATACATTAAACCAAGTCTCGTGATCCTCAAAGAATTAAGTCAACTAGACCTGAAGTACTTCAATTCCAGCTCCTATAAGGTTCATTTTATTTAGGTAGGTTTTAAGGTCCAATCAAGCTCTAATCTCCAGATTTTATTTAGACGTGTTCAACCATCAAACTCAATCTGAAAAATTCTCATGCTATTGATAAACCGTGAATTCGGCCCTTTAATATCGTGGGATTAGCACTTGAGATGTCATTGCAGTCGGGATGAATTTGGTCTATCAAAGACCATCTAATTGATATTTCGATAAGAATCAGATGGTCATGTTTTTATTATTTTACTTGGCAAGAAACCAAAGTCGAACTCAGGGACACGAGCCTCTCTCGGATAATCTAGATTTCTACTTATTAATTAAGTGATGAGTTAAAGAATCTATAGGTCAAAGTATGCATGATGTCATAGACCTGACAATGCATTAAAACAAAAGTAAACATGCATTTCTACTCTATTTTCATCATGCAAATGAATGCTATGAAATGCGATGCAACACAAGCATTATGCCCTAGTTTGGAATAATGAGCAAATTTAACAAAAGATGATTTCAGGTTCAATTAAGTAATCAAGATTGATGGACAAATTAAACTAGGCATAAGCTTAAGCACTAAGGGACACATGACTTCTAAAATAATATAACGAAAATCTTTGAGTCCAAAATAACAATTGAGCATGCCATTAGAAAGATCATCAAACGAGCTTTGAAATGAAACTGAAATCAACTGAAACGGAAATAACGATGCTCAAGATATACAAAAAAAGAAGACAGGGGCATAACTGAAAGAAAACATGAAAAGATAAATACAAACAGGTCCCTGTAAAGGACTAAAATGCAATAAAAGTAAGGTGCGAGGCCTTCCCTATAAATATCCAACACGTACGGAGGCATATTTGCAATTATTAAAACTTGCAAGGGTGCGAGCGTAAAATGCCCCAGGCGCGTGCTGTCTGCACGTGACTCTGGACCTGTTTGCAATTTTGAGAAATCCACGGTGCCTCTGTGAAAATTACCCAGATGGCACGCGCCATGCACGCACCATCCAGGCTCGGAGAGACGTTCAAGCTCGGCAGAGGCTCGATGCAGCTTCGGGCTCGGTGTAGCCTCGGTCAGGCTCGGAAGCAGCTCGGTTGGCTCGAACCTTGAGGTCGGGGAATGAGGTTCGGGGTAACCCTGGCGATGACACGTGGCTGCTCATACACCGTCAGATCTTAGAAGATCTAACGGTATCTGAAATCTCCGTTGGCAAGAGACGTGGCCGCTCCTGCGCTGTTGGATGAACTCCGGGAGGGAGAATCCAACGACGCCGGTGCCTTCTTCCTCCTCTTTAGCTGGTGGCGGAACCAAAGCTCCGGTGAAGGAGCTCCTCCTCCGCTGCTCCATCATGGACACGGTGGATCTTGCCCGAGCGCCATGTACAGTTGTCGAAGTAGCAGGGATCTCGGAGAAGACGCTTGACCTTCTGGATCGAGCCATCGGAGTTCGGATGTCGTAGGCGATGCGGATGGAGTCCACTCCGATTGCGTTCCGTCCATTGAAACTCATGCACCTGCAGATTAAGTCTAGTCATTCTATGCATGCAGGGGAGTTAGTGTGTGTGCGTGTGAGTGGTGTGAGGTTTCGTGCGAGCGACGAGAAATGAGGAATCGGAGCTCCATCTCCGACGACCGGAGAGGAGGTGGGTCGTGGTTGTCCAGGTAGTGGAGAAAGGGGAGAGGTGATCGGGACGTTGCGCGTGAATGAAGGGAGTGAGGAGGAGCTCAAAGGGGGGTCAATGTAGGGTGAAAGCGTTGAAAGAGACCTAATTAATTGGGCAACAATCGAAGAAAAATACAAAGAAGCTCAAGATGCTCACCTGGTCGGAGATGGAGGTAGAGGCCTGGGCTGAGCATCGGGGGGATACCCGGGGTCATCGCACGTCGAGGGCGACCGTTCCTCGGAGCTCGAGCGGGGCTGAGCCACCGCAACGCCGCCTGGAGGTCGGCGGGTCTCACCGAGGGTGTAAGGTCGTTGTCGCTCAATCCATTCACCTCCCTCTGTCACAGGGAGGCGGAGGAGGGTTGGGCCCTTCCCCACGTAAAGGTGGACGGTGATGGCAGGCGGAGGGGAAGGGTATTTAAGGTTTCGAAGTTGGGAGGTTCAGGTGGTGGGATCGTGGTTTTGTGTAGGGTGAATGGGTCGAAGGAGAGGTTTTCATGGGGGACGTGATAGTCCGCGAGGATGAGGGAAGATGGGTAAAGGTCGTGGGGTGTTTATAGAGAGAGGGAGTCGTCGAGAACGATGGGGGAAATAAGAAGGGTGAGGTATCTGAACGACGTGGAGGATGTGCGAGTGAGGGTCGCTCGGAGGTTGAAGATGATCTAGTGGTCATTGGATCTGGAGATCCAACGGTGGGTCACGATGCACAAAGGGGCGGTAGGGATTAGATCTAGGATGCGTGATCTGAGCGTCAAGATCGTGCCACGTGGCAAGCTATGCACGAGGCGCTAGCAAATGATAGAGATAAAAGCAGGGGTTGATCGGAGGGCCGAGAATATGGGTGATGTGAACGGCCGAGATAGAGGTGATCGTGAGGTGCAAATGCTGCCACGTGGCAAACTGAGGTACAGGCACCGGCAGATGGTGAGGATGGGTTTAGGGGGTTGATAAAACGGCTGATGTTGAATGTGTGATGAACGGAGGGGATTTAATGGACAGAGAAGACATCATGTGGCGCACAGAGCGCCATGTGGCGTGCTCTGTGTGAGGCGCGAATGAGCGGTGTGGATCAGAGATGGAAGATGATCCGATGGCTAGGGAGAAGGGCGCACGTGGAGAAAGCTGAGCCGTTGGATCAGAAGGAGATCCAATGGTGTTGAGCGAAGCCGGATAGTGTAAAGGGCGTCGGGCCACGTGGCTTAACCAGAACGGGCCACGTGGCCCAATCAGGTTATTCAAAAGAAGAAATTGAAATATGAAGGTGAATATGGTCGAATTTGAGAAAACTCAAAACATGAAAGTCGTATATTTCGATGAGATCTACAAGTTTTTATGTTGACCAAAACTGGAGATGAAGTCATCTGAAGATACAAAATATTTTTGAGGGTATTTTTAAGGCCAAAAATACCACGAATTTTAGTTTTGACATTTTTTGTGATTTTTATTTATTCAAGACTCTAATAATTACAGGACGTTATCTGGATTTTATTGACACATATTTAAGCAAGAGGGTTAATAATGGAAAATTATGATGATGAAATCGGGTTTAATTACCCCCTTATACTTAAACTATGCTCATCCTCGAGCATCAAAGAAAATGAATAAGCTGGATTAACCCCCTTGTGCAGGTGAGTACAGGATCCAATCCGGTTAAGTCTACTCAACTTTAGAGGTCCGAAATTCTAGAATTCAATCCATCCTTAGTCAAGAGGCACCCAATTCTTCTAATTCTCCATACTCTCTCTGATGTACGTATAATCTAAAGGATATGAAATTTAGTGTTGACTGCGATTCCGAGAGTAGAGTCAAATCGTCACCCAAAGTCTTGGTCCGAGAAAATCTCCTAAGGACCCAATCCTCAACACTAGGGAATAAATCAAATCTTGCATCCAGACTACCGTCTCTTTAGTTGTCAGACTTAGAAAATGTAGATGGAAGGCCAGTAATGGAGGGCATGGGATTGTGTTATTTCTTCTCTCCCTCTCATTGGAACAAGGATTCTCTCTAGTGCCTTTTACGCAACACTTTTTTTTGGTGTTGATCAGTGCGTCCGTCAAGAGAAGTTGGAGTTGTCTGCACTTGTTTTCCTGGGAGTACACCGGGGTGTGCCTTTTTTGAGTACCTATTATACCTTCTACACCCAGACTTGTAGCATTTACGATGCAGAGTCCATTTTTAGTGCAAGCCCGACTCCTGGTCCTAATAGCGGTGGTCCAAGTGGACACTTTGAAAAGTTTGGGAGTGCTCGCCTTTGGTGGAAGCTCTTTGATATGTAACTTTGTGGAATGAGAGCTTTTCTTTGACATTTCATTTATTTGTAGTATTTTGGCTAGCTCCACTGCTTTTACCAAGAGTTGGCGCACACTGATCAACATTTTTTTCTTTATTTCACACCCTGGCACTTAGGTCAATGTCAAGAGATTAGTATAAGAACCAAGTTCTCATACTGGCTAAAATTTGCTGACACTCAGGTTTCATGAAGCCTTCAAAGATTTTATCCCATCCTCGAGTATCATTAGATCAAGTCCAAACTCGACTTCCTCATCCCAATCCCCCAAGTGAAGAGTCAACTCATCTCATCGAAACCGCAGTCGTGCATGTGATGTGCTGATCATATTCTTATTGGTCCGAGATTAAGCATGAAATATAGCATGCAAATCTAGAAAACTAGGGAAATGTGGATGATTAAGTCTAAGACCCTAATGGCTAAGGCTGGTTAACCCAAAATCTCAAGACCTCATAAAACTAAGTTTCCTTTATCATTTCAGATACTGGGTGGAAGTGTGAAAGTAGAAGATTAATCCAACTCCTTCATTCAATTTTTTTTGAAACTTCAAGATATATTAGGACTGCCTAAACTCAATTAAGTAAATGCATCTGCATTCAGCCAGTATGGATGTAAGTACAGGCAGGAGCCCGTTGCTTGAGGACGGGGCCTTACACGATGTCCTCTAAACCATCCAATCTGCTAAGGACGAACCCTCACTGAATGCGGCTACTTAATTGGGCTTAGTAGTCACTAATGACTCCTATAGGATTTTTGGATTTTTCTCATTTTTATGGATTTTAATAGAAGGTTAGAACACAGGTTAGACTTCAACTTTCCTTGAAAAAGAGAAAATTTTCAAAACCATGTCACACAAATAAAATTTTCAAAATATTTTCAAAAGATTTTTCAAAACAAGGAAAACTCATTTTTCAAATCATTTTCAAAAATATTTTTATTAAAATAGTGTAACATAGTATAGAAAAAGCCGTGAAAAATATTTGAGTCCACTTAGTTCAAAGGATTTTACTTTAGCCCAAAAGTTTTAAATTTTTCAAATTTTTCAGATTATAGCTAAAGTAATTATACTGTATATACGGTATACCTCCCTATACTTAAACTTTGCTATGTCCTCATAGCACTAGATGATACAGGTCCATAGGTCCATTTAAATATAGAGAAATATACGGGAGCTAAGATGGGCTCCCCCCTATACTTAGGTTAGAAATAACCTAAGTATAAAGGCAAGGTAAGAAGAGTAGAGAAAATCACAGGGACTCGGGTCCCCCTATACTTAGGCTGAGATTAGTGTAAGTATAAAGATGAAGATTTGATGTTGGAAGAGACCCGAGGTGAACAAAGAAGAATGATGGATGTACAGATGAGTGGATGAATCTGTGGAGATGAATGGAGTGTTTAAGGCTCTGGGGAGTGTATCGAAGCAAACATGGCTCAATCAAGCATGCAACACCCTTCCTTTTCACCAACTCACACATGAAACCAACCGAAGTTGGTTTATTATCTTGTCGGTTTTATTGGTGATAAAACATTTGATGTTTACACGGAGAAAAATGTTAAGTGAAAATCAATGCGTAAATGAGGGTGTTGCTCTCCCAAAATCAAAATTTTACTCCATTTTAGGTTGACTTGCAATTAACAGTCCCAATTTCTCTTAAGGTTGTCATTGATTAAAGATGAGCACATAAACCAAGCATTCATCGTCTACCGTTCATTCCCATTTTCCATTAACCTAGGTGATCAAGCTAGGAGGGGAAATCGAAAAAAACCATGTATTCGATAAAAACCATGATCTAAGCTAAGCGAGAAATCATGCAGCAACTTGGCGAAAATTCGTGAAAACTTGGGATGTTTTGAAAACTAAAACTCATGTATGCAAGTCAATCAGAAAGCCGCACCTAATCATGCTTCTATTAGCGGGGAATGATATCCATTAATTTTGGCTAAGTGAGGCGAGATTATGTGCATCTATATATTAGTGTGTCCTACCTACGAGAAAGCACGTAAAAAATGGAAAATAGAATAAGCTAGGAGAGCCGTGTGCCCGGTCCTAGGTCGACACTCAAGTGGGGACGTTCCCCACACAACTACAATCGTTCGATTATACTCGCGAGTCTTCGATCGAAGACCGTTGTAAAAGACGAATATTACATGATAAAATATTATGAAAAATGACATATTTTCTTTCTTTCTCCTCGACGTACTCCAAGCGTGCTTCTGCGGCTCCTCACAGCGAGTAGCATCCTTCTCCTCGCCTCCTTGAACACCAAGGGCCCTGCAACAGAATCAATGGTTAGAGATCAACTGAAGTGAAAATTTTATAGTGCAAGACAAAATGCAACATAAATGAACAAGTTGACCTATAAAATGAAACACTTAATTAAATAAACAAAATTCCAAATAATATAAGAAATGAGACGTGTACTCGGCAACGGCGCCATTTGATAAACTACGATATCGTGGGATTAGCACTTGATATGTCATTGCAGTCGGGCCGAATTTGGTCTATCAAAGACCATCTAAATGATATTTCGATAAGAATCAGATGGTCATGTTTTTATTATTTTACATGGCAAGAAACCAAGGTCAAACTCAGGGACACGAGCCTCTCTCAGATTATCTAGATTTCTACTTATTAATTAAGTGATGAGTTAAAGAACCTATAGGTCAAAGTATGCATGAAGTCAAAGACCTGACAATACATTAAAACAAAAGTAAACATGCATTTTCTACTTTATTTTCATCATGCAAACGAATGCTATGAAATGCGATGCAACACAAGCATTATGCCCTAGTTCGGAATAATGAGCAAATTTAACAAAAGTCAATTTCAGGTTCAATTAAGTAATCAAGATTGATGGACAAATTAAACTAGGCAAAAGCTTAAGTACTAAGGGACACATGACTTCTAAAATAATATAACGAAAATCTTTGAGTCCAAAATAACAATTGAGCATGCCATTAGAAAGATCATCAAACGAGCTTTGAAATGAAACTGAAATCAACTGAAACGGAAATACGATGCTCAAGATATACAAAAAAGAAGACAGGGGCATAACTGAAAGAAAACATGAAAAGATAAATACAAACAGGTCCCTGGAAAGGACTAAAATGCAATAAAAGTAAGGTGTGAGGCCTTCCCTGTAAATATCCAACACGCGCGGGGGCATATTTGCAATTATTAAAACTTGCAAGGGTGTGAACGCAACATGCCCCAAGCGTGTGCGGTCTGCACGTGACTCTGGACCTGTTTGAAATTTTGAGAAATCCGCGGTGCCTCTGTGAAAATTACCCAGATGGCACGCGTTATGCACGTGCCATCTAGGCTCGGAGAGACGTTCAAGCTCGGCAGAGGCTCGATGCAGCTTCAGGCTCGGTGTAGGCTCGGTCAGGCTCGGAAGCGGCTCAGTTGGCTTGAACCTGGAGGTCGGGGAATAAGGTTCGGGGTAACCCTGGCGATGACGCGTGGCTGCTCATACACCGTCAGATCTTCGAAGATCTAATGGTATCTGAAATCTCCACTCGTAATTGACGTGGAATTCCTGCACTGTTGGATGAACTCTGGGAGGGAGAATCCAACGGCGCCGGTGCCTTCCTCCTCTTTAGCTGGCGGAGGAACCAGAGCTCCGGCGAAGGAGCTCCTCCTCCGCCGCTCCATCCTGGACACGGTGGATCTTGCTCGAGCGCCATGTACAATCGTTGAAGTAGCGGGGATCTCGGAGAAGACGCTGGACCTTCTGGATCGAGCCATCGGAGTTTGGATGTCGTAGGCGATGTGGATGGACTCCACTCCGATTGCGTTCCGGCCATTGAAACTCATGCACCTGCAGGTTAAGTCTAGCCATTCTATGCATGCAGGGGAGTTAGTGTGTGTGCGTGTGAGTGGTGTGAGGTTTTGTGCGAGCGACGAGAAATGAGGAATTGGAGCTCCATCTCCGGCGACCGGAGAGGAGGTGGGTCGTGGTTGTCCAGGTAGTGGAGAAAGGGGAGAGGTGATCGGGACGTTGCGTGTGAATGAAGGGAGTGAGGCGGAGCTCAAAGGGGGGTCAATGGAGGGTGAAAGCGTTGAAAGAGACTAATTAATTGGGCAAAAATCGAAGAAAAATACAAAGAAGATCAAGATGCTTACCTGGTCGGAGATGGAGGTAGAGGCATGGGCTGAGCATCAGGGAGGATACTGAAGGATATGGTTAGATCCTCAAGCGCATCACGGAAGCGTGAGCATCGTATCGAATACGACGAGGAGCGACTAGTCGGACTAGTTGCTCGATGCAGCGGAATTTAAAAAAAATTTATTACGACGAGACCACATGATCCAAGAACACTTCTCGGATCGTCTCGTCTAAACCACAAACAAGTAATTAGGATTACCTCTTGAAGCGTGGTTGCGATCAAGTCTCTAAACGAAGAGACCTCCTATCTCAAGTCCGATCCGACGGAGGAGACGCTTGCGAGCGCGGGGATGAACCGCGTGCTTCTCGCAATCCAAGTTGATGATCCAAGCGGCGGATCTCCTGATCTCGACACACGAGATCCAACATCTTCTTCACGAGCGAGGCGCACCGAAGGAGACGGAGATCCACGAGCAGAAGAACGGGCAGCATAACGACGATGCCGCGGCGATGGAGAACCTCTCCATGGCATCCATGGTGGACGGCCATGAGAGGGAGAGAGAGGGCTGACCTCTAGAGAGAAAGAGAGAGAGAGAGATGCTTCTCAAGCATTATGTGTGTAGAGAGAGCATGGGTATGCCTCTCTATTTATAGGGTTTTGGGATCCATGGATCTCAATCCATGGGACAACACAAATCCAATGGTTCTCATTGATTGTGTTTCTTTCAATGGCTAAGATTTATGTTGGTAAAAAAAAACCAACAACAATTAATTTAATAAAAATCAAATATATGTAGAATATAATTTGATTTATATTAAATCAATCTCAATTAGAGAAATAGGAAAGGAGGCAAGCCTCCTTCCATAAGAGGGGTGGACGGCCACCACATTCCTTGTGGGAATTGTGGCCGTCCACTCTTCCTATATGGAAGGTGGATGCCTCTCCTATTATATGAGATTGCATTATCTCATAATTCTCTCTAATATTTCTCAACAACTTTTGTTGAATATTATTTCACAAAAATAAATCCAATTTATTTTGTGAACATTGCAATCATGCCATTGGAAATTTGTGAATCACATTCACAACCCAAAACAAAATGTAATTTATATTTTCAATTAATTAGACAATGTGTATCCAATACACATTAATAATTAATCTACTAATATAAATTATATTTAACTCTCTCCAATACATTATAAATCACATTTATAATATATTATGAATAATTGGATATTACTATCCACATTATTCTTATCCATAATAATTAAATCACATTTAATTATATTGGATAACTTATTCTCATGTGCTCAAATAATATGAATCACATTCATATTATTTACATCTTTGATAATCAAATCACATTTAATTATCAAAGATAACTCTCCTTGTAATATGAATCAAATTCATATTATTCATGATAATTAAATCACATTTAATTATCCATTTTCTTAATGCTCGGATACATATATCAACAATAGAATTATCCATGAACTCTTTCAAGGATAATGCGCTTTCTCCGCGAATACTTGGAGATAAGGACAGGGCGATTGTATTGTTCCACGTATAGTGACATGGATATTGAGATCACATCTCAAATCCAGATCTCGGACCTCCCATAGATGCTTGATTAAATCAAGACCGTAAATCTAATCTTCTCATTGAATCTGAATCACATTCAGATCAATGTCCAACATTTGGACTAAGATCAGATTACTTCTCTACTGAGAGGAGTCACTAAAATCCAAACCCGTTTCATCACTCCCTAGGAATGGAAGCGTCATGGTTATACAATCGTTTATGATCACATCACCCTCAAGTATTCCTAATACCTGTACATCCTGCATACTGGAAGACTCAGATTAAACCAGAAGTATTAGATCAACTTTACACTGTCTACTTCAGGGTTTTATCAGTAAGTTTCTCATTCGATCATTGGGAGTCGGTATCGATCATATACTTTCCAAAAGCATATATCATACCTAGGTCTTGATCATATACTTTCCAAAAATATATATCAAACCAACAAATTCAGTCAAGCTTCCAAAGCGAGACGACCGTGCGCACGGAATTTGATTCTTCCCAATATCTCATGAGTGAGCTCATGTCTTCCGGTTCAGTAGTGAACCTGTATGATCCCTTTGAGAGATCGTATTACTCATATGCCCTTATATGCACACCAGCGCGCCGGTGTATAGACCTTGATTAGGTCATCAACCTATTGGTCTGCCAAATGTACATACTCAGACATATAGTAACACATCTGTCTCCGGTCAGAGGATGTGTGCCTGTATCGTGACAGCATACGATATAGGACTGTGGTTATCTCGATCTCGTTAAGTCAACTCTTTGACCTAACTTATCCGACACCTCCGAATCTCTATTCCTATGCAGAGGACCTGCATCAAGAGGTCGGTCAGATATCAACCTAAATGAGATAGGATTGCCATCTCCTACTCAGGCTGGAGATCATCTCTTAATAATCATTTGACGGTGCTTGATGAGTCCTCAATCTAACTCATTAGATATTCATCTAAGCACCAGCCTCTATGATTCAATAATTGAATCAACAGCTGTATGATCATTAAGACGGCCATGGTACATAACCCTAATTGTACTAAGGGACCTATTATGCAAATTATGTACTCTTTATTGCAGACTAAGGAGTGAATTGCAATAACATTTATTGCATAATGGCTCGCCGTGGGCTCGCATGTCCAACAATCTCCCACTAGCCCAAAGAGCCATTAATGGGCTAATCATTTAAACCCACACTCATGTGACAATCATAGGCTATTTAGAAATTAGCTAGGTAAGCTGATCAGTCACTCTGTTGCCAAGAGACTACGCCAAGTCCTTTTACGGCACTTGCATATCTCCTAGTAACAGTGCTCGCATCCAATGCGAATGTTGCATCCTATGCAACCAATACTCAATTTTGTCGGTTATAGTGTCATTGACACTACATCTTATTAATTATCATAACCAGTATTCCCATAATCCTTTTAGAATACCTTCATTCCTGGAGATCTCTATCTCCTAAGGTATCTACAGTTAAGACCCTTATAGATCACTATCTACAAGATCTTAAATTTTTTTGAAGATAAGACTTTGAGATCACTATCTCTAAGTTTCATCATCTTTGAAGATATTGTTATTACTGCAATCAAGTGTTTTATCTCTATAGTAGGATTAGTAACAGTTTACTACTCCCACTGCATGGCAGACATCTGGTTCTTGTACACATCTAGCATACATTCAGCTTCTCATAACTGATGCACAAGTGCAAGCAGTTCTAGCATTCACTTCCTCAACTCTTTGAGGTGCTATCCCTCTAGACAGGTCACTACCACATCTTAAGGGAAGGAAGCTTTTCTTGGAATTTTCCAGGAAATGGAATAAGCCCAAGGTGTACTACTAATGTGACGGTTCCAATACCCTCTTTACCTTGATTCTGAACAACTTCAGAATTAAGATCTAAGAGGTATCCTTTGAGATCGTATCTCTAGGTATGAAACAACCAAATTTTAAAACACTTATTATTATCCTTATATCATTCCAATGATTAGAATAATATCTACATTTAGCATGATGAACACAATGGCACTCCCACTAAGCTTCACATGGTTCATCAAGATTCTATCTGAAATCATAACATTTATAATTTCATCAAATCTTATGTTCCAACTACAAGAACCTTATTGTAGTCCAAAGATGGAGTTCTTCAACTAGCACACCTTGCTTTCCTCAACCATGAAGCCATAGGGCTACTTCATATGAATATCCTCAGGGAGGTATTCATAGAGGAATGCAATCTTGACTCACATCATGAAGATGTCAAAGACAAGTTGTGTAGCTATAGTTAGCAATATTCTGATGGGTTAAAGCAAGGTCACTGGAGAGCAAGTCTTATCGCAAGCGATGCCTTCTCTTCGGTGTGTAGCTCATGGCTACGAACCGTGCTTTGAAGGTCTATACCTTCTCATCAGGTTCCTTCTTTCTCTTGAAGATCCATTTACACCTTAATGGGTCTGACCCATATAGGTGGATCCTCGAGGGTCCATATACAACACTTGTATATGAAGTCTACGTTAGACCTTTATTGCTAACATCCATCTTTCCATGTCATGATCCTTAGGAGCTTCATCACATGAAGTCCGATCATTTTCAGATTTAACTGACACATGGAATTCATCCTCAAACTTATTTGAAGAGGTAATAATGTTTCATCTTTAATTATCTATTTTAGTTTCCGATTTCAGGAGCTTCATTATCTTTTCAAGATTAAATGAGTTCCTTTACTTCATTTTCATCTTGATTCTCAAGAGAGTCATCCTATAAGAATCATATTCTCAAAGATTAGATCTTTTAAGAATCTCAAGGTCATAAAGTAGGTATCCAATACCATCCTTTATTTTCCTAATGAAGTAGCACTCTCTAGTGCCAGATTCCATCTTAATCACATGGAACCTTATTAAGGATATAATGCAGTCTCTACTACATATATATCTTGGAAACTTAAGAGATAATTATGCTAGGATTAACCATTGATTAAATCATGTCACACATGATCAATTGTATCTCCCTACAACTCCTTTGAGTTAAGGTTCATTAGGAGGATTGAGATAGGAATGATATACATATCTCCACAAGGTATTTCTTGAATTCATCCAATAGGTACGAGCTACCTTGGTTAGATCAAATTCATTTCATCTTCCTTCAAACTTCGGTTCTAAACCAAAATTACGAAATCTTTGAACATTTCAAAGGTTTCTTAGGTGAAGAGAAGAAATCTTATATCATACATAATCATTAACAGATATCACATATCCATAATGTTTACTATGATATAGATGATCTGCATACATCAATATGTATGAGATCCTTAATACCTTGACACCTTACTCCTTTCCCAAGGAAGGGTGTATTGGACATTTTTACTTTGAATACAATATTCACAAGTATGTGAGATTTGAATCTTTAGACAATCTAAAGTTTCATGTCTTACCAGTCCATTGATTTCATCAACAGACATATGTCCAAAACTTGATGCCAGATCATTGTCAAATGATCTTTATCCTCCTATTGATCTTTTAAAGGTTCAATTTTCAGTATTAGAAATCTTAATGAACCATTCAATAATTTTCTAATTTAATAGAGTCCACTAGATTTTAGATTACTATCTGAAATATTTCCATCATAATTCTTTATGATAGATTTATTACAGAATTCATGTTTATATCCAACAATTAGAAATAAACAATGAGTGTATTCTAATATCTAGGTCATAGAGACATTCTCTAAGACTAAGGGCTCCCACTGAAAATATGAAGTCTATTGATCTCATGGAAATTGTTGCAACACTTGCATCACTTTCAACATGGATGACCAATAAACCTTAAGATCAAATTTCTAATACATATGCAACCAATTGCAAGTGTCATTAGAAAATTGAGATACAGTTATTAAACCTTATCTTATCAAATAAGTAAGTCAATATCAATGATTATATGTAGATTAATCTGATGTACTATCTGATTCCTTCTCTAAGGATTCTAGATAAAATTGATAGTCATACTATCAATACATCAACTTATTGCAGTATTGGCATTCATTCAACTCTTTGAATGTCATATGGAAGTTACAGAAATACAGTCAACCTTTTGACTATATTTCTTACTTGGGTCCAACCCATGCTTCCACTGCGCTCCCTTTGTCTATAAGCAACCTTTGCTCAAGACCAAGGATCTCTTATGTTAAAATCAAAAATTTCAATATAAGAGTATTTCAACATTTATACAAGCTTCATTTAAGTTCATATAATATGAATATTATGAAGCTTCATGAATGACTAGAGTATAGACAGTAGAATGATGACACTCATCATCTACATCCATCTAAACTCTTTGAAGCATCGGTTCAGGTAGGTATTCAAACAATTTGAATACATTATCTCTAATAGAGCTGCCATTCTACATGATGTAGAGAACCATGTCATTCATGATTAAATGTCAAGAGCACATATGTATGCCAGAATATCTTTATTGATTTTTACAAGGATTATTTGATAATTACGATCATCATCGACATGTCACTTCAAAAGTACATTCGATAAGATCAAGACTTATAGAGACATACAAACCCTAGGGTTTTAGTCCTATTGTCTTATTTAATTATCACTTCTCATTATTATGAGGAAACTTGCACATTGCAACCACATACATTATGTGTCCAATTGCAAGTACAATATCTGGATCAAGGGTCCGATCCATGATATTCTTCTGGTTATTAATGAGTATAACATTGAGTGGGTTTAATGAAGGATTATCTGAAATAAGTAATTTGCATAAGGGTATATATTTATATATATACACATATTATACTTTGATTTAGGAGTTTTTATATCAAAGTTGTCTTGCCATGTCAACAATGAAAGTTCATTCCCTTAATCACTTTCATTGTAAGAGATATACTTACCATTATATCTCAGCAAGATCTGGGATCTCCTCTTTATCTTTG
Source organism: Ottelia alismoides (assembly GCA_037367405.1). NCBI lineage: Eukaryota > Viridiplantae > Streptophyta > Magnoliopsida > Alismatales > Hydrocharitaceae > Ottelia > Ottelia alismoides. The sequence goes on along the minus strand of JAZKJV010006960.1, from coordinate 906,676 downwards.
TTACATCCCAATAATATGAGAAACTGCAACTCCAATAAAGAGAAGCGGGAACACATTCCGCCTTGCAAGTCCAACTTGCATTTCCCAATTCGGTCTTTAACACCCGGGCCCACCACCCCTAAGGTGATGTTGACCCGTCGTTAATTGAACCAACCGTCAACAGGAATAGAACTCGCTATGCGCAATCCAATATCGCCCCAATAATATGAGGATCCGATATTGGGGTCACTACGCATACGGCCTTACTCTTTCGAGAAGCAAAGAGTCCGATCCAGATGCGCTTGCATATAGGAGTTGTCACTTCGTACAGGCGTCTCCTATATACAATCCCTGGCGACGGAAACCCTTCGCCTTGACGGGAGACCATGGATGTCACTTATGTGATCCTCCACCTCTTATTCAAATTTAATTAATTACTATGAATCATATTCATATAATTAATTCTTCCAAGGGACTAATTAACTCTAATCATATTAGAGTATTCTTAATTGGACATAATTAACTTAATCATATTAAATTAATTATCAATCCAATTCAATCAATCAAACTTAATTTTATGCTTGAATATATATATATGGTATTATTCTCAAAGTACGTATTAATTCGCATTTTAATAATTAGAAAAATACATCATAATCCCTCGGACATTATCCCGGCCCTACCCGCTGTCATGGCCAGTACCGGCAGGAGTGGGGCGGACCACATACGTTGCAACCCGCTGACCCAGCGATCCCCGACTAGACACCATATCCACCTCGGGAAAGGATAATGCCAAATTGATTATTTTGTACTTGAGATGATCATCGGTTCTTCAACCGAAATTATACCATATAGTAATCAAAACAATTTTGATTTTAAGGAAATTTGCTAGGCAAATTCCCAAGTCCTATTCAAGCAAGAAGTTTGATGATTGTAATTCCAATTATAGTTTAGATCAAATCTAATCAACTAATTGGTTGGGGCCAAGTCAATTAGGCAAATAATCATGTTTCAATATTTCACAAATATTTTTCAAGATTATTTCACGAAATTAACAATTAATTTCACTAATTGACAATCACTTGGTTCTAGATTAGGAAAGCAATTTCAGCAGAGACCCCTACTTACTAAAATTGGCGTATCTCAATCATATTAAATCCAAATTAAGCAAAGTCAATTTCTAAAGTTTGCTAATTTGATTTAGGACAGAACCTAAGTGATGTTTCACGCATTTCGAGGCAAGTCTAAACAGTAATTAACATTTTAATCACGTTCAGATTCACAGTTCCCGCAACAGTGCATACATGTTCATTAAAACGACCATATCTCGAGCATACGAAATCCGATTTACGCAAACTCAGATCCTATGGTTTCCTTATTTAATGGGGAACATAATCCAAGTATAAAATTCGTGTTTAAACAATTTAAACAGTGCCGAATTTATTTACTAAACAGAACTGCGAAATCAAATGCGATGAAAACTTTCGCGACCTTAGCGAACCCAAGTCGTCCTTGGTTAACGAATCACTATTCGAAACCGTCGACCTAAGGCTATGATACCACTTGAAGGATATGGTTAGATCCTCAAGCGCATCACGGAAGCGTGAGCGTCGTATCGAATACGACGAGGAGCGACTAGTCGGACTAGTTGCTCGATGCAGCGGAATTTAAAAAAAATTTATTACGACGAGACCACATGATCCAAGAACACTTCTCGGATCGTCTCGTCTAAACCACAAACAAGTAATTAGGATTACCTCGTGAAGCGTGGTTGCGATCAAGTCTCTAAACGAAGAGACCTCCTGTCTCAAGTCCGATCCGACGGAGGAGACGCTTGCGAGCGCGGGGATGAACCGCGTGCTTCTCGCAATCCAAGTTGATGATCCAAGCGGCGGATCTCCTGATCTCGACACACGAGATCCAACATCTTCTTCACGAGCGAGGCGCACCGAAGGAGACGGAGATCCACGAGCAGAAGAACGGGCAGCATAACGACGATGCCGCGGCGATGGAGAACCTCTCCATGGCATCCATGGTGGACGGCCATGAGAGGGAGAGAGAGGGCTGACCTCTAGAGAGAAAGAGAGAGAGAGAGAGAGAGAGAGAGAGAGAGAGATGCTTCTCAAGCATTATGTGTGTAGAGAGAGCATGGGTATGCCTCTCTATTTATAGGGTTTTGGGATCCATGGATCTCAATCCATGAGACAACACAAATCCAATGGTTCTCATTGATTGTGTTTCTTTCAATGGCTAAGATTTATGTTGGTAAAAAAAAACCAACAACAATTAATTTAATAAAAATCAAATATATGTAGAATATAATTTGATTTATATTAAATCAATCTCAATTAGAGAAATAGGAAAGGAGGCAAGCCTCCTTCCATAAGAGGGGTGGACGGCCACCACATTCCTTGTGGGAATTGTGGCCGTCCACTCTTCCTATATGGAAGGTGGATGCCTCTCCTATTATATGAGATTGCATTATCTCATAATTCTCTCTAATATTTCTCAACAACTTTTGTTGAATATTATTTCACAAAAATAAATCCAATTTATTTTGTGAACATTGCAATCATGCCATTGGAAATTTGTGAATCACATTCACAACCCAAAACAAAATGTAATTTATATTTTCAATTAATTAGACAATGTGTATCCAATACACATTAATAATTAATCTACTAATATAAATTATATTTAACTCTCTCCAATACATTATAAATCACATTTATAATATATTATGAATAATTGGATATTACTATCCACATTATTCTTATCCATAATAATTAAATCACATTTAATTATATTGGATAACTTATTCTCATGTGCTCAAATAATATGAATCACATTCATATTATTTACATCTTTGATAATCAAATCACATTTAATTATCTAAGATAACTCTCCTTGTAATATGAATCAAATTCATATTATTCATGATAATTAAATCACATTTAATTATCCATTTTCTTAATGCTCGGATACATATATCAACAATAGAATTATCCATGAACTCTTTCAAGGATAATGCGCTTTCTCCGCGAATACTTGGAGATAAGGACAGGGCGATTGTATTGTTCCACGTATAGTGACATGGATATTGAGATCACATCTCAAATCCAGATCTCGGGCCTCCCATAGATGCTTGATTAAATCAAGACCGTAAATCTAATCTTCTCATTGAATCTGAATCACATTCAGATCAATGTCCAACATTTGGACTAAGATCAGATTACTTCTCTACTGAGAGGAGTCACTAAAATCCAAACCCGTTTCATCACTCCCTAGGAATGGAAGCGTCATGGTTATACAATTGTTTATGATCACATCACCCTCAGGTATTCCTAATACCTGTACATCCTGCATACTGGAAGACTCAGATTAAACCAGAAGTATTAGATCAACTTTACACTGTCTACTTCAGGGTTTTATCAGTAAGTTTCTCATTCGATCATTGGGAGTCGGTATCGATCATATACTTTCCAAAAGCATATATCATACCTAGGTCTTGATCATATACTTTCCAAAAATATATATCAAACCAACAAATTCAGTCAAGCTTCCAAAGCGAGACGACCGTGCGCACGGAATTTGATTCTTCCCAATATCTCATGAGTGAGCTCATGTCTTCCGGTTCAGTAGTGAACCTGTATGATCCCTTTGAGAGATCGTATTACTCATATGCCCTTATATGCACACCAGCGCGCCGGTGTATAGACCTTGATTAGGTCATCAACCTATTGGTCTGCCAAATGTACATACTCAGACATATAGTAACACATCTGTCTCCGGTCAGAGGATGTGTGCCTGTATCGTGACAGCATACGATATAGGACTGTGGTTATCTCGATCTCGTTAAGTCAACTCTTTGACCTAACTTATCCGACACCTCCGAATCTCTATTCCTATGCAGAGGACCTGCATCAAGAGGTCGGTCAGATATCAACCTAAATGAGATAGGATTGCCATCTCCTACTCAGGCTGGAGATCATCTCTTAATAATCATTTGAAGGTGCTTGATGAGTCCTCCATCTAACTCATTAGATATTCATCTAAGCACCAGCCTCTATGATTCAATAATTGAATCAACAGCTGTATGATCATTAAGACGGCCATGGTACATAACCCTAATTGTACTAAGGGACCTATTATGCAAATTATGTACTCTTTATTGCAGACTAAGGAGTGAATTGCAATAACATTTATTGCATAATGGCTCGCCGTGGGCTCGCATGTCCAACAGATACCCGGGGTCGTCGCATGTCGAGGGTGGCCGTTCCTCGGAGCTCGAGCGGGGCTGAGCCACAGCAACGCTGCCTGGAGGTCGGCGGGTCTCGCCGGGGGTGTAAGGTCGTTGTCGCTCGATCCATTCGCCTCCCCCTATCACAGGGAGGCGGAGGAGGGTTGGGCCCTTCCCCACGTAAAGGTGGACGGGATGGCAGGAGGAGGGGAAGGGTATTTAAGGTTTCAAAGTTGGGAGGTTCAGGTGGTGGGATTGTGGTTTTGCGTGGGGTGAATGGGTCAAAGGAGAGGTTTTCATGGGGGACGTGATAGTCCGCGAGGATGAGGGAAGATGGGTAAAGGTCGTGGGGTGTTTATAGAGAGAGGGAGTTGTCGGGAACGGTTGGGGAAATAAGAAGGGTGAGGTATCTGAATGACGTGGAGGACGTGCGAGTGAGGGCCGCCCGGAGGTTGAAGATAATCTAGTGGTCGTTGGATCTGGAGATCCAACGGCAGGTCGTGATGCACGAAGGGGCGGTAGGGATTAGATCTAGGCTGCATGATCTGAGCGTCAAGATTGTGCCACGTGGCAGGCTATGCGTGAGGTGCTAGAAAATGGTAGAGATAAAAGCAGGGGTTGATCGGAGGGCCGAGAATATGGGTGATGTAAATGGTCGAGATAGAGGTGATCGTGAGGTGCAATTGCTGCCACGTGGCGAACTAAGGTACAGGCGTAGGCAGATGGTGAGGATGGGTTTAGGGGGTAGATCAAACGGCTGATGTTGAATGTGTGATGAACGGAGGGGATTTAATGGATAGAGAAGACATCATGTGGCACACAGAGCGCCACGTGGCGTGCTCTGTGTGAGGCGCGAACGAGCGGTGTGGATCAGAGATGGAAGCTGATCCGATGGCTAGGGAGAAGGGCGCACGTGGAGAAAGTTGAGCCGTTGGATCAGAAGGAGATCCAACGGTGTTGAGCGAAGGCAGATAGTGTAAAGGGCGTCGGGCCACGTGGCTCAACCAGAACGGGCCACGTGGCCCAATCAGGTTATTCAGAAGAAGAAATTGAAATATGAAGGTGAAGATGGTCGAATTTGAGAAAACTCAAAACATGAAAGTTGTAGATTTCGATGAGATCTACAAGTTTCATGTTGACCAAAATTGGAGATGAAGTCATCTGAAGATACAAAATATTTTTTGATGGTATTTTTAAGGCTAAAAATACCACGAATTTTAGTTTTGACATTTTTTGTGATTTTTAATTTATTCAAGACTCTAATAATTACAGGACGTTATCTGGATTTTATTGACACATATTTAAGCAAGGGGGTTAATAATGGAAAATTATGATGATGAAATCGGGTTTCATCACCTATGCAGAATGCAAGAAATATTTTTGTGATGCGATTTTCAAAGATTTTGAACTTTTTATGGATTTTTGAAAAGATGATGCATATGCATTTTTGTATTTTCAAAAGGATTTTTCAAATGTTTTTGGATTTTAATTTTGCAAATGTTTTTGGGATTTTTGAAAACAAAAAGATTTTGGCTAAAATCTAGGTTAAAATATTTACAGAGGGATGCATCTTATATTTACAAGAAGTAGATTTTAAGAATTTACAGGGTAAATGGTCAATTTTATAAAGATATATAAAAAGAATTTTAGGTGTGATGTATGTATTTCTCAAACTTATTTGAAAAATGTTTTTCAAACAAGTTTGAAAACTATAGTCCAAAATAATTTTTACAAACAACTTTACAAACATGTACACACATTTGAAAATCATTTTGCAAAGGTTTTCAAATAGTATAGATAGATTTGTCAAAATATTTTTACAACCATTTTTCTAACCATTTGCAAATCATTTTTTCAAACATTTTATTTCACACAAAGAAAATAAAATTTTCAAAACAAATATTTTTTACAAAGGTTGAAAACATGTAACAAAATATTTTCAAAATTGTTTTCAAAAGATTTTCACAAAGATTTTCAAACTATTTTTCAAACATTTTGCAAAAAATATTTTCACCTGATTTATTAATCAGTAAATACAAAAAGAATTTGAGGAATAATCAACATCTTTTTATTAAGGTTTTTAATGAATTTTTAGCCATACTTATTAATAAAAATACGAAAGTACGAGTTATCGCTAAAGTATATACGTAGTATATACGACCCCCCATACTTAGCTGGAGCTATGTCCTCATAGATCAGAGAGAAAAAGAGAAGACATAACTCGTACTAAGTATAGGAAAATCTAAAGAATAAGTAACGAATGAATTAATGAATGAGAAGTCGACCGCCCCCCTATACTTAGGATCAACTAATTCTAAGTATAGCAGATTGTACACAAAGCAGGGAGGGTCAATGGTGGGAATGAACAGATCGTACTCATACTGTCTCCCCCTATACTTAGGGTAAGATATCCTAAGTATAGACAAGAAGAGGAGACAATGGAGAGGATCAAAGAATAGAACGACTCGGGGTGCACGCCCCCTACACTTAGGACAAGGTGCGTCCTAAGTCTAGAAAACTGACAAAAATGGGCGATACTTCTTCGGTAGATAAAGAAAATAGAAAAGGAAAAGAAGAAAAGAAGAAAAGAGATCAGAAGATGGAAAAGAGATCAGAGAGAATGTGTGCACCACTCCCCCTATACTTAGGGTAAAAGAAGCCCTAAGTATAGGCAACGACAAGAGTGATGAAACAGAACAAAGAAAGAGCACTCAGCTCGTCCACACCCCTATAATTAGGACAAAGTACATCCTAAGTAAGGCAAACACGAGAATGGGTGGATGAGAAATACGAGAGATAGACAGAGTGAAACGAATGAATATACAACAGGAATGGATGTACACGTGATCAAGAAGGTAGAAAGTGAACCTTCTTGCGGGACCGCTGAGGAATGGTTCTGGTATGGTGCAGGTCGACATCGGGGTCCACAATGGACGGAAACCGATCAGGATCAACAGAGTGAAGATCCTCGGTGGTCCTAAGGTGAAGAGGCACAGACATGTGAGTGGAAGAAGTGTGGTCAGGTCTGGCCGTAGGAGTCTCGTTGATATCGAAGTGGAAAGGGACGAACTCATCATCATCGGAAGAAGTAAGGTCAGTGTCGTCTTGCGAGGTCTCGTCCAGGTCAAAACCAAAAGGAATGAACTAATCAGTGGAAGTAGTCGAACTATGTTCGTCCTCTGTAATCTCAATCGGATCATCTTTCTCATCAAAAGGCCTGAATTCCTGAATGAAAGCAACAAGATCAAATTCGGCCTTAGTCTCATCAGTATCTGCCCTCCGCTCAATGGTGTCAATCGTGTAAATCTTGCGGATGTCATCAACACATCGCCAATCACAGGAAGCAGAAACACCAAGGTCTATGCTTTCCGAGTCTTCCTCCTTGGAGAGGAATTCTCGGGTCTCTTCATCGGTCATAAAGAAGGTCTCTCTAATATCCGCATAAAGGCCATAGACCTCAGGGTCAGCCAGAATAGGTGTCGTCACATCAGGTGCAGGTCTCAGGTCAACTGTGGGTGCGGTGATCAACACTTCGCTTGCGTCAGCAGGACGGAAGTGAATCTCTCCTGATCCGTGATCAATAACGACCCTCACAGAGGCAAGGAATGGTTGTCCCATAATGATTGGAGAATGCTCCCCTATGGAGGTCTCCATGGGCAATACGACAAAATCAACATTGTAGCTCGTGCCCTGAATCGAGATGACGACGTTTTCAAGGATACCCTTCGGCCTCTTAATTGATCCATCAGCAAACTGAACGATCATCATAGTATTTTTGAGAGGCCCTAAGTGAAGAGACGGTACCAGCGAGAAGGGTAATATGCTAATCGAAGCACCGCTATCTAGGAGAGTGTGATCACATGTGAAGTCGGAGAGGGTGCAACTAATGAAAGGGGTAGATGTGTTCCTTCTCCTAGGGATGGGAGGGTGTGTGATGGTGTGGGCAGTGGCCATGGTCAAGATATGACGATCAGATATGCTTCTCCGCTTTCTCTTCTTGGGAAGAGGAGCATATAATTGGGTCATGGCCTGCTGAAGCGGGGCACGGATGATCTCATGAATAGTGACCATTACTTCGGATTCAGTCAACATTTTTTTGAATGTTTGAACCTCCTCCATACAAGGGAAGAAGTCGAAATCAGCATATACACGAGGCATGCCAAGAGCAGTCTGTATAGCGGCATCCTCAGGGTCAAAGGTGGGACAGGGTGTGAATGGATATATGGTCAAAGGGTCTGGTAAGTGAGAACTCCCCTCACAGTCTGACTCAATTATGTGTCTCCTGAAATCTTTTTGCGTTTTTAAATTTTTCTCATTTTTTGTGTTTTGGGCGATTGCAAGCTCTCCCTCAATCAAGTTCGAATCATCAAATCGTGAAACATTGATATGGATCTTATTTAAGTAGGTGAGGTCATCAATCCTCAAATTCATTTGCTCCATGAACTGGATCAAGGTCTCAAATGTGGACATCGTGAGAGGTGACTCTAACAGATCAGTCTCGGGTGGATGTGAAGGTGGAAAGTAAGAAGGTGGAGGTGGATATGGATAGAAGTCTGAGGGCTGATACTGTGACTGAGGTGGATATGTACAAAAATCAGAAAAAATGGGAGGAGGATCCTCCTGATAAAAGTGAGGTGGACCGAATGGAGGGTACGAGGGATCCGTGAAGGTCGGATAAAAATCACTTCAGTCGGCCATCTTGAAATAAAAGGCAGGGATCATGAGAGCACGATGGTCAAGTCAAGAGAAATGAGAAGAAGGCGCAAATACGCAGAAGCGATCTAGGATACACACAAACAATCACAAGCAAACTCGCACGATACAAACCCGCAATTCACCTACTCAACTCGGTAGAGACTGAAAAGTCGATCTTTTTATCTTGTCTGTTTTATAGTTAGGTGAGAAGTCAAAAATTACATAAACACTTAGAGGGCTGAAATGGGATTTTAGCACTAATCCTTAGTGTGTGCGCGAGCAAGTAAAAGCGAAGACAATGAGGGTATTAATTGCCCAATACAAGATTTTTCTTTTTTGGTTAATTTTAGGGTCAAGTAATATTAGCAGTCCCAATTTTATTGGTTATCACTTTTTTTGGATCTTTAGTGAGGAATGCACATGCCTAACGAGGAATCAATTCCTTTAAGCACCTAAGTGATCAAAATCAGAGGGAGAGCCGAAAAAGCAATGCAAGCGGTAAATCAATGATGTATGCTAAAGAGAAATGCTCACCTTGCCTCTAGCACTCTACATGCAAAGATGCTCAGCAGAATTGAAACCTATCTATATGCAAATGCAAGCCGATGAAATCGCCCTAAGTTTCAAAAATTGCTATTAGAGTGAAGAACTGATGCTAATGACCTTGAATGGAATCGAAGTGTCCGGTCTTGGAGTCTCCTCAGTGCCCACCACAGTGGGTCATGCACGCGTTGTATGGAGAACTCTCGTGGTGCGGTGGTTCCAAGACTAAGTGAGAAGCAATTCAAAATTTGACAAAGTCCAAACGTATCTATAGGCACAGGAAAATATATTAAGTATTTGGCCTTAATCTATCACAAGAAATCCTAAAACTAAGGGCTCAATGACACAAAGTAAGGAAAACAAAACCGAGAATCAAAATAAAATAAGTGATGAAAACCATGAAAACTGCGGTGCCAAGTGAACAAACACTTAGAAATTGGGCCCGAATGTCTAGAGTCTGAGTACCTGTATTATTACAACAATAGAGTCTCTCTCTCACTTAAATTACAAAAGTAAATACAATAAATACAAAGGGAGCTCGATCTTCAAAAATCTCTAAGTCTCCTTTGGTGCAAGGCGAGCAAACTGTCGTCGGCTTCACGTGGGTGCGTAGGTGCCTAGGATAGAGTGCCTCCCTCGATCTGCGGTGCCTTGCTCCAAATCAACAAAGAGATGGGTTAGACAGCCCAACAAGATATATCAAAAATAATGAAAATAAATTAATGACAAATATAGATAAATATCACACTCAAGCAAAAACCTGAACTAAGCATAAAAACCCGAGCTAAGCGTTGTTGCTCCCCGGCAATGGTGCCATTTATTGAACAGGATTTTTCACGGGTGTAAAGTACATCTCACACAAGGCGGAGACGCGGTCGTTGTGGCGACCCGCAAGAAATCCCGATTCAGACAACAATTAACCCACAACAGAAATCAAACAATGAAAAGCGGTGCGGAGTTAAAATTTAGTATAACTCTACAATGGATGTGTATAGTGTGCAAGCATGTAGAGGTCGAACACAAGGAGCAGACAGGTAAAACGAGGCAATAAGGCACAAAATGTGAATGTGATGAATTGTCTATTTGTGTTATTTTTTGTGGATTTTTAATTTTATATTTTTTAATGATTTTTGGTCTGAAAGTAAAAGACACTAAAATACACAAAATATAATTTTTTGGAATTTTTTGAAGAGTTTTTTATTTTTTATGTATTTTCTAATCGACCAACTTTTAACACTGGTCGTCATCCATGTATCGTTCTCAATGATAAGGATGTCGTCTACATAAAGCACGATGAACACAATGGCGCTCCCATTAAGATTCTTGTACACACAAGGTTCATCAGGATTCAGTATAAAATCATAACTCTCTATGGTTTCATCAAATATGATGTTCTATCTACGAGAAGCTTGTTTGAGCCCATAGATGGATTTCTTCAGCTTGCATACTTTGACATCCTCAATTATGAATCCCTGGTGTTGATCCATATAGATATCCTCCTCGAGGTATCCTTTGAGGAAAGTCATCTTGACGTCCATCCTCCAGATGTCGTAGTCAAGTAATGCAGCTATAGTAGCAGTGTCCTGATGGACTTAAGCATAGCCACAGGAGAGAATGTCTCATCGTGTCGATGCCTTCTCTCTGTGTGTAGCCTTTGTCTATGAGATGTGCCTTGAAAGTCTCCACTTTCCCATTAGGTCGCAAACAGTGAAGAAAATGCATGTTTTTGAATTTTTATAAATATTAAAATGCAATAAAAATACAAAACAAAAATATATGTGAAAGAGCAACAAAATAGGAAGCAATGCAATTTTTTGGGAATTTTTAGGATTTTATAGATGCATGAAATAAATGCAAACAACAAAGAGAAAATTTAGTACTAGCAGGGGTATTTTTGGAAATAGGCGAAAGTCCAAGGGCCAGAGTGCAAATTATCCAGAAATATATAACTAAGTAAAAATATTTCAGGACCAAATAGAAATAAACTGAAACCCAGGGGTGTGTCTGCAAAATTACCAGGTCACGTGCGCAGAGCACGTGACCTGGTAGGGACTAAAAAGTAATATTATAAAAACTTGGGGGGCAATGTGCAAACTCTACAAAATAAATTAACGAATGAGGAAATTTTAAATCCTAAATATAAATACGAAATTTGGTGGGGGAAAACATGCAAAATACCCACGTCCGGGATCCGACAGCTGATATGAATCACTTATACCACGTGTCCGCACGAGGTCGTCCGATACCCGTTTGCTGCCGGCGACCTTGATTAGATCGTCCGAGGTCGATCAACGGTGGTGGCGCAACATCATCCGACGACAGCCAGAGTGCAGGAAGAACGCTTGATGATCCAACGATGCGGAGATGGCCTGCAAGAATGCCCGAAGTGAAGGATATGGTTAGATCCTCAAGCGCATCACGGAAGCGTGAGCGTCGTATCGAATACGACGAAGAGCGACTAGTCGCACTAGTTGCTCGATGTAGCGGAATTTTAAAAAAATTTCTTATGACGAAACCACATGATCCAAGAACACTTCTCGGATCGTTTCGTCTAAACCACAAACAAGTAATTAGGATTACCTCTTGAAGCGTGGTTGCGATCAAGTCTCTAAACGAAGAGACCTCCTGTCTCATGTCCGATCCGACGGAGGAGACGCTTGCGAGCGCGGGGATGAACCGCGTGCTTCTCGCAATCCAAGTAGATGATCCAAGCGGCGGATCTCCTGATCTCGACACACGAGATCCAACATCTTCTTCACGAGCGAGGCGCACCGAAGGAGACGGAGATCCACGAGCAGAAGAACGGGCAGCATAACGACGATGCCGCGGCGATGGAGAACCTCTCCATGGCATCCATGGTGGACGGCCATGAGAGGGAGAGAGAGGGCTGACCTCTAAAGAGAAAGAGAGAGGGAGAGAGAGATTCTTCTCAAGCATTATGTGTGTAAAGAGAGAGTCAAGAATGCCTCTCTATTTATAGGGTTTTGGGATCCATGGATCTCAATCCATGTGTCATATAAAATCAATGGATGAGATTGATTTATGACAATCCAATGGTCAAGATTGTTGTTGGTAAAAGCCAACAACTTGTGATTTAATTTTGATTAAATATATTTGATAAATCAAATAAATATAATACCAAATTAAACCACACAAATAGAGAGAGAAAATAAGGGAGATACACCTTCCTCTTTGGAGGGCAATCTCATGGATTCCCATGAGATTGCATATCTCCTTGATTTTCTCTCTACTTATTTTCCAACAACTATTTGTTGGGATTTTTATTCACCAAAATAATTCTCAATTAAATTTGGGAATATTGCAATCTTGAGATTGGAATATTGTGAATCATATTCACAACCCAAAACAAAATGTAATTTACATTTTCAATTAATTAGACAATGTGTATCCAATACACATTAATAATTAATCTACTAATATAAATTATATTTAACTCTCTCTAATACATTATAAATCACATTTATAATATATTATGAATAACTGGATATTACTATCCACATTATTCTTATCCATAATAATTAAATCTCATTTAATTATATTGGATAACTTATTCTCATGTGCTCAAATAATATGAATCACATTCATATTATTTACATCTTTGATAATCAAATCACATTTAATTATCTAAGATAACTCTCCTTATAATATGAATCAAATTCATATTATTCATGATAATTAAATCACATTTAATTATCCATTTTCTCAATGCTCGGATACATATATCAACAATAGAATTATCCATGAACTCTTTCAAGGATAATGCGCTTTCTCCGCGAATACTTGGAGATAAGGACAGGGCGATTGTATTGTTCCACGTATAGTGACATGGATATTGAGATCACATCTCAAATCCAGATCTCGGGCCTCCCATAGATGCTTGATTAAATCAAGACCGCAAATCTAATCTTCTCATTGAATCTGAATCACATTCAGATCAATGTCCAACATTTGGACTAAGATCAGATTACTTCTCTACTGAGAGGAGTCACTAAAATCCAGACCCGTTTCATCACTCCCTAGGAATGGAAGCGTCATGGTTATACAACCGTTTATGATTACATCACCCTCAGGTATTCCTAATACCCGTACATCCTGCATACTTGAAGACTCAGATTAAACCCGAAGTATTAGATCAACTTTATACTGTCTAATTCAGGGTTTTATCAGTAAGTTTCTCATTCGATCATTGGGAGTCGGTATTGATCATATACTTTCCAAAAGCATATATCATACCTAGGTCTTGATTATATACTTTCCAAAAGTATATATCAAACCTACAAATTCAGTCAAGCTTCCAAAGCGAGACGACCGTGCGCACGGAATTTGATTCTTCCCAATATCTCATGAGTGAGCTCATGTCTTCCGGTTCAGTAGTGAACCTGTATGATCCCTTCGAGAGATCGTATTACTCATATGCCCTTATATGCACACCAGCGCGCCGGTGTATAGACCTTGATTAGGTCATCAACCTATTGGTCTGCCAAATGTACATACTCAGACATATAGTAACACATCTGTCTCTGGTCAGAGGATGTGTGCCTATATCATGACAGCATATGATATGGGACTTTGGTTATCTCGATCTCGTTAAGTCAACTCTTTGACCTAACTCATCCGACACCTCCGAATCTCTATTCCTATGCAGAGGACCTGCATCAAGAGGTCGGTCAGATATCAACCTAAATGAGATAGGATTGCCATCTCCTACTCAGGCTGGAGATCATCTCTTAATAATCATTTGACGGTGCTTGATGAGTCCTCAATCTAACTCATTAGATATTCATCTAAGCACCAGCCTCTATTATTCAATAATTGAATCAACAGCTGTATGATTATTAAGATGGCCATGGTACATAACCCTAATTGCACTAAGGGACCTATTATGCAAATTATGTATTCTTCATTTCAGATCAAGGAGTGAATTGCAACAACATTTATTGCATAATGGCTCGCTGTGGGCTCGCATTTCCAACAATCTCCCACTAGCCCAAAGAGCCATTAATGGGCTAATCATTTAAACCTACACTCATGTGACAATCATAGGCTATTTAGAAAATAACTAGGTAAGCTGATCAGTCACTCCGTTCCCAAGAGACTACGCCAAGTCCTTTTACGGCAATTGCATATCTCCTAGTAACAGTGCTCGCATCCAATGCGAATGTTGCATCTCATGCAACCGATACTCAATTTTGTTGGTTATAGTGTCCTTGACACTACATCTTATTAATTATCATAACTGGTATTCCCATAATCCTTATTAGAATACCTTCATTCCTGGAGATCTCTATCTCCTAAGGTATCTACAGTCAAGACCCTTATAGATCACTATCTACAAGGTCTTAAACCTTTGAAGATAAGACTTTGAGATCACTATCTCTAAGTTTCATCATCTTTGAAGATACTGTTATTACTGCAATCAAGTGTTTTATCTCCATAGTAGGATTAGTAACAGTTTACTACTCCCACTGCATGGCAGACATCTGGTTCTTGTACACATATAGCATATACCGAGCTTCTCATAACTAATGCACAAGTGCAAGCAGTTCTAGCATTCACTTCCTCAACTCTTTGAGGTGCTATCCCTTTAGACAGGTCACTACCACATCTTAAGAGAAGGAAGCTTTTCTTGGAATTTTCCAAAAATTGGAATAAGTCCAAGGTGTATTACTAATGCGACAGTCCCAAATACCCTCTTCTCCTTGCTTCTGAACGACTTCAGAATTAAGATCTAAGAGGTATCCTTGAAATCGTATCTCAAGGTATGAAACAACCAAATTTTAAAACACTTATCATTTATTCTTATATCATTCCAAATGATTAGAATAATATCTACATTTAGCACGATGAACACAATGGCACTCCCACTAAGCTTCGCATGGTTCATCAAGATTTTATCTGAAATCACAACATTTATAATTTCATCAAATCTTATGTTCCAACTACAAGAAACTTATTGGAGTCCAAAGATGGAGTTCTTCAGCTAGCACACCTTGCTTTCCTCAATCATGAAGCCATAGGGCTACTTCATATGAATATCCTCAGGGAGGTATTCATAGAGGAATGCAATCTTGACTCATATCATGAAGTTGTCATAAATAAGTTGTCTAGCTATAGTTAGCGATATTCTGATGGGTTAAAGCAAGGTCATTGGAGAGCAAGTCTTATCGCAAGCGATGCCTTCTCTTCGGTGTGTAGCTCATGGCTACGAACCGTGCTTTGAAGGTCTATACCTTCTCATCAGGTTCCCTCTTTCTCTTGAAGATCCATTTACACCTTAATGGGTCTGACCCATATAGGTGGATCCTCGAGGGTCCATATACAACACTTGTATATGAAGTCTACATTAGACTTTTATTGCTAACATCCATCTTTCCATGTCATGATCCTCAGGAGCTTCATCATACGAAGTCCGATCATTTTCAGATTTAACTGAAACATGGAATCCATCCTCAAGCTTATTTGAAGAGGTATTAGTGTTTCATCTTTAATTGTCCTTTCAGTTTCCAATATCAGGAGCCTCATTATCTTTTCAAGATTAAATGAGTTCCATCACTTAATTTTCATATTGATTCTCAAGAGAGTCATCCTATAAGAATCATATTCTCAAAGATTAGATCTTTTAAGAATCTCAAGGTCATAAAGTAGGTATCCAATACCATCCTTTATTTTCCTAATGAAGTAGCACTCTCTAGTGCCAGATTCCAGCTTAATCACATGGAACCTTATTAAGAATATATAATGTAGTCTCTACCACATATACATATACCTAGAAACTAATAGATAATTATGCTAGGATTAATCATTGATTAAATCATGTCACACATGATCAATTGTATCTTCCTACAACTCCATTGAGTTAAGGTTTATTAGGAGGATTGAGATAAAAATGATATTCATATCTCCATAAGGTATTTCTTGAATTCATCTAATAGGTACATGCTACCTTGGTTAGATCAAATTCATTTTATCTTCCTTCAAACTTTGGTTCTAAACAAAAATTGTGAAATCTTTGAACATTTCAAAGTTTTCTAAGTGAAGAAAAGAAATCTCATATCAAATAATCACTAATAGATATCACATATCCATAATGTTTATTCTGATATAGATGATTCACATACATTAATATGTATGAGATCTTGAATACCTTAATCTTACACCTTTCCCAAGGAAGGGTGTATTGGACATTTTACTTTGAATACAATATTCACAAGTATGTGAGATTTGAATCTTTAGACAATCTAAAGTTTTATGTCTTACTAGTCCATTGATTTCATCAACAGACATATGTCTAAATTTTGATGTCAGATCATTGTCAAATGATCTTTATCCTCCTATTGATCTTTTAAAGTTTTAATTTTCAGTATTAGAAATCTTAATGAACCATTCAATAATTTTCTAATTTAATAGAGTCCACTAGATTTTAGATTACTATCTGAAATATTTCCATCATAACTCTTTATGATAGATTTATTACAGAATTCATGTTTATATCCAACAATTAGAAATAAACAATGAGTGTATTCTAATATCTAGGTCATAGAGACATTCTCTAAGACTAAGGGCTCCCACTGAAAATATGAAGTCTATTGATCTCATGGAAATTGTTGCAACACTTGCATCACTTTCAACATGGATGACCAATAAACCTTAAGATCAAATTTCTAATACATATGCAACCAATTGCAAGTGTCATTAGAAAATTTGAGATACAATTATTAGACTTTATCTTATCAAATAAGTAAGTCAATATCAATGATTATATGTATATTATACCGATGCTCCATCCGAGTCCTTTTCTGAGGATTCTAGACAAACTTGATAGTCATACTATCAACACATCAACTTATTGCAGTATTGGCATTCATCCAACTCTTTGGATGTCATATGGAAGTCGCAGAAGTACAATCAACTCTTTGACTATACCTCTTACTTAGGTCCAACCCATGCTTCCACTGCGCTCCCTTTGTCTATAATCAACCTTTGCTCAAGACCAAGGATCTCTTATGTTAAAATCAAAAATTTCAATATAAGAGTATTTCAACATTTATACAAGCTTCATTTAAGTTCATATAATATGAATATTATGAAGCTTCATGAATGACTAGAGTATAGACAGTAGAATGATGACACTCATCATCTACATCCATCTAAACTCTTTGAAGCATCGGTTCAGGTAGGTATTCAAACAATTTGAATACATTATCTCTAATAGAGCTACCATTCTACATGATGTAGAGAACCATGTCATTCATGATTAAATGTCAAGAGCACATATATATGCCAGAATATCTTTATTGATTTTATAAGGATTAATTTGATAATTACGATCATCATCGACATGTCACTTCAAAAATACATTCGATAAGATCAAGACTTATAGAGACATACAAACCCTAGGGTTTTAGTCTTATTGTCTTATTTAATTATCACTTCTCATTATTATGAGGAATCTTGCACATTGCAACCACATACATTATGTGTCCAGTCGCAAGTACAATATCTGGATCAAGGGTCCAATCCATGATATTCTACTGGTTATTAATGAGTATAACATTGAGTGGGTTTAACGAAGGATTATCTGAAATAAGTAATTTGCATAAGGGTATATATTTATATATATACACATATTATACTTTGATTTAGGAGTTTTTATATCAAAGTTGTCTTGCCATGTCAACAATGAAAGTTCATTCCCTTAATCACTTTCAATGTAAGAGATATACTTACCATTATATCTCAGCAAGATCTGGGATCTCCTCTTTATCTTTGTTACATCCCAATAATATGAGAAACTGCAACTCCAATAAAGAGAAGCGGGAACACATTCCGCCTTGCAAGTCCAACTTGCATTTCCCAATTCGGTCTTTAACACCCGGGCCCACCACCCCTAAGGTGATGTTGACCCGTCGTTAATTGAACCAACCGTCAACAGGAATAGAACTCGCTATGCGCAATCCAATATCGCCCCAATAATATGAGGATCCGATATTGGGGTCACTACGCATACGGCCTTACTCTTTCGAGAAGCAAAGAGTCCGATCCATATGCGCTTGTATATAGGAGCTGTCACTACGTACAGGCGTCTCCTATATACAATCCCTGGCGACGGAAACCCTTCGCCTTGACGGGAGACCATGGATGTCACTTATGTGATCCTCCACCTCTTATTCAAATTTAATTAACTACTATGAATCACATTCATATAATTAATTCTTCCAAGAGAATTATTAACTCTAATCATATTAGAGTATTCTTAATTGGACATAATTAACTTAATCACATTAAATTAATTATCAATCCAATTCAATCAATCAAACTTAATTTTATGCTTGAATATATAT
Source organism: Ottelia alismoides (assembly GCA_037367405.1). Lineage (NCBI taxonomy): Eukaryota > Viridiplantae > Streptophyta > Magnoliopsida > Alismatales > Hydrocharitaceae > Ottelia > Ottelia alismoides. The sequence continues at coordinate 887,857 of JAZKJV010006960.1, read as the reverse complement.
ATATGGTATTATTCTCAAAGTACGTATTAATTCGTATTTTAATAATTAGAAAAATACATCATAATCCCTCGGACATTATCCCGGCCCTACCCGCTGTCATGGCCAGTACCGACGGGAGTGGGGCGGACCACATACGTTGCAACCCGCTGACCAGCGATCCCCGACTAGACACCATATCCACCTCGGGAAAGGATAATGACAAATTGATTATTTTGTACTTGAGATGATCATCGGTTCTTCAACCGAAATTATACCATATAGTAATCAAAATAATTTTGATTTTAAGGAAATTTGCTAGGCAAATTCCCAAGTCCTATTCAAGCAAGAAGTTTGATGATTGTAATTCCAATTATAGTTTAGATCAAATCTAATCAACTAATTGGTTGGGGCCAAGTCAATTAGGCAAATAATCATGTTTCAATATTTCACAAATATTTTTCAAGATTATTTCACGAAATTAACAATTAATTTCACTAATTGACAATCACTTGGATCTAGATTAGGAAAGCAATTTCAGCAGTGACCCCTACTTACTAAAATTGGCATATCTCAATCATATTAAATCCAAATTAAGCAAAGTCAATTTCTAAAGTTTTCTAATTTGATTTAGGACAGAACCTAAGTGATGTTTCACGCATTTCGAGGCAAGTCTAAACAGTAATTAACACTTTAATCACGTTCAGATTCACAGTTCCCGCAACAGTGCATACATGTTCATTAAAACTACCATATCTAGAGCATACGAAATCCTATTTACGTAAACTCAGATCCTATGGTTTCCTTATTTAATGGGGAACAAAATCCAAGTGCTATTTTCGTGTTTAAACAATTTAAACATGGCCGAAAAATTACACCAAACAGATCTGCGAAATCAAATGCGATAAAAAATTTCGCGACCTTAACGAACCCAAGTCGTCCTTGGTTAACGAATCACTATTCGAAACCGTCGACCTAAGGCTCTGATACCACTTGAAGGATATGGTTAGATCCTCAAGCGCATCACGGAAGCGTGAGCGTCGTATCGAATACGACGAAGAGCGACTAGTCGCACTAGTTGCTCGATGTAGCGGAATTTTAAAAAAATTTCTTATGACGAAACCACATGATCCAAGAACACTTCTCGGATCGTTTCGTCTAAACCACAAACAAGTAATTAGGATTACCTCTTGAAGCGTGGTTGCGATCAAGTCTCTAAACGAAGAGACCTCCTGTCTCATGTCCGATCCGACGGAGGAGACGCTTGCGAACGCGGGGATGAACCGCGTGCTTCTCGCAATCCAAGTTGATGATCCAAGCGGCGGATCTCCTGATCTCGACACACGAGATCCAACATCTTCTTCACGAGCGAGGCGCACCGAAGGAGACGGAGATCCACGAGCAGAAGAACGGGCAGCATAACGACGATGCCGCGGCGATGGAGAACCTCTCCATGGCATCCATGGTGGACGGCCATGAGAGGGAGAGAGAGGGCTGACCTCTAAAGAGAAAGAGAGAGGGAGAGAGAGATGCTTCTCAAGCATTATGTGTGTAAAGAGAGAGTCAAGAATGCCTCTCTATTTATAGGGTTTTGGGATCCATGGATCTCAATCCATGTGTCATATAAAATCAATGGATGAGATTGATTTATGACAATCCAATGGTCAAGATTGTTGTTGGTAAAAGCCAACAACTTGTGATTTAATTTTGATTAAATATATTTGATAAATCAAATAAATATAATACCAAATTAAACCACACAAATAGAGAGAGAGAAAATAAGGGAGATACACCTTCCTCTTTGGAGGGCAATCTCATGGATTCCCATGAGATTGCATATCTCCTTGATTTTCTCTCTACTTATTTTCCAACAACTATTTGTTGGGATTTTTATTCACCAAAATAATTCTCAAATAAATTTGGGAATATTGCAATCTTGAGATTGGAATATTGTGAATCATATTCACAACCCAAAACAAAATGTAATTTACATTTTCAATTAATTAGACAATGTGTATCCAATACACATTAATAATTAATCTACTAATATAAATTATATTTAACTCTCTCTAATACATTATAAATCACATTTATAATATATTATGAATAACTGGATATTACTATCCACATTATTCTTATCCATAATAATTAAATCACATTTAATTATATTGGATAACTTATTCTCATGTGCTCAAATAATATGAATCACATTCATATTATTTACATCTTTGATAATCAAATCACATTTAATTATCTAAGATAACTCTCCTTATAATATGAATCAAATTCATATTATTCATGATAATTAAATCACATTTAATTATCCATTTTCTCAATGCTCGGATACATATATCAACAATAGAATTATCCATGAACTCTTTCAAGGATAATGCGCTTTCTCCGCGAATACTTGGAGATAAGGACAGGGTGATTGTATTGTTCCACGTATAGTGACATGGATATTGAGATCACATCTCAAATCCAGATCTCGGGCCTCCCATAGATGCTTGATTAAATCAAGACCGCAAATCTAATCTTCTCATTGAATCTGAATCACATTCAGATCAATGTCCAACATTTGGACTAAGATCAGATTACTTCTCTACTGAGAGGAGTCACTAAAATCCAGACCCGTTTCATCACTCCCTAGGAATGGAAGCGTCATGGTTATACAACCGTTTATGATTACATCACCCTCAGGTATTCCTAATACCCGTACATCCTGCATACTTGAAGACTCAGATTAAACCCGAAGTATTAGATCAACTTTATACTGTCTAATTCAGGGTTTTATCAGTAAGTTTCTCATTCGATCATTGGGAGTCGGTATTGATCATATACTTTCCAAAAGCATATATCATACCTAGGTCTTGATTATATACTTTCCAAAAGTATATATCAAACCTACAAATTCAGTCAAGCTTCCAAAGCGAGACGACCGTGCGCACGGAATTTGATTCTTCCCAATATCTCATGAGTGAGCTCATGTCTTCCGGTTCAGTAGTGAACCTGTATGATCCCTTCGAGAGATCGTATTACTCATATGCCCTTATATGCACACCAGCGCGCCGGTGTATAGACCTTGATTAGGTCATCAACCTATTGGTCTGCCAAATGTACATACTCAGACATATAGTAACACATCTGTCTCTGGTCAGAGGATGTGTGCCTATATCATGACAGCATATGATATGGGACTTTGGTTATCTCGATCTCGTTAAGTCAACTCTTTGACCTAACTCATCCGACACCTCCGAATCTCTATTCCTATGCAGAGGACCTGCATCAAGAGGTCGGTCAGATATCAACCTAAATGAGATAGGATTGCCATCTCCTACTCAGGCTAGAGATCATCTCTTAATAATCATTTGACGGTGCTTGATGAGTCCTCAATCTAACTCATTAGATATTCATCTAAGCACCAGCCTCTATTATTCAATAATTGAATCAACAGCTGTATGATTATTAAGATGGCCATGGTACATAACCCTAATTGCACTAAGGGACCTATTATGCAAATTGTGTATTCTTCATTTCAGATCAAGGAGTGAATTGCAACAACATTTATTGCATAATGGCTCGCTGTGGGCTCGCATTTCCAACACGAAGAACTTGCTCACGACGAGTTTGAATCCGCCGATGCTCGAGTTCCCTGGCACCTGGAAGCCCTCCGACCGGTGCTTGAGTTTCTTGCTGCAACTTCACAACTCCCATGTAGCTTAGATTGAGCTGAAGACCACGGAATAGCCTTCAGCTGCTCGAGGAAGCTCCGACGGTCCTGGGGAGTTTGTGTGCGCAAAATCACCTCCAGAGGAGGCCTTCACTCTTGAACCTGCAAAAGAAGTTAGGGGGTTGCGGGCAAAGTGTCGCGACCCTCTATATGGAAACAGAAAGCGGAAATGGCGAACGAAAATCTCGCCGGAGCTTCGAGAATCACTCAGTGGATCGACAAAATAAACGTGCTATTCGGACCTAAGGTTAAAGATAAGCGAGTAAATGCAAGAAAAAATGGATAAAAAGCGACCGTGATGGTTCAGGGACCAGAGATTGGTACCTCACAGCGACAAGCCGGAGATGGGGTTGGAACGGCTGCCTCGGCCTTTGCCTGGCCTCGCGCGAAGAAGCTGGAGACTCTTCTATCACGGGAGTCAATCTGGAGCTCCAAGGCGAGGGTCCAAACTAGGGACAAATGGATTCAAACATGGACGGAAGGATCGGGTAGGCTATGTACAGGTGGTTCACGGGCGTGCAAAGAATGAGGCGTGTCTTGAAGAATCAATGGTGCTCGGCCCAAGATAACCTAGAGTGTGTAAGTTCGTTCTATGAGGAACAAAAGTCCTGAAGAAGCCGACACGAGATGGTGAAGGGAAGTGCCTCGAAAAAATCGAGAAAAAGTGGACAAAACCACGTCCTAACATACAGCAGGCAGTGGGTCAGAGAGTTGACCCGCAGTCAACTCTCCGACCCTCCTGGTTGGTCCACGTGGACCGACCAGGAAAAAGCCTGGAAAAACATTTTTTAATTCATTATAAAATAGTAAATGAAATTTATTTATTTATGGTTATTAAATAAAAAATGTTTATTATTTTATAAATTATTTTTATTAGGATTTTTATTTATTTTTTCGAGGTATAAAATAACAAGTTCCCTTTTAAGGGCTATAGGTATATTTATCTATATATTTTATTATTTTATTTTTATTTTCTATACTGAATTTATTTATTTTGGTTTATTATTTTACAAAATTTATAAATTATTTTTATATACTTAAATATATTTTTATTTTATTTTTCTGAAGTGTTCTGTACACTTAATAAAATAGAAGTAGTAATTATATAGGCATCTTTACAGGTATATCATCTATGTATTGTATATAGAGATTTTATTTTTGTATTTTATTTTTGTTTTTATTCTTTTAATACACACAAGTATTATAAATAATATTTACAAAATTATAAAAATAATAAATAATAAATAAAATGAATATTTTAATCTGTACAAGTATACAAAAGGGGTCCGGAACTCAACTTTCACACCGTAGCTCCACAAAATATGAAACCACCTTCATAAAATAGCTTATTAAAAATTATATACAATTAAAGGTGATTTTGATACGTTTCGAGTTTTTATTTTAGAGATACAGTTCTGAGAAGTTGGGATTCTGGAATCTTATTCAGATCTTAACTTTTTATCTGTACATTATTTTTGTCTAAAATCAATTTTGTATTTTTCTATATTTAATTATCTACAACTTTCATGGATGAAATTTCTTTATTTGAGGTATAAAAAGTAGAACCAAAAATAGGTCCCAAAATAAATAAAAAATGAATTAAATAAAAGGGGGTTTTATTGTATTTTGGCCCTTATCTCCCCCTACTTTATTCTTTGTCGACCTAGTCATCGAGATGCCTAGGTATCGGGGTTTCAGGTCATAAAATATTTGCAATATTTTATTCTTTTTCTTTTCTTTATTATATAATTTTGGCATTAAAAACAGTATTTTATACACTTTTTACACAAATATGCATGAATGCTAAAATGTATAGTAACAGTATTTACACGCATTTACTAGGGTTTTTAAGGCCAAAATGATAGAATAAAGATGATGAAATGTAGATTCATCAACTATATATTACTTATATAATGTATAATATCTAATATTATTATATATAATTATATATTTTATTTTAAAAATCAAAAAGAATGAAATTTTGCAAAAAAATAAAAATAAAATACAAAATTAAAAATAAAAATAAATAAATATAAAATAAAGTACACATCCATAAAAATTAAATATAATTAAAACCCCATATAAAAATAAGAAAAATAAGAAAATATAAAAAATAGGTATTTTTACCCGGTAGACCCTATAAACTTTGCCAATCACCTCCACGACCTTTGAAATAACCTAATTCCACCCTCGACCCCATAAACTTGCCAACTCTTACCCCATGAACCCTCCGGGTAATATGTTTTAAGCCCGTGGGGGATCGTGGGGTAATTTATAGGGTCGATGGGATAATTACATTGTGCAAAAGGTCGTAGAGGCATTTTAAAACGTTTATAAGGTTTGCTGGGTAAAAACCCCCAAAATAATTATTATTAATTAGAAATAATTATTAATAATTCATGATACAGTTTTTGCTCCTAGTGCTCGACACTCTGACTACTTGCACCTATACACATTTTATTCTGGGTATAATAATTTTTTACTCATGAATAATTGATCGCTTAATTTATTCGTTGGTTGGTTGTTGCTTAAGACACGCTTGCTCACGAAGCGATTGCTGATCGTTTTAGATAAGAGATCGGTGCAAAACCTCTTAATAAAATGGTGTCGTTGATGGGGAACAACATGTAGGATAGCTTGTACATATATCATCGGCCTTATTAATCTGCTTTTATTTTTGTTTAAAATTATTTATTGGTTATAATCACCCTCTCTTTGTCGACTTTGTTGTGAGGGCCCTTGGAGGACACTGAGTTCATTATAGATCAAAATTGCCTAGAGACCTTTGAGATCTTAAAGAGAAAAATAATGGATTCACCCATCTTACAAGCTCCCGATTGGTCTCTACCCTTAGAATTCATGACTAATGCATCAGATTTCACGATAGGAGCTGTGTTAGGACAACGACGAGATGGGATCCCATTTGTACTTCATTATGCGAGCAAAGTACTAGACTCTACACAGAAGAATTATACGGTTACTGAAAAGGAGATGCTCGATGTAGTTTGGGCCTTAAAAAATTTAGGTCGTACATTCTTGAATATAAGGTGACTATTTACATAGATCACACAATGATTCCTTATTTAATGGACTAGAAAGATGCGAAGGCATGTTTTCTTAGGTGTATTTTATGATTTCAGGAGTTCATTTTGGATATCAAGGATAAGACTGGAGTTAAGAACATTGTAGTTGATCACCTTTCTTGACTTGACTATATAGATTCCCCTAATTCTGATCCTATCAGAGAGACTTTCCTAAATGAGTTAGTGTTGTCGACTCTCTCCATATGGTATGCCACCTGGTGAACTTTCTTGTCTCCAAGGAAGTTCCCCAAGGCTTAACTAAGAGCAGTATTGACCAGCTGAAGTTGGACTCAAGGAGATACCATTGGGAGGATATGTTCCTTTTCTTTGAAAGACTAGATTGTGTTTGGAGAAGGTGTATTCCTCAAGAGAAATACCATAGTATTCTTACTCACTGCCATACCCTGGAGGTTGGAGGACACTACTCGGGAAAGAGAACAGTTGATCACCTTTCTTGACTTGACTATATAGATTCCCCTAATTCTGATCCTATCAGAGAGACTTTCCTAAATGAGTTAGTGTTGTCGACTCTCTCCATATGGTATGCCACCTGGCGAACTTTCTTGTCTCCAAGGAAGTTCCCCAAGGCTTAACTAAGAGCAGTATGGACCATCTGAAGTTGGACTCAAGGAGATACCATTGGGAGGATATGTTCCTTTTCTTTGAAAGACTAGATTGTGTTTGGAGAAGGTGTATTCATCAAGAGAAATACCATAGTATTCTTACTCACTGTCATACCCTGGAGGTTGGAGGACACTACTCGGGAAAGAGAACCGCTTATAAGGTGCTTTAATGTGGATTCTTTTGGCTGACTGTGTTTTCGTGGTGTTACTAGTTTTTTAAGGTCATGTCTGGTTTGTAAAAGAATGGGAGGGATCGTTGTATATAAAGATGAGATGCATGTGCACGTGTGATTGTCTGTGATGTATTTCATGCATAAGGGATTGATTTTATGGGTCCCTTCCCAAACAACAATGGACATGAGCACATTTTATTAGCGGTTGATTACTTATCTCGGTGGGTGGATGCTATTCCAACCCTTACTGTACACAGTAAGACAGTTGTAAGTTTTGAAAGAACATATCATTTCTAGTTTGGTGTCCCAAAGATCGATTTCAGATGGGGGTAGCCATTTTGTGAATAGCGACATGAAAACCCTAGCTAAGGACTATGGTATCTATCATCATCTAACTAGTCCTTATCACCCATGGCGAATGACATGGCAGAGGTGTCAAATCAAGAAGTAAAGAGCATATGCAGAAGTTAGTATGTCCTGATAGGTAGAATTGGTCTCAGTTGTTGGACCTGGTTTTGTGGTCTAACATGATGGCCTATAAGACACCGCTCAGAACTTCTCCTTTTACAATGATTTATGGCAAGCCATGTCTGCCCACTGAATTGATTCATAAATCTGAATGGGTAATTAAGAAAATAAATTGGAGTTCACCTGGGAAATCTCAATTAGATCATAGAGATCCGAAATCGAGCGTATGACAATAGTGTAGTCTATAAGGACAAGGTTAGGAAATGGCATGACAAGCACATTCAAATTAAGAACTTTATCTCGGGACAAAAGGTGAGGTTGTTCAATGCTAAGTTGAAGGTCTTCCATGGAAAGTTAAAGTCAAAATGGACATGCCCCTGATTGGTGAAAGAAGTGCATAGCAATGGTAGTGTTGAAATATCTGATTTCCAAGATAGTGCACATTCTTTTTTAGTGAATGGGAAGTTGTTGAAGTATTGTGTTGATATCAAAGAACATTTGGTCCATATTGAGCAGATTTCCTTCATGCAGAGTACAAGCATTAATTCAGTTACAGACTACTATCCATGAAGCTGCAGCTTTAAGATTCATATCCAAGCATATTCAACATCTAGCATATTCAACTATTTTTGTCTTACTTACACTAACCATACATTGGATTTGTTCATTCTTTTAGAGTTTAGGTTCCATCTTTTGTAAATAATTACTCTTTATTTAGGATATTTAAAGCCTAAGAATAGGAGGAACCCATGCTCTTGTTTGTTTGGGTTCCTTCATCTTCATTTTGTATCTCGTTACTTAGAACCTTCTCATCTTAAGCATGGGGGAAGGAGTGAGCCTTGTACACTTCTATTTATGTTTACTCATCGATCACTCTTCTTTCTCTTCATCTTATACTTAGGTCATTTATAACCTAAGTATAGGGGAATACCAAGTCAGTTCCTATGTATCTCTTTGTATTTAGCATGAGCTATGGCTTTATATCACTTAGTTCCATGAGGACATAGCCCAAGCTATGTATAGGGGGTATACCGTATATATTTCATATATACTTTAGGCATAGCTTATATTTTCAAATTTTTCAAAACTTTTTGAGCTAAGGGTTAAGTATCATTGAATTGATTTTGTAAAAATGATTGTAAAATGTTTTGAAAAAATTTATACCTATGTGATATTGTTTTGAAAAATATTTTACAATATTTTGTAAAAATGGAGACTTGACTTCTTTAAAAAAATTTGTAAAGTATTTGGAAATTTTATATTTATGTGACATGATTTGTAAATTATTTTCAAAAATATTTTCAAAATGAGGGTGTAAATGAGATTAACTTTTGTTTCGTAAATAACTCTAACCTTAAAAAACTAAGAAATTACAAAAAAAAATTAATAAGTTGGATGTAACCCTTACATTTACACATACACATTGGGCTTGTCATTAGGGTCTTAAACTTAATAATTCACACTTCCCTAATTTTAAAGATATGTATGCTATATTGCATGATAGGGCTCTACCTTAAAGAATATGACCCACACTTCACATGCACGACTGCAAATATGACGTGATGAGTTTAGATTTCACTTGAGGAACTAGAACTAGAAATTTGAGTTTGGACCCGGTCTAATGATGCTCGAGGATGGGATAAAATCAATGAAGGCTTCATGAAATCTGAATGTCAGTAATTTAACCAATATGAGAATAAGTTCTCGTACGATCTTGAGATATTAACCTAAGTGTCTGGATGTGATGAAATCTAATAAAATGTTGATCATTGTGCACCAACTCGGTAAAAGAAATGGAGCTAGCCAAAAAGAAAAATAAAAGAAAAGAAAAGAAAGATATTTTTGAAAAGCTCTCACACTACAAAGATACATTCAAAAGAATTTCCACCAAAGGTGAGCGCTTCCAACCTTTCAAAGTACCCACTTGGACTAACATTTTAAACTTTTATGAGCCAGACTAGTACCCAAAAAATACTTTGCATCATATAGTGATACGAGTTTGGGTGTTGAAAAGTATGATAGATACCTAAGAAAGACAAGCCATGGTGTATTCCCAGGAAAACAAGTGCAGGTGACTCAGCATTCTCTTGACGGACACACTTATCAACAACAACAAAAATATATGTGTTATGTTAATAATGCACTCAAGGGATCCTTGTTCCAATGAGAGGGAGCGAAGAAAATACACAACCATATTCCCTCATCAACTGGCCTTCCATCTACCCATTTAAGTCTCAGAACTAAAAGAACAATGGATTGAATGCAAGAATAGATTCATTCCCTAGTGTTGGGGATTGGGTCCTTAAGAGAGTCTCTTGGACTGGAACCTTGGCTTATGTTTCAACTCTACACATGTAAATGTAGTCGAAACTAATTGTCATACTCCTTATTATTTATATATATATATATACATAGAGTCTGACAATTAGGGAAGTTGGATTCCTCTTTACTAGAGCTTGGTTTAGCTTAGAATTTTAGGATCAATAAAATCGATGTTTATTGACTAATCAAGTCTTGTATATTCGCATGCACATTCAAAGATTCAACTACTTATTCATTCTTTATTTGCTCGAGGATGAGCAAAGTTTAAGTATAGGGGGTGATAAATCCCTCATTTATCATCAAAATATTTATTTATTATTCATTTATCTTGAACAAATAGAATAAATTAATTAACAATTACATTGAAGTAATAGATAAACTTGTGTAAATAACTAACCCCAATTATTTTATTTAAATATTACTATTATTTATATCTATTATTTATATCTTTCTTTAATATTAAAAATCAAATAAAAACTAGTTTAATATTCTATATAGAATAGTGTATAATATTCATTAATCAAAAATAAAAAATAAGAAAATAAAATAAAATAAGTATTCCCATATCATTAAAAATACTTGCAAAAATATTATAACGTACGTATGTCATATTTTGATTTCAAGTTATACCTGTAGGTTGTAGATCTTGAAAAGATATATAACTTTCATGTTGAGCATCTTTCTGATTTTTCCTCTCACTATTTATTTATTATTTTATAAATATTTTTAAGCATTTTGATTTTAATTGGGCAACATGGCCCAATCATTTCACTCCACATTATTGGCTCTTTAGAAACTTCTGCCTCTCTTCATAGCCATATGATACTTAAGATCACGCACTCAATCCTCAACCACCTGATCATTTGGTCAGGTCCATCTCATCCATCGACTCGCACCCAACTTACCAATGTTTGATAAAGATCAGACGGTCCATCTGCATCGTCAATCACCAACCTCATTCACTTCAAAGTGATGTGTCTCTTCGACAGTGCTCTTTCACTAATTTCTCCATCCATCACCATGTGGCCTTCAACCATGAGTCTGGTACCAGACATTAGCCTTTTGTCTTCTCTTTCACGCCATCATGTCAATGGTCTTCTTCGCCCTCACATGCTCCATCTGGAGGTCGTTGAAACTACCTCCATGAACTGTCGAACCACCTCCATATTCTTCATAAATTACCCCCTCTGACAACCGTTCAAAGAATTCTCCCTCGTGTGAGGAGAGACCTGGCCCTTACCTTTGCCTTCATGATAGGAAGAGATAGAGGGAGAAAGGAAGCGACGATCATCAAACCCTTCGGTAAGATCCTCGGCTAAATTGGTCATGCTACAGTCAAGTTTTGAGGTTGCTCGAGCTTAGAACTTTAGCCATGTTCTACAAGCGATGAGTCAAGGTTTTTAAATCTCAATCAAGGCTGATTTCTCCATCCCTTGTTCTCCTTCACCTTCTAGGTACCAAGAAGCTTTGATTGATCAGAATCTCAACCAAGTTCTGATCTCCGCCTCCTCCTCTGAGAACACTTCACTGACCGACCATTCCAGAGAGTTCTAACTTCTCTCTTACCCTCCACCTTCTTTGCTAAGTTGTCACACATCTTTACTGACCTTCAACAGAGAAGAGGTTTCACAGAGGAGGCACCACCAGGTCGCCGGAACCAAGGCCTCTTGTTGTCGTACGTGGAGGAAGGAGGACTTATATGTACCATTGGATCAGATCGATCTGATCTGATCCTACATTCATGATTGAGAATCGCACCACTCGCCTACCCTGCAGCCTCAGTTCATCGAGCCTATGCAGAAGCACAGGAGAGCGCCATGCGTCCCAAGCCTCCGTCAGCGCCCGAGCCCAAGTACATTTGATTCGACTCATGTGCCTTGGAAGTTTTGCACTTTGCACCTTGCAGTTTACTTATTTGCAAAAATACCCCTACGTAACGGGGTATCCTATAAAATCTAATTATGGTTTCTCATAATTACATTTCAATCCCTATAGGGACCTATTTGTAAGACTTAAAGTATTTTTAATTATATTTTCTTTGCGAATGTGTCCCTGACTTGTTCCCTGGGTAACTTGAATTATATAGATCCAAATTTAATGAAATCGATGTCATTTCAAAAGTCTTGAGATGCTCCTTAATATGATGTGCATTATTTTCTGATACTCTATCTAATTTAAATTAAAAATTCAGAGAACTCTATGGCATTTCAATTGTTGAGTTGAGCATCATTATATCTTTCTAAAACCAATCTTTGATCATTTAAGTCATGATTTGATTGATATTATAATGCATTTATAGAGTGATTAATTCCCTAATTAGAAAATCATTTGTTTAGAATAAGCACTCTTGAATGAATGATAAATTAAATTGTATCATTAAATTAAAATATAAAATAAACATTAGATTTTGATCGCTTTATTAATCTACATCAGGAACAAGATATGTAATATTAATTTGAATTGATCATTGATTAGATATTTAATTGATTAATTAGGAGCATGTGATTGTATTGTATTATGCATTCTAATTTTGTGTACATTTTCATTATTTTGTCAGATTCATGTAATTGCATATAAAATCAAATAAAATTACATGCATGCATAATTGTTTTGCACCATTGACCTATATAGCTCCTAAAATGATTTAAATATTTAGAACTTAGATTAAATTAGCTAACTGCTCATGTCCTTGTGTTCAACTATGTACTTGCCCAGGATAAATTAAATCATGTCCTCTTCGTAGAGATCTTTCAACTTGATTCTGATAAATTGTTAAGTGGATGTACTGTAATATTATACAAATAACATAGCCATTAATGATTAATAAATTACCCTAACTAGATGTCCCCATTCCCATCCGCACTAGTAGCATTTATTAAATATATACAAAACCTCATATATGATTAGGCGAATCGCATCAATCAATCAATAAAGAAACTCTCATTAATCTGGAAAGATCAGGAGAATATTAGCAAATAAGAAAGAATCAAAAGAATCCAATCAATCAACCAATCAATGGGTAATAACATTCATCAATCAATCTTGGCGTTACCAAGGGAGGATAACTTTTTATGCCTCGTGTGTTGTTGAGCTGGCAATGCTAAGGAGCTATAGATGAGATGTGAATTTTTAGCGATGCTTCATTGTTAGCAAATGAGCCACCTTACACATATGCTTCTCTATCGTGGATGCTCAAGCAATGGAATTGGGATTTACTACTATGGCAATACATGTAAATAATACCAACACTACCAGAATATGATCCTTATTTGATGTTTATCAACGTCGACTTAAACCTATTTAAACGACGCCCTAGCTTAAGTCGGCATTTACTTAGTGATGCCAAGATATGTCACCCTAGCCATGTCATCATCTGCTAACTAATGTTGCCCTTGACCTCCGACCAAGATCGGCATTCAAATGTGTTGGCCTAAACAGTTAAAGAATCATTTGATAACGCCATTAACAGGTTTAACTGACATTTAAACATTGACCTTGACATATCAATGGAGATATTTGAACGTTGACTAAAATGTTGTAGTGATATTTGGAATTGCCCTTAACGATTTTTTTATTTTCCATGTAATGGATCGATGTGTGTATATATTACACCTCTCACGAATACAGTAGCATGTCTTCAATTTCTTTTAGTTTAAGCAAAGTAACCTTTGATAAATTTAAATTAACCAATGTATGTTTAATCAATCCATCAAATACTTTAATATTTGATTTTGAAGGAAGAAGAAAGTTATTTTTCTAGTAATAAATATGAAGGAACAAATATATGAGTAGTTATAACCAAACAACACAGACAACTTCTCCTAACGAGATACATATAGATGTCAAGTTGTTGGGTGACGTCTTCCACAGACCTTGACGGTTTAGTTCATTGGATGCCCTCCGCCTCAAGCTCACCGATCGATGGTGAGCGCCACCTTGCTCCTCATCTAAACCACAACCTGCTCCGAGGTGAAGAACCACATTCATTTGTCTACCTCTCATCCTCTACGATAGTTTACCTAGTTAGCTCTGACCTCCACCATAGCTTTTGAACGTAGCCTCTAGCGATGGTTAGCGTAACACCGCTACCTCTGAATGCACCTCCATTTGTTTCCATCTCTTAATGCAGTCCCTACATTATGGTCGATCTCTCTCCAGTTCCTCATGTCAGCTGTACACGCCCCTCTGTTGTAGTCTCCTTTCATCTCCATGCATCCCAACCAGGAACAATCTCCAACTGACATCGCTTTGCATCCGACATGTGCCATCACCACTTGGGATCAATTTGGATTTAAGGACAGAGATGTCGTGGGAGACAACAATTGGAAAGAGAGAGCTCGATGTGAGATGAATATGTTGGGAAATCGAGGTTCCCTTAACTTGTCCTACAAAGTATGACCGAAAGCAGAATGTTCCCTACACGGGAACTAAGCACAATAATCAAGGCACGATAATCAAGCAACCATAGAGAGACAAGAAATTTTACTTGGGAAAACCCTCCTCGATGTGAGATAGGGAAAAAACTCATGGGGCATGACGACCCACAACAAATCCACTAGGTCAAAATGAGAGAGCACGATGTCTTCTCAGCTTTGTTGCCCAACAAGACTGAGGTATAGTTACAAGAATAAAATCAGATAACTGTCACCTTGTACTTGAAGAACATGATACTGAAGCTTCTCCTCGTCACAAGATGTCCCTCCACAAGAGCGTACCCCCTTTTGGTTGCTCCAAGCACCTCTAGCGCAGACGCTCCTCACGGATGCGGTGGCTCTTTATGCTCCTGCAGGCTACACTCTGTGCCTTGCACGGGCTGCTCCACGAACCTTACTCTAGCTGCTTCTCTCCTTGTGTGGGGAGAGATAACTAAGAGAGGAAGAGAGAGAGATGATGAGTGAGAGATGGTCACCTTTTCCTTGCATAGTGTCCTTATTTATATCATCTCCCACGACCTATATCTCTCCTAATCCTATTTGGAATAGGTCTCCAAGGGGATAATTTTCCAGCAACCTCCTCCTCTTTTGGGAATGGATAATAACTACCCAACAACCTCCTCCTCCAGTCCCAATGGAAAGGTGTCATCAAGAAGATGATCACTGAGAGGTGACACCGCTTAGCTCTCTACAGAGCTGCAGCTTGTCAGGAGTCAAGACCTTCGTCAGCATATCTGATGGATTTTCACCTATATGAACATTCTTTATAATGAGATGGTTCTTGTCAATAGAATCTCTCAGCCAATGATATCGCATGTCTATATGCTTTGTGCGAGCATGGTGCATCGTGCCCTAGCATAGATCAATGGCACTCTGAATATTACAGAAGACAATTAGCTCATTGTCTGTGTATCCAAGTTCACCAAGAAGTCATTGTAACCATAGCACTTCCTTTCCTACTTCTACTGCTGCAATGTACTCGACTTTAGTCATTGAGAGTGCAATGCATTTCTGCCACTTGGACTGTCATGAAATCGCTCCCCCTGCGAAAGTAAAAATGTACTTGGAAGTCGATTTCCTCCGATACACATCTCATGTCATGTCAACATATGTGTATCTACAGAGTTTGGGATCTGACCTCCCAAACAGCAGACACATACTTGAGGTCCCTCTCAAGTATCTCAGACTGTACTTCACTGCTTCCCAATGATCCTTCTCCGAATTCGACATGAATATGCTCACAACACCGATAGCATGAGCAATGCCTAGTCTAATGCAAACCATGGTGTACATAAGGCTTCCAAATGTGGAATGATAAGGAATCTTGGCCATCTCAGATTTATCCACAGAAGTAGATGGACGTGTCTCTTTTATCAACTTGAAATGAGTGGTAAGGGGTGTGTTGGCAGGCTTCGTTCTTCATGTTGAACCTCTTCGGAATGCGTTCAACATACTTCTCTTGTGACAACCACAACCTGTACTTCTTCATGTCGTGAGTGATATGCATCCCAAGTACGTTACTTGCCTTGCCTAGGTCCTTCATCTCAAATTCCCTGAAGAGTTCCCTTTTAAGTTTTGCAATCAACACAGGATCATGATCAACTTTCAGCATGTCATCCACATAGATCAACAAGATAATGAACATGTCATTGGGAAGACGTCGAACATGCACACATGGATCCTTTGTAGTCCTCTTGAAGTTTTGCTTCGTCATGAAGGCATCAAACTTAAAGTACCATTGTCTAGGGACTTTCTTCAAGCCATAGAGACTCTTCCTCAGCCTGCAAACCATGTGCTATTTCCCCTTCTCCTAGTATCCCTATGGTTTCTCCTTGTAGATCTCTTCCTTCATGTCACCGTGAAGAAAAGTTGTCTTCACGTCCATCTTCTCTAACTCGAGGTCTAGGCTTGTAATAAGACCTAGCACCACTCTTATAGAATTCAGCTTCATAACTGGTGAGAAGATATCATCATAGTCCATGCCCTCTTTTTGGTTGAATCCCTTCACAACCAATCTGGCCTTGTACTTCAGTTGCTTGCCACCATCATCTATCTTCAGCTTGTAGCCCCACTTTTTCTTCAATGCTCTCTTGCTTATAGGAAGCTCAACAAGATCATAGGTATGATTTTTCTTCAGAGATTGCATCTCTTCATTCATTACATCGTGCCAATGATCTCTCTCCTTATGCTCTTGTGCCTCCTCAAAAGTACATGGCTCATCATGATCAGTCAGCATCACATACTGGGAAGTAGGATAGCGGTATGATGGTTGATGTGCCCTCTCAGATCTCCTAACCTAAGGCTCCGTTGCATCTGCTTGTTGATGAGGTTGCTCCCCTACCCAGGATCCCCTAGACCTGCATCAGTAGGGTCTGCATCTGGCTCATGTTATTCTGGCTGTGCATCTTCTCCATCTATTCCATGTACAGGAGAAGGATCTTATTCCTCATCGTTGTCATGATCCATAGCACTCCCATCTGAATCACTATCACCATTGTCGTCCTCAGCAAAGTCAGATTCTCATAGAAAATCACATTTCTTCCTGGTGATGGTCTTCTTCTTTGGATCCCAAAGTCAGTATCTGAACTCCTGATCTCCATAACCAACAAAAATACAAGGCGCTGCCTTATCATAAGCTTCTTCCTATGTTCCTTTGGTATAAATGCATAAGATTTACATCCAAACACCCTCATATGGATCCTTTCCAGATCAAATTTTCTCAGGAACCTGAAAATTCAAGGGAACATATGGACATAGATTAATCAAGTAGCAGGCGTCGGAATCTCCTTAGTCGAAAAGGTCTTGGGCAACTTCGTTGTCTTCAGCATGCAACGAACTCTCTCCACAATGGTCCTATTCATTCGTTCAGTGACACCATCGTGTTGGGATGTGTCAGGCTCTATCCTTTCATGCATGATCCTATACTATGCACATTATCTCTGGAAGTTGTAAGAGGTGTACTCCCCTCCATTGTTCATATACAAACACTTCAACACTTCGCATGTCTCGCACTCTACCATGACATGAAATTTCCTGAAGCAATCAAAGACTTGATCCTTCGTCCTCAGCATATAAACCCACACCTTCATTGATGCATCATCAATGAAGGTCAGAAAATACTTTTTTTTTTCGGAAAGGCGCTATGTCCATGGGACCACAAACGTCAGAGTGAATCAACTACATAAGGTCTTCCTTCACCTTTGATCTGGCCTTGAAAGGTGCACACATGTTCTTTCCAACCTCACATGAATTACAAGGTGATAGTGTGATGTTAGTGTGACGTGGTATCAACTCCTTCATGCTCAAAAGTTGTAAGCCCTTTTGGCTCACGTGTCCAAATCGACGATGCCAAATATCCGATGTATCAGCCTCACTAACATTTAGGCTGCCATCCATGACCTCCATCCAAGTCTTGTAAAGCGTGCAGAATAACTTGCCTCTAGCCATGATAAAAGAGCCCTTGCTGATCTTGCACATGTTATTGCCAAACTTCAAATGGTAGCCTTTCCTATTCAGTTGAGAATCGGATATGAGGCTAAGACGCAAGTCATGAATGTACCTAACATCCTGCAGAGTCATTGTACATCCAATATAGTTTGAACTGAGATGGTACCTATGTCAATGATCTTGGAGTAATTACTATTACCCATCTTAACCCTCCCAAAATTTCCCTCTGTATAGGAAGATCCATGTGCAGAGTCACGTGGTAGGAGGCGGTCGTATCAATAGCTCAGTCAGAGTCATCCCCTGCATGTAGACACTGCTCCTGAATAGTGAGAACCGACTGATCCTCATCGCTCTTGGCCGCTGTTGCAGCAATGTTCACATCTTTATATTTCTTCTAATTCTTTTTTACTTCTGCTTTTTCTCTTTTCCAGACTTTACAGTCTCTCTTCAAGTGACCAGGCTTGTTGTAATGAAAGCACTTTCCTCTGTCATTAGACTTCTCCCTAGGTTTCTATCTCTCTTATGATTCTCCCATGTTACTAGATTTGCCTCTTTTTTCTCAATTGCATATACATGTGAAGAAGATGACTCTCCGGATGATCGTCGTCTGATTTCTTCATTCAGGATATTGCTCTTGACCATAGGGATGGTCAGCTTGTCGTCTGTAGCGGAGTTGCTTATGATACTCACCAAGGTTTCCCAACTATCTGGTAGGAAACCAACTAGAAGAAGCTCCTGCAATTCATCATCTAGCTCCATGTCCATGGTACTCAGTTGATTGATTAGACTTCGGAACTCATTCAAGTGCTCAGTTACCTTCATCACATGCTAGTACTTCATATTCACCAACTTCCTAATCAAGAACGCCTTATTGATAGTCGTATTCTATTCATAAAGCTCTACTAGTTTCTCCCGCAGTTTCTTCGCATCTGTCTTTTCAGCAATGTGATGGAATACCGATAAGTCCGGCCACTTCCGGATGGTACCGACTGCTTTCCTGTTCAGTTTTGTCCAATCACATGTAGACATGCCCTCGGGCTTGGCTGTTTCTCCTTCCACCTGATCATGGAGGTCCTTGCAATACAAGATGTTATCCATCTTGGCCTTCCATATTTATCAATTCATGCTTGTCAACTTGATCAGTGTGTCTTTGTCATCCTTCCACATCTCGCCAATGCGAGCTCTGATACCACTTGTTGGGAAATCGGGTTTCCTTTATCATGTCATGCAAAGCAAGATCGGAAGCGGAACATTCCCAACACGGGAACCAAGCATAATAATCGAGGCACAGCAAATCACAGAGAGATGAGAAATTTTACATTGGAAAACCCTCCTCGATGTGAGAGAGAGAAAAACTTACGGGGCACAACGATCTGCAGCAAATCCACTAGGTCAAAAATGAGAGGGCACAATATCTTCTCAGTTTTATTTCCCAATAAAAATGAGGCACAGTTACAAAAATAAAATCAGATAATTGTCATCTTGTACTTGGAGAACACGATACTGATGCTTCTCCTCATCACGAGATGACCCTCCTCAAGAACGAATCCTTTCAGTTCCTCGCGCCTCTAGCGTGGATGCTCCTCGCGGATGTGGCGGCTCTTCACGCCCCTGCAGGCTACTCTTCGTGCCTTGTGTGGGTTGCTCCTCACCCCTTAAGCGGGCTACTTCTCTTCTTGTGTGAGGAGAGAGAACTAAGAGATGAAGAAAGATTGAGACAGAGAGAGAGAGAGATGATAAGTGCCAGATGATCACTTTTGCCTTGCATGGGATTCTTATTTATATCATCTCCCACCACATATATCTCTCCTAATCTTATTTGGAATAGGTCCCCAAGGGGATGATTGCCCAACAACCTCTTCCTCTTTTAGAACTGGATAATAACTACCCAACAGAATAGAGGAAAGGGACTGAGATGGAGGTTTATATTTGAAAAAGAAGAAGGTGAACAGCTCTAGGTTTTTAAAAAAATATCTAAATCAAGGCCGATATTTATTAAATAAATGTCGATGTATATTATTTTCTGCTGACATGAAAAACAAAATATCAGGTTTTATTTTGCGACATTAGTATTAATGTCGGCCTTGTCTTGACCAAATCCAGCATTCATATTATTGGTCGGGTTTTATCCAATTTTTTTGTAGTAGTGCAATTTATATATATTTTCATGTAGTTTTCAAACTAGTCACCTTACGTAAGTTTGAATTTCCAATGTACAATGAAGATATACGCATACTCAATAAAAATAAAAATCTCTTTTTTGGTATGCATATTAAAGTAATTTTGATCATAATTATGACATATGTTTACTTATACTTGTTCATTTATATTCGATATTGTGGTTTAAATTGTACAAATCCAACCTTATGGTGATTATTGATGATGTTTTAGCATGAATAATAAAAAAGTAAAAGAAATAGGATGGATATAAATTCCAATCAAGGTAACTTATAACAGATTTATTATCACGTGGTACTTATACAAATCGGTGATGCGCAATGGTATACGGAATACTGGACAGATCATGTCTAGACCTACATACAAGCGTTGTATTCTTCACTTATATATGTTCATTAGTGTCTTGTACATGAATTATATCCTCGTGTATCATGTCCACATGTATGTGCATACTTTCCATCGAAATTGTGAGGATCCTCATGCAAACACCGCACATGTGAACGGTCGTCGAGGGATCTACTACTACTCATAAAATAAAGCACATCACCTTTTGATTTTTGCCCTGTGTTTTGGTTTGCTCCGTAACTGCATAGTTTAGATTATTTCAGTGCCCACGAGAAAAAAAACATTATTGAATTCCTGCATTAGAAAGGAGACACAATCACAAATGTAAAAAAACAATCAATATTGCATCACGCCTAAGATCGGCCCTAATACGGGCTTGAAGTAATGGGCGTTGGATCGGGCCCGGGTTCGTATTCCACCATTTTGTCCACGCCTCAACCGGGGAGCTAACTTGGCCCCTATATGAGGATGGTAGTATAGAGGTTTTGATGAAAAAAATGCTAAAGAAAATGGCAGTTCATGTTTATAGTAATCGATATTAGATGATACTTGCTGACAGGCTCGCAGTTGTTTTGCGTAGCCGCGGTCTTTTTCCTCTTGCTGCTTTCCTTCCATCATCAAGAATAAAACTACTGCAAAAATTGAAGACCAGTCTCCAAATTTACCATCCAATAAAAAAATATATCCTTTCCATTCATGGCCTGAGTAACAACTATGGACAAGATCTACCAGAAAAAAGGGAAGAAATCAAATTCAAAACTGAAGGGGTTACAATCCTCGGCAACCCTAGTATCGATTTCATATTTGAATGCATCCAAGAACAGACCCAAGGAAAGGCCAGCTTTCCAGTAATTGAATACAGTGATAATGCTCTTGAGCCTATCTACAAACGATAAGGAAGCCTTGTACATGAGAGCACCAATTCCTTCCACAACCACCACAGCCAGCCCTGCAGATAAGATGTCCCAATCGCCTGTCTGCCCTATCACAGTGGAAAGCGCCGTAGCGCAGTAAAAACCCACAAGGAAAGACAGAACCTTCATTGGCAAACCCTTCCTGAATCTGCGGGCTCTTGCGCTCAGTCGGAATGCGAAGGACTGAATTGCTCTGATGAGGCGTGTGCCATTGTTGAATTCATTTGCCGGTGAATCTGGATCACTTCCTTCAGCCCTGCTTGGGACATACCATTTGTCTCTCCTCCTAGAAGTCGACAATATGTGTGAATATGAAGTTCAAAAATCTAGCTACCCAATACATTTAAGGTGAATAATACTCCTAGATTACTTGAATGGGAAAAGGCAGCAGAATATCACTAATGATGTGCACCAAGAGTCATTTACTATATGCCAATGAGAACATGAAAATGCTTCTCAGAATTTAAAAGATTATAAAAAATCTTCTTAATACAGAGAAGAAAATGCAGAAAGCTATGAGCAACAAAGTGTTTCAATCTAAAAAGACAATATAAAAAATCTTCTTAATACAAAGAAAATGCAGAAAGCTATGAGCAACAAAGAAATCTTCTTAATACAGAGAAGAAAATGCAGAAAGCTATGAGCAACAAAGTGGTTCAATCTAAACTCCATACTTTCTCGGCTCGTCTAGGATTACACCAATAGTAACTTGTGTACTGAATCATGCCAAGAAAGAAAGCTTGGAGCAATTATGCCCTCACAGACGTCCACAGTTCCAATTTGATGTTCCTTTAGCCCAAAGGCACTGCATTGTCATATTTATTTCCCAGACTTATATGGTTCCATATTCAACAATTATATATATTTCAGGTGATTGCGTGCAACTTCTCTTGCAGATTCAAGGAATTAAATAATTCATCAAATAACCATGTTTTTTTTCCAAAGATTCAAGTGTCCGCACATGCATTTGATAACAGCTTCAGAAGCCAATAATGAGTGGAGATTGGTAAGACAATACAACTGGGATTAAAATTGAGGTTACACAGAGCTGTATCTTCTTTAAGGTCTCATCTGTAACAGTAAATGGGATGGAGGATATTACTATGAGCCCTTGTGGTTGGCTTCGGCATGCTAGGTACCTTATTAACAGGCAAATTGAGTAAAAGGGTTTCCTTTGGACAAGTCGTGAGGATTTCAAGACAAGCAATTGCCCAAAGTCGTTCTAGTAAGTCTGAATGAAATTAGAATCGTGCGCATATACAGGATTTGAGAAGATCCATTTTCAAATGCTAAAGCAAAGGATGGTTATCTACTTTTTTCAAACAGAACCAAATGGTTCGTCAAACCAAGACATGTCTGGTAGTGGGCATTGGGTACTCAAGTTGCCTGTTAATAAGCTTCCGTCATGGTGTCAATTTTTTTTAATAATTTACTCTAAGAAGATTGACAAAGAGAGAAGCATCTCAAATGCAATTGACACCATGACGGAAGCTTATTCAAATGTAAACTTATGTTGAATCCACCAAATTTTCCTAGATGGAAAAGGTGTACCTGGATCTGTAAATAGGAAGCAAATTCAGATGAAAGAAATATACGCAAGGGAAGGCATAAGAGCAACTGCAACTAGTGATCAGAATCCTATTTGCAGGCAAAACTCTGGGTCTATTTAACCCGAAATTCCATGAGCACAAATCTTTTCGATTGTTGAAGTATCTTGATGTAACCAACCCCACATTGCCAGCACCTGCAGAGGAAATTAAATAAAATGAAACAATGCAACAATCAAACATGATATAATAGTCCAAGTGTTGAATCAGTTATTTGTCTCATATTATAGAAGAAAATCAAATCAAGATTTATGTCGATATATAAAAGAATTTTTTGAGGAAAAGTACACACATGAATTATCGTCTGATAAAGGATATAGATTCAGATGCAATTAAGATAGTTCAATTCTAGGTTTGTTTCTGCACGCGATAATCTTGGAAGACAAACTTTAGCAAATATGGTGTGCACACACCATATCAGCTGGTGTGTTACCGAAGTTATTCTTCATGTCCAAGGAAGAAAAAACACATCAGTTACTCATTACTGGAGTCGAGCAGTGCATGTAGGTGGGTGGATCACCTTTGTGCCTCCTTTTCTGGAACAGTGATTCCCTGATTGATGAAATTGTTACATATATTGGTGATTTAGAAATGAATCCAAATTTATCTGACATGTGAGGATGGTCTAACGGTTGGTCAGTCACAGGCACGAGCGCTTGTGAGTCATTGCATTCCCATCCAACTGTCATAGATACTTCTTTTGCTTTCGATTGCAGACTGATCTAGATATAAAACGTCCTCTTGGATGTACTTGTTGTTTCACAGAAAAGGCTTTTGATGCATCCCATTTCTTTTTTGTTGTATTTGTTATTTTAGTTATATCTTTATTTAATTTTTTTATTTTAAACTTTATTGATGCAATAGTTCATAAAGAAGCGTCCTTTTGTAACATAATCATCGTGTAAATCTCCTTTAAAAAGGATGATATTGAGTCTAAGGAAAGTAATGAATGAATGAAAGTTTTGGTTTCCATGTGATAGTTATTTACCTTTTCCCTGGAATACTTTCTCCTCAACGATGGAAGAATAATGCCTTCAACGTTGGAAAAGGAGACATGTTGGGAAAAAAAGGATAGATCCCTCACCACATCCATAGAAGAGACATGTTGTGTCCTGATCAATGTCCCATCAAAATCTATAAGCATTAGCCACATGCTTCTTCCTATTTCATCTAAACATATAATTAGACCTTCAGTGGTTGCTTGTGTTACCTAAGTATGTTCCATCATTAAGACAGGTTGGTGGAAAAGAGTTATCTGTTTATTCCATAGAACTAGCGATGAAAATGAATGTGAATATATTCGTATCCGATCCGCTATCGTATTCGTTTTATACATATTTTAACATTCGTATTCGTATTCCTTTTAAAATGGATGTGGATATGGATATCACTTTGACCTTGTCTAATATTCGCATTCGTATTCGTATATTCGTTTTCATACATAAGTATAGTAATATATTTATTTATAATTATGTGTAACAATATTTTATGATTGCATTCACCATCGTTGATATAATTATTATGAAATTACTATATTTAGTATATCTATTTTATGTGTAAACCATCTTAAACGTGTATATTTTAGTTAATCTATCAAATATTTTTGTTATTATTCGTATCCAATTCGTATTCATTTTACATTCGCATTCGTTTTTAAGGATAAGGTAACACAATTTTCACATTCGTCGATATTCGTATCCGCATTCATATTCGTATTCTAAAATGGATAAGGATATGATTATACATATATTCGTATCCGTATCCGACCATTTTCATCCCTACATAGAACCCTAGGCTCTCTTATATAGAGAGGACCCATGGATAAATTACATAAGAGGTTACCAAGAAAATAAAATTAGCATAAACGATACACAGACTACATAATTATCTCTACACTCCCCTCAAGATGGAGCATAGATATCAATCATGCTCAGCTTGGAAGAACATTTCTGGAACGGTCCTCTGAGCAATGGCTTGGTGAAGATGTCGGCAGTCTGCTCCCCTGAACTAACATGTGAAGTAGAAATCAGGCCATTCTGGATCATATCTCTAGTGTAGTGGCAATCTACCTCAATATGTTTTGTTCTTTCATGAAAGGTTGGATTATTGGCAATGAACAAAGCAGCTTGATTATCACAATGTAGCTACATGGGTAGAGGTACATCTATATGCAAGTCTTCTAGTACAGCTCGAACCCACATCATCTCCGTGCTTGCTTGTGCCATGGCCCTATATTCAGATTCAACACTAGATCTAGCCACAACAGTTTGTTTCTTGCTTTTCCAAGAAACTAGAGAGCTGCCCACAAAAATTGCAAAGCCCGAAGTAGACTTTCGATCCTTAGGGCATCCTGCATAGTCTGCATCCGCACATGCCGAAATAGATAAATATGTGTCCTTTCTAAACAGCAATCCTGTGCCTGGAGACGACTTTAGATACCTTAGTATCACATATATGGCATCCATATGTGTCAGTCTTGGTTGTTCCATGAACTGGCTCACTCGACTTACTGCAAAGGCAATATTAGGTCGAGTTATAGTGATGTAAAGAAGCTTACCCACCATATCTCTATATCTTCTCCTGTCAACCTCCTCAGTATCGTTATCATATAATTTCATGCTTGGATCCATAGGAGTACTCGAGGGTCTACATCCAACCATGCCCGTTTCAACAAGCAAATATGTAATATATTTCCTTTGGGTCATCACAAGACCTTGTGCATTCCTGACAAACTCCAGTCCCAGAAAGTATCGTAGAGTACCAAGATCCTTCGTAACAAACTGACGGCCCAAAAATGCTTTTGCCATCTCTATCCCCTGAGCATCATCTCCTGTAACCACAATATCATCAACATATACCATGATGACAACCGTCCCTCTAGGAGTCTTCTGGATGAACAATGAGTGATCTGCATTTGATCTTTTGAATTCATGTTGTTCAATTAGATGGGAAAGCTTCTGAAACCACGCCCTTGTGCTCTGTTTAAGGCCATATTCGCCATGTGAAGTCTACACACCATATGGTTCTCCCCCTCAGCAGCAAACTCCGGGGGTTGCTGCATGTAAACTTCTTCCTGCAGATCGCCATGCACGAACGCATTCTTAACATCAAGTTGAAATATGGGCCAGTCACGTACCACAGCAACAGACAGAAGAATACGAATAGTGGACTGACGAGCAACTAGAGAGAAGGTATCCATATAATCCACACCATACGTCTGAGTGAAGCCTCTCGCCACTAGCCTTACCTTGTAACGGTCAAGACAACCATCTGCGTAGTAATTACTGTGAATACCCATTTGCAGCTAACAACAGATGCGCCTGAGGGAGCGGGAACCGAGCTCCATGTACCCCATGACTGTAAGGCAACCATTTCCTCTTCCATAGCAGAACGCCAGCAGTCACTCTTCAATGCATCCTGATAGTTTCGTGGTATCTCCACGGAAGACACAGCCACAGCTTGGGAAGCAAGGGGATACGATGCTCAAGTACGTTTCTGCTTCCGAATAGCAATAGGGACATCAAGATCATCATCCAATATACTCGTCGGTGCACATTCCTCTTGCAAAGATGAAACCTGCACATGCACTCTATCCGACCCATCATTAGTAATAACATCTGAACATGCATGAGGCGTGCTGGATGATTGACGTGCAGCATGAGCAGGACCTGACCGACGTGTATAATATTTAGGTAATGCGGGATAGGTGATTTTGGTGGTGGTGGTGGTAGTGGGGGTGGTGGAGGTGATGGGGATGATGTTGGCATGACAACCAGGATAGGAATGGACGGAGATGGAGTCAGACTAGGAAGAACATAGACGTTGTCATTAGATGTGGATGAGACCAACATGTCACCTGCAGGTGAGAAGTACATAACAGACTCAAAAAATGTAACATCAGCACTGACAAAATATTTCCTGTTTACGGGATCATAACAACGGTATCCCTTTTGAGTTCGAGAGTAACCCACAAAGACACACTTGACAGCTCTAGGTGAGACTTTGTCAAGTCCAGGAGACAACAGGTGAACAAAAGCAACAGCACCAAAGATACAAGGGGTAAGAGAGAATAATTCCTTGTCTGAAAAAATAAAAGAAAGAGGAATTTTCTCACCAAGTACCGAGGACGGCATACGATTCACAAGGTAACATGCTGTAAGAACTGCATCTCCCCAAAAAGAAATAGGCGCACAACTTTGGATAACCAGGGTTCGAGTAATATCAAGAAGATGATGATGTTTCCTCTCTGCAACTCCATTTTGTTGAGATGTGTAAGCACATGTGGTTTGATGAATTATACCTTTGAGGAAAAGAAATGTGCGAGAGAGCGAGTGCAAAATTCCAAAGCATTGTCCGTACGAACATATTTGACATGAGAGGAAAAAAACATGTTTCACTGCAAGTATAAGATTTCTAATAACATCCCTTGTTTCAGATTTGTTCTTTAATAGAAATACCCATGACACACGAGAGAAATCATCCACTACTACAAGATAAAACATGTGTCCCTGGTGATCAGGAACACGACTCGGACCCCAAATATCAACATGAAGTAATTCAAACGGAGAGCTATTGCTCCGACACTGACGACTAGGGAAGCTAGCTCGATGGTGCTTTCCCAACTGACAGGCTTCACACCGAAAGGAAGAGCTTGGAGGAATCTTAGGCAAGAGATGACACATCTTCTGAAGCGGGAGGTGACCAAAGCATAGATGCCAAGTATACAGAGAGACTGATCCGGCTGAATAAGAGGAGACGCCAACATAGGAATTCTGGACCAGACGATAGAGACCATCCTGCTCAGAACCATAGCCAATCACCCTGCCCGTTAGTATGTCCTGAAATATAAGAGAAGATGGGTCAAATATAGCGCGATAGTGCAAATCCTTTGTAATCTGATTAATAGACAGTAGGTTCATCCAAGGTTGTAAAAGTCGGTAGTCGGTACTCGGTCAGTCGGGTCACTGACTAAGGATTAATCGGCAGTCGGACGACTAATCAGATTTAGTCGAACTTTAATCGGCTTTGAATTTTATGATTATTTTAAATATATAACTCATTTTTATTCATATATTTACATAAATTTTGTACATGTTTATACTATCATAATATAATACAAAAACAATTGAATTTAAATAAAACACTAAGCATATTATAATAAGTTTGAATATAAAAAAAGCAAAAACATATAAAAATATGGCATCTTGAAGCAAAAATTGGTCGACTAGTGTGCCTAGTCGGAATTAGTCGGTACTCGGTCGGCCACCCTACTGACTAGACTAGTCGGACCTAATAGTCGGGCCAGTCAAGGGATTTTTACAACACTGGGTTCATCGAAAAATCACGAGCATGTAGAACATTCTGTAAAGGCATGGAAGGTGACAAGGTATTCTCCCCCTATCCAATAATGGGGGAATGAGTCCCATCGGCTATTACCACTGACCGTCCTGGTAGAATCTCTCTGTATGACTCGAGTCTATCTCTGTCGCGGTAAAAATGATGTGTTGCGCCGGAGTCCATAATCCAATCTGAGACATTTGAATTATGACATGATGTAAAAGCAAAAGCACTACCTGAGGTGCTAGCAGAGGCAGAAGTACTGGTAGATGCTGAAGCAGCAATATCTGACGAACCTCCTGGAGAATCTGTAGATGCAGGAGGTATAATATCGCGCAATCTCGCCACGAGCTCCTTGAACCTATGATCTGAAGTAGATGCCGACGGGGATGCAACATACTCAGCTACTCGCGCCGATGCTGGAAACCCATGCTTAGAATAGCATGTATCCTCAGAGTGACCTGTGCGATGGCAAAAAGTGCATGGCTGGCGAAAACAACCACCTCGACCACGAGGTCCATGGCCACTGAATGAAGACCGACCACCTCTCCTTCGAGATGTAGCCATCGCCGAAGGAGGTGGAGTAGAAGTACTGAAAGAGACAGAGATGCAACTAAGCGTCTGGTAAACTTCCTCCATATGAGGAATGGTAGCATTGCCAAGTATTTGTAATCGGACAGCATCATATTCAGGATCTAGAGCTGCAAGCAGTACCCCCACCATGGTAGCATTCCTAAAAGTCTTCTGTTGAATATGTCATGCTGGAGCTATAACATCTTCGTCTCATTTCGCACATGCGAATAAGTGGCCGCCAGTATGTCCCACATTGCCTTAGCGGTGGGCTGATGGAGAACATCATTAGCAATCTCCATCAACAACGTGCCTGAGAGCCAGACCTTGGCATATGAATCATCAGCCTCCCAGGATACATAGATCCCAATCTTCGCTGTCGGTTCTTCGAGTCAAATTCCTAAGTAGTACATGGGATTTACTTAAATACCCAGGTACTACAAAATGGTTTTTTTACTCAGATTCTACAGAGGTGTCGCATGTTCAACATGCGACACATGAAAAGTTTTTTTTACTTAGAAACTATAGTAGTGTCGTATATTGAAGACGCGATACATGAGTGTCGCATCTTCAATATGCGTTATCTGGCTAAATAAAGGTCGCGCACGGCTTCCGCCCTCCCCACGTGAACTTCCAACTTCGAACTCCCCTCTGAACCTCCTGCCGCCCGCGACCCCCCCCCCTTTAGCGCCCGCCGTCCTCGGCCTCCCCCACTCCAAGAAACATCGTTTTTTATCACTCCTAGATGCGCAAAGAACTCCTTTTATGTATCTTCTTTGGTCGGTACCGTCCTAGCCTCTATTTCCTCCCACTAGGGCTTAGCCGATCTTCCATACATTGGACTTGGTATTTTTTTCTTGATTGTTAATTGTATAATATGTATATGATTCTTCATTTCATGAATGTTTTTTTTACTTGTATGTCGTGTCACGTATTAGGTCGGAATGGAGGCGTTATATTGTATGTTTCATTGGAAGGGTACACTTATTGGCGGTTCGACGACCAACGTACGGGGGTTTGGATTAATGCCTATTACGACGTTCGACGATATTTTGAACTTGGTTTACCGAAAGTTCAAACTGGATGCCAATAGTCAAAAAATCAGATTGTTACATCGCATCCCTCGAGGCCCAGGGGAAGATCCGTCATTTTCCTCTACCGTCGATGATGATGATGTCCAGGCACTTTTTTTGTATGCTCGGACAATTGGGAAATTAATGCCTACTGACATAATTGTTGAAGATGTCTGTGAGAGCGAAGTCCCCAATGTTGTTCCGAGTACACAACCAACAGTTGTCCGTAACACACCACCAACAATCTTCCCTAGCATACAACCACCAGTTATCCCTAACATGGAACCCTCCTTCGACACTGATGTGCCCATAACACAGCCATGTACAGATCAGGAATGGAGGATGAGTGATTCGTTCATACGAGAGGTTAATCACGCTTTGGATGATTTCATCCCTTGGGGATCAGATGATGAGCTGGAAGAAGGTAGTGATTGGAATGTCGACGATGATGCGGTCGACGGGGAGATCCCAGCTGATGAACAAAGCACGCAGCCTATCGTTCCCTGTATACCCTTTTTTGGGGTTAGAGGATCAAATACTCGATCAACCTATGAAGACGACATTCGAAAGAAGTCTCGACTTGATGGTGTCGTCGACGAAATACGCAAGAGTAGAACCTTCAAAAGTAGGGAAAATTTGATTTACGTTGTAAAGAAGTATCACATTCTGGCACACTTTGACTTCATTGTCAAGGAATCCACCAGCTTGATATGGTCGGCTTTTTGCATACAGAGATCGAATGATTGTGTTTGGTATTTACGCGGACATTTTAGAAAATTTGATGGACTGTGGGTGATCTCCAAGGTTATTGGGGCGCACACTTGTATAAACCCAACAGTTAATCAGGATCACCCTCAGTTGGATTACAAATTCATGTCCAGGTCATTGCTAACTCTTGTTAGGGATGACCCTAATGTCCGTGTTTCGAGTTGTAAAGCTCACATCCATGAGATGTACAACTACTGGGTCACAAAGAAAAGGGCTTGGGATGCTCGGAGGAAGGTAATCGGAATTGTATTTGGTGACTAGAGGAAGTCATACGCTGAAATGTCTTATCTATTACATGCAATGAAAGCTGTTATTCCCGGCAGTGTTGTCAAAGGCGTAAGGCGCTCTAAGGCGCTAGGAGTCCAAAACGCCTGAGGTGCTAGGCGCTTGACTAGGCGCTCGCCTGGGACAATCGAGGCGCTATATATATTACATATATTTATGTAAATATAATCTTATATACCTATACATACATATATGTATGTATGTATTTATATGTACATGCATGTATTATTTCAAAAAATATTACCCACATACACACCTAAATTAGAATTTAATATCGATCCAATATATATGTAAGTGTATGAATATTTTTTTATATACGTGTATATATGTGTATGTAAGTATATATTATGTCTGCAATTATAGTACCTAAAACTAATATAAATGTAATGTGTAAATAGAACTTAGAACTAACATGTATAAATGTACATGTATATGTAGAATTAAGGACAAACATGTATGTGTATATGTAGAATTATAGAATCAAGGACTACCATGTATGTGTATATATAGAATTAATTATTAACATGTATAAATTACATCTAATATCAATCCAATGTATATGTAAGTACATGTATATTTATTTATATATACACATATATGTGTAGTACTTAAAACTAATATAAATGTAACTTGTAAATAGAATTTAGAACTAACACATATAAATGTATGTGTATATGTAGAACTAAGGACTAACATGTATGTGTTTATGCATAAATATTTTTTTAGGCTCAAAAAAAGGGGGAGACACTCAACAATATAATGTCTATTTATAAGTGAATGTCTATTACATGTATAATGTCTAGTACATGTACATGTGTACATGTGTACATGTGTATACATGTACATGTGTACATATGTGTATGCATGGATATGCATGCATATACATATGTTTACATGTATGTGTATATGTCTATATATACATATATGTGTTTGTATGTATGTATTATGTTTTTAATTATAATACTTATAATTAATATGCACGCGTAAATGTATATGTACTATGTGTGTATGTAGAGCTTAGTGCGTATATGTACGTGTATTGCTAGTGTATGTATAATTGATGCTTGTATTTGTATGCATATATATATACTAACATGTCCAAATATTACTCTGAACTAATATTTATCCAACTTTAAATTTTAAAAAGGAAAAAATACAAATAAATCAGCAAAAAGCCCCATTTTTGCTTCAGGCGCTCGCCTCAAGCACCTGGCGCCTTAGGCCAGGCGCTCGCCTAGGCAGCGCCTGAGGCAAAACGCCTCGCCTGAAGCAAGGCAAGGCGCCTAGGGCTCGCCTCGCCTCGCCTTAGCGCCTAGGCGAGCGCCTCGAGCGCTTTTGACAACACTGATTCCTGGGACTGAAATTGATATTGAATACAGCGACCATCCTGATCCTCGGAAACCGTATTGTCGTAGATTTGAACGATGCTTTTGGGCATTTGGGCCTTCAATTGAGGCATTCAAATATTGTCGTCCTGTGATTAGTATTGATGGGATCCATTTGTACGGGAAGTACAAACAAAAATTGCTCATTGCCTGCGGGATTGACGAAGATAAACATATTGTTCCCCTTGCATTCGGAATTGTTGACGAGGAATCCGATCCTTCATGGAATTGGTTTCTATCGTTGATACGTATTAGGGTAATCGGCATGCGAGCTGGGCCAACATGTATCATTTCCGACTGACATTCTGGAATAAAATCCGCTATGAAAGATGTTGACGTGGACTTATTAGAACCCTTTGCATATTGGCGGTTTTGTACAAGGCACGTCGCGAGCAACTTCAATAGCGTTTTCAAAAACGGCTCCATGAAAGCCCTGGTTCAAGCAGCAACACTGCAAACGACTACTAGAAAGTTCGCGTACTTCATGCAGAAGTTGCAAGAGTGGAATAATCAAGCAGGTCGAGGGTTTTCGACTCATGATTGTCGTCGTGAGCAATGGACCTTGGCTTACGATGGTGGTTATAGGTTTGGTCAGATGACCACAAATTTGAGCGAAAGCTACAATGCAGTTCTCAAAGATGCCCGTTGCTTGCCAATCTCTGCGTTGATCGAGAAAACTTTTTATAATTGTGTATCATACTTTATCCAACATGCTGAAGAGGCAAGCGCTGCCATTGTTGCGGGCCACAAATTTACGCATTATGCATCCACAGAGTTGAACCGTTGGAGTGCAGCTGCGAACGGGCACACTGTAACTCAAATACAAATACAGCCGGATATATTGTTCGAGGTTTCTAGCAGTGCTCGACGGACGTCTAGTGGTCTTCGCGGTCGTAAACAATACACGGTGAATTTGCTCCAACGGAAATGCACATGTAATAAGTGACAAATTTTCCGTATCCCATGTTCTCACGCCATTACAGTCATTTCAAAACGTCGAGCGGAAGTGGATTCCTATGTTGGAGAGTGGTACACGTGGCAACACCAGCTGAAAGTTTATGGTGGGAATTTTTTCCCTATCGGTGATCGAGAAACATGGACTCCTCTTGATTATGCAGAATTGCGTCCTGACCCAAAACGTAAGCGTGGCAAAGGTCGACCACGCACAACAAGAATTCATAACGAAATGGATGTTAGAGATGTGATTCGCCACAATACTTGTACGTTTTGTGGGATACTGGGTCACACACACCGTGGATGTCCCAATAAAACTGCAAGGGATTCTCAAGCGTCCACGTCCAATGTGCCGATGATGGGAAGGAATAAGAATAAATGTGGTAGTTGTGGTGGCGTAGGTCACAACAAACGCAAATGTCCTGTTTCGAGTAAGTTTACTTATTTTTCCTTAAATTTGTTGTATAATTAAAATTGTATGGCGTAGGTCACAATAATCGTATACTCTTGTTTTTTACATTGTATGTTCTAACATTGCATTTTTAAAATTGCAGATGGATCCCGGCCCACTTGACCCCTCAGTTTTGACTCTTCAGGAGCGACATCGCTCTCGTCGTGTCTGGGCTGGCGATGTAAGTATTTTTAATTTTTGGTTTTCTTCATCTCGTTTTCCTTATCTAAATTATCTTGTAGGAATCTTCATGGTTGTGTTGCCGACGACGTGAGATACATGTACGTCGGATTCCTTTGGATGATCGACTACAGCCTTATGTAGTTCAAGCGGGCTTTGGATGCATTTCTGAACTGGAGTTCATTACGCTAGATTGGCACTTGGTAACGACGTTGGTTGAACGCTGGAGGCCCGAGACGCACACTTTCCACATGGCTAGTGGGGAGATGTCCATCACCTTGCAGGACGTCACATTCATCACGGGGCTGCGAATTGATGGACCTGTGGTTACTGGGGAGACGACACCTGCAGCCACATAGGCGGATACTTACGATGAACTGTTGGGTGTAAGGCCACTTCCATCAGACATCATTGGTAGCAGGGTGTTAGCAAGTTGGCTATTCACCTATTTTGCAGACTTGCCAGAAGATGCAGACGAGGTGGACGTACAGAGACATGCTCGAGCCTACATCTTGCAGTTACTTGGTGGAGTACTATTCACGAACAAATCAGGATCGTTAGTTTCACTAATTGGACTACCACATCTGCATGATTTCGACTACTCCGGGACATTAAGCCGGGGATCCGTCGTACTTGCATATATATATAGACACCTTTGTTTAGCAGCGGATATGGCGACTGAAGAGATTGGAGGTGCGGTCATACTCCTTCAGTTATGGGCATGGGAGCATTTCCCCTCATTGCTCCAGTTGTGAGAGAAAGCAGACAATGGCACGGGCGCCCGTTAGGAGTCCGCTGGGCAACGGCGTTTGCCCATCGTCGACAGCCGACACACATAGTGAGACCATACCTGGACACTTTTGACATGCAATCACCCGAGCAGGTAACTTTACATCCACAAATTGTTTCAAGTTCAACCAAAAAAATTCTGATCTAAATACAATTTTGCCATTCAGGTATTGTGGACGCCATATACCGAGGACATCCGCGCAGGTCTCCCTGCCCACTGTCTTGAAGGTGATCGCATTTGGAGAGCATATGTACCGTTGATATACTTCCACATTGTGGAGTATTACTTCCCCGACCGATTCCTGAGACCATTTGGCGGCCTTCAAGACATTCCAAAACATTGCTTCACCTTTCAGGACCTCCATGCAATCGACTTGAGGGGGAAGACGCATGTGGATTGGAGGGCGAAACACATGTTGTATATACTCCAATGGGATGAGCGGGAAGATACAGTGGTTGATATCGATCGGTCCAGTGGGATTGTCGCGACGCCTGCCTACGAGCAATGGTATAGGACGATTACTAGAAGATTTGTTGGACGACTAGGTGCAACTATGGCAAGCAACGTAAGTGCTCGGATAGACTTTGTTGTAAATTAATTTAAGAAGACTCCAAGAAATTTACCTCTATGTTTCTTATTTGGATGCAGCTCGCCAAGTGGAGCCGGATATATGATATTGGACACGAGGAATGCCGCGAGATTGCGACACAAGCAAAGGCGGACGACCATGCTGATGTGGCTCAGGCGGAGGCAAGGCGAGGAAGAGCAAGAGGAAGAGGAAGAGGAAGAGGTCGGGGAAGGGCGCGTGAACCAGTGGCGGAACACATGGACTATGAAGCAGCCGCTGCGGTAGATGAGAATTTGCGCCAACGGAATTGGGGATAGACTTCATCACACCTGTTGCCGAGCGACCACGTGACGACATGCCAACGCTGCAGGCACCGTTGAGGCAATGATTGGACGGCAGAGAAACACAACCTACTTACTGCACGCTCACGCTGCCGCCGATGCCAACCTTCGACGAAGACGTTGCTGGGCCCTCGCAAATCAACATGATAGACGAGGTGAACCATCTGTTACCCTTCCATCGTCGTGATTCAACGATAACATATTAGCGGAGGAGAAAGCGTTGAGTTGTAAAGCTTGTAGTTGCTAATGTGATACAAAAAATGTAGTGTATATCCGTGGACAATTCTATATATATAAAATGTTTGGATGGTCTTTCTGCATCACAATATTTTTCTTTTGTGAATGCATGTGCATCCATAGCACACATTTGTGATTGTGGATACAACTTTGAATTTGTATTCATCGATATGAAAGAGGCATATAAATTGACAGGCACGGTCTCAGTCTGGCAGAAGAGAAGGTTCATCTTTGCTCTTATTTGGTCTCTTGTCATAAGAAGACTAAATGCCAAAACAAGAGATTCAAAACCTCATATATCCAGACCTGGCCTGTCAATTTCCAGGAAAAAACTTATATATCGCATGTTCAATATGCGACATATAAGAAACTACTTGGATTCGTTCCAGGGAGAAACTCATATAACGCATGTTGAACATGTGTTATATGAGAAAAACCCTGGAATTGTTCCAGGAACTTTCTCATATAGCGCATGTCAAACATGCGCTATACGAGGAAGTTCCTGGAACAAATCCTGTAACAAATCCAGGGAGATCATTATATATCGCATATTAAAGATGTGACACACCTGTAGTTTCTAAGTAAAAAAAACTTCAGGGGTGTCGCATGTTCAAAATGCGACACCTCTGTAGTTTTCAAGTAAAAAAAAAGATTTCGTAGAACCGGGGTATTTAAGTAAATCCCAGGTACTACTTAGGAATTTCACTCTCGGTTCTTCCTCAGTAAGAATGTGCTTTTTACTGTTCAACTTCATGAGGCTCATGAACTGCATCGTCCAGAGCTCATAGTTCGTCCCATCCATCTTGACTATTGGCGCGGGACCTTTGAACGCGTCTATGGAGGGCATATCGACTTTGTTTTCTGACATGTCGCCGGAGACGAAGAACTAGGATTCGTAAATCAAAAGAGAAGTGTCTACATAAACTGTATAGGTTTTGAGTGCATATGTAGACTTTACGCACTCAAATCCATGGAGGGAGAGCCCGACAGAAGAGAAGGCACCGACGATGGAGAAAGCCCGACGGTGGAGGGGCCCGGTGGTGTAGAGGTGCGACGGTGGAGGGGGTTCGGCGGTGGAGGGGGGTTCAGCGACGC
This sequence comes from Ottelia alismoides, assembly GCA_037367405.1. Classification (NCBI taxonomy): domain Eukaryota; kingdom Viridiplantae; phylum Streptophyta; class Magnoliopsida; order Alismatales; family Hydrocharitaceae; genus Ottelia; species Ottelia alismoides. The sequence continues at coordinate 850,524 of JAZKJV010006960.1, read as the reverse complement.
AGTGGGAGGAGGGGTGGTGGGAGGGGCGACACTGAGGAAACGGGGGGGAAGGAGACAGCGGCGCCGAGGAGGAGGGAGGGAGGGGGCGGTGGAAGGGTTAGGGTTTTAGGGTTAGGGTTTTGGCTCTGATACCATGTTGGTGGAAAAGAGTTATCTGTTTATTCCATAGAACCCTAGGCTCTCTTATATAGAGAGGACCCATGGGTAAATTACATAAGAGGTTACCAAGAAAATAAAAATAGCATAAACGGTACACAGAATACATAATTATTTCTACAACACCCCTACAAGAGTATGGTTAGGAGTGCTAATTGAATTAAATCATTTAAATTCGATTAAGAGTATGGTTAGGAGTGCTAATTGAATTAAATCATTTAAATTCGATTAAGGGATTCGTTTGACAAAATTCAAAAAAAAGTTAGATTGGAAACAAAATGAATTGAATTCAAATTTAACGGATTCGATTCCCAAATGAACCAAATCTGAATTAACCTGAACAATAACAATTTGATTCGATTCAATATTTATATACACGTATATATGTATGTAATTTTTTAGAAAAGAAATATATATATGTATGCATATATCCATATATTTATATGGGTAAAATCGGGCTGCCCCTAGGGGAGCTATCTTGACTCCCCCCCACCACATTTTTCCCATTTTTTGAAAAATACTTCTGTGGATTTTCATAACTATATCCATATACTATGTCATTCAAGTTTCGTGTGAAACATAGACTCATATGGCCTCCATCTAGACGGGGTCGATTTCAACAATTCTGCAGTCGTTAAAAAATGAATGCCTGGATGGAAGCCATTGGAGTCTCTGTTTCGCACGAAACTTGAATGACATAATATAGGGATATAATGATGAAAACCCACGGAAGCATTTTTCAAAAAAATTGAAGAAAATGGGAAAATGAGGCGGGGGGAACCAAGTTAGCTCCCCCACCAGGGGTAGCCTACTTTACCCTATTTATATTCATATACATAATACATACAATATATGCACATAATACATACATATTTACATAAACACGTGTAACAACCCTATACTGGGCCGATTAGGATCCTTTTTTAATATTCCCATGCAAGGAGCTACATGATATTTACATAAAATAGTTGGCATGTATTTATTCCAATTCATTTGTAAGTAAATAGATTCAGAAACAATATATGAATATGTATTAGCAAATGTTATGGCATATAATTTACATTGAAAGATCTACCATTTACATTGTATCACTAAGCATAACATGCCAAAGTATGGTAATAGATATAAGAAATATCTCATTTTTATTTTGATTTCATTTATAAAGCTATTAATCATACTTTGTCTACTAAGCAAGGTTCGAAATTTCGATTTCGATATCGTTTCGGTAAGGTCCAATACCGAAATTTCGCCGAAATTTCGGGAAATTTCGACGATTTCGGTGGAAACGTCGAAAAAGGCTAAAAAACCCGATTTTTTTCCAATTTTATTGAAAATTTCGATATTCCAAGTTATTAGAACAGTAAATAACATACAAATACACATTTATTTCACACAAATTGGTCATTTATACCCTATATATAGACATATCGGTCATATCGGCCATATCGGTCATATCGGTGGACATATTGTTGGAACCCAAGCAACATGTCTCGATCGATATGGGGTCGAAATGACCCATATTTTATCCATATCATTGCAATTGAGGATCTCCACCCCTCTATTACAACCTATCTCGACCGAAATCTCATAAGACAGTTAATATATAAAAGTTGAAACCATGGTTGTAAGTTGTAACATTGTTAATACATAATAAACAAGAGTAATAGTCTAGTCTTACAAGTACAATACAACTTACAACAAGTTAAAACTATTAAGAACATGCATATTTCTGATAAATGCAATAAAAGAGAGTAAAGATTAAAATATAGTACCTGCCCTGGTGACATGTTTTGGTCAGAACCAGGAGTTTCGTGGTGGATCTGAATGCCCCCCCTTCCTTGCTGTCTCTCATAGCGCATCGCAGATTCTATAAACTCGCAGTAGTTCTCCCATGTCATGTACGAGTACATGGCCTTGTAATCCATGACATACTGCCTGTACTGGTGGTCATCGATGCCTATGAGCATCCCGAGTCGAGGATAAGCAGCACTGGATCCGGTATCACGAGTGGCACGACGAGGCTGCTGCGAACTACTGTCCTGAGATCCTCGGGACGACGACGACGGAGTAGGAGAAGATCTCTGCGGAGGCGGAGGAGGAACTGCCGTGTAGTAGTCAGGAAAGAAACCGTAGCTGTCACCCCCAAAGAAACTGCCCTGGCTCTGCTCAGGTTGGCTACTTTGGTAGTTGTCTCCGCTACTGTATCCCCCATATCCACTGTAACCATATGAATATGCTGGTGGTGCGTACTGAGGAGGAGGAGGAGGTCCTGGAGGAGGAGCTTGAAAGTATTCCGGGAAGACGCCAAATGATCTCTCATCGTGCGACGATCCATATCCGCCTAAAGGACTTTGTGCTCCTCCGCGATATGGGCTGTCGATATCCATGAAGCTCAAAGAACCTACAGATGATGTCAAATCTTCCATGTAGCTGTCGGTGGGACGCTGGCCTCGACCGTACTCGTAATCCGTAGGCCCTGGACTCGGACTTGGAACAAATTGTCCGTGTGTGTTCCGTTGTCTCTCCATATACTCACGTCCTGCTTGTAGGCCTTCCTCAAGTCTGGTAGCTTGTGGCCCACGATCACTCCCTCCTGACCCACCTGAGTTTGACTCTCCACCACCACCAGGTCCAGCACGACCAACATCGTCATCATCATCATCTCCACTGTCATCCTTTGATTGTGACTTGGATTTGGAGCTACTGGAGAGAATTTCATCAACAGCTGCATCAATCTCGCCCTCCAACCCTCCAACAGGGTCTGAAATCCGCCCGGATCTGGCCAAAAAGTCACCAACGTCTGCTCCCATTTGTTGGCTGATGTTCTCATTCGGTCTTCCACCTGGCTGATCGAGAACTGGGGCACCATTGGAATCCATCCACCTCTGGAGAACGTCCTCATCAGCATCGTCATCGTGCATTTTGAAAATGTATGCAAGGTCAATAGGGTCCGTATAGTCATCTTTGTCATGTCCCTCCGTTGCATGCTTCAATTTCAGCCTCAAGTTGTAATGCACGAAGACAAGGTCATTGAGCTTCTTTTCTCCCAACTTGTTCCTTCTCTTCGAATGTATCAAATTGAACGTGCTCCAGTTCCTCTCACAACCGCCAGCAGATGCGGTTTGAGACAACACTTTCACTGCCACACTTCGAAGGTTGGGAGCTTCCATCCCGTATAACATCCACCATTCGGCTGCAAAAAAAGGAAAAGACAGAAATCATAAGTACAAATAAATGTACACAAAATCAACACAAGTAATGGGTTTATTTGCCTCCGTCCCTACCAGGAAGAGTATTGCCACGACCGTTGACCGCAGTAATCCGACCAAAGGAACCCAATGCATCTCGGTAATACTTAACCTTCACAACGCACAAATAGGTTCAAACCAAATATCTTGTGACTCAAAAGTCAAAATATAGGTAGAAATTGAGGATATTAGTACCTCATTCATGCACATGCTCTGCAACTTCTCGTCCTTGACGAGCTTTTCCACCACAATCTGTACGGCTGAGAGAAGGTCACCATTTGTACCAAGTCCATTCTTGTAGTGGTACTTAGGATTGAAGTAATAAGCTGCACAGAAATTCACGAACAAGCTCATTTATGATGTCCAACTATAAAAATTTAAATGATTGGAAAAAAAACCTTTTTTACATAATACATACCGGCCTTGTGAAGAGGATGCGAGAGCATCTTAGACCATCGCTCGTCTATGATGTCCAACCATGCTTTTGATCCCTTCCCAACCGCTTCTCGGACCTTCTCTCTCATGCAGCGCATTGCCTCGTAGATGACTCCCATGGTGGGCTTCTTGTCGCCATCCACGATCCGCAATGCAGATACCACTGGATCCATGATCCTCGTGACCCGAGTCACGTCATCCCAAAAGGAGATATCATTGATCAATATCTCCACTTGCCGTCCTCCTTCAGTCCGAGCTTCAGGTATCTCGAACCACTCACCCTGGCAACACATGGTTTTCAAACCCGTCTTATGTTGCTTGAGGCTTTGCAACGCTATAAAATTGGTTGCAAAGCGTGTAATGCCAGGCCTCACCAACTCCCCATTGCACATCCGCCTCATTAGTGCCAACACTTTGCTGTGGTTGTATATGAATGTGGTGATCGTTCGTGCTTTCTCCACCACCCTTGAGACGAGCTTCCTCTTGCTGAAATCCTTAAGGATCAAGTCAATGCAATGCGCAGCACACGGTGTCCAGAAAATTCCGTAGCTGCTGGACTTCATAATTGTTTCACCAGCCTTTTTGAAGTTGCTGCCGTTATCTGTCACAATTTGCACAATGTGCTCTTTCCCAACCTCCTTTATAACGTCCTTCATCAACTTCAGAAGGTACCTGTGGTCCTTCACATGCTCAGATGCATCAACAGATATCAAGAAAATTGTCTTCCCATCGCAGTAAACAAGGAAGTTGATGATCTGCTTCCTTGTGTAGCTCGTCCACCCATCGCACATCAATGTCACGCCATACTCTGGCCATCTCCTCCTCAACTCGGCGATGTACTCATTCATCTCCTCTTTCTCCATCCCAAGATATTTGTTCATGATCTCGTAGGATGTAGGAGCCTTCACTCCCGTTCCCGCTGCAGCGATCTCATCAACGGCATGCTGTAGGAATGGCCCGCTTGCAATGTTGGCAGGAATGCTCTCCCCAAAGAAGAGCTTGCTGATGGCTTTTCCTACCCTTTCTCGTGCATTGGTGAACATTCCCTTCACTGTTTTCTGCCTCGGATCCTTGCTTGCCTTGTATTGCATGGATCCGCTCCTCGTTAAGAAGGGCTCAATTCCCTTCCCCTTGTGTTTCTTAGTGGGTGGTGGTACTGGTGCGCCTCCAGAACCACTGCCACTCCCACCTGCACCATAGAAGCCGCCCCGTGCACCACCAAGTTCTCTCCTCTCGAACTCGCTCCTCAATGATTCTTGTGTAGCCCTTCTGTATGCCCTCCTCTCTGATGCAGTCTGAATGTCGGCGGGGTACACAAAATCATCGTCATCTGAATCAGAAAGGACGTTGAATTCTTTCTCGAACATGAACTCCTTCATTTGTTCTTCCCTTCTTACTCTCTCCGTCTCCTTTTCCTTCTTTCCATCCAAGCTCGCCTTGACCTTGTCCCTCACATCTTTGGGACAACGCGTGCACTTGGCAACATTCTTGTTGTTGCCAACAAGATGTTGCTTCATCCTTGTGATCCCGCCTCCTCCCAACTTCTTCCCACAGAAATTGCATTGCGGCTTCGCCTTATTTCCATCAGGAGCGGACGTATACCTCCACCCAATGTCCCCACTGAATTCTTCCCTCTGATCATCAGAACTATCAGATCCAGAACCGGAAGCAGAATGTGCCATGGTGAATATCCAAATGAAGAACCGGAATCGAAACCAGAAGGTCGCAGAATGTGCCATGTATGAACGTCGAAATCTGCGAGGAAAATCAAGAACAAACATTAAGTTGGCATTACAATGCAACTACTTATGAATATGCAAATTATTTTATTTTTTAATTTCGGAATAATTATATATTTAATTTTTCCAACACATACTTTTCTTATTTACAGAAAAAAACCTTGGATCTATACATTAGGATCTTAGATCTACAAATTAGGGGACCAATTTCATGAAAGACTACATTATTGACACAAAATATGAACAAAAACGTAAATATTTAACAAATCATTTTCGGATTTTATATATTTTTAATTTTTATTAATCCAAAACAATTCCCAGACTATGATTTATACTTCCAAAACACAAGATCCGAATATATAACACCACAACTCATTATTGTTCCACATTAAACTTCAAAACCCCCAATTTCTTCTAACATAGATCCAAGAAAATAATCTCCAACAATGTTTTAGTTCATGTTAACTTCAGATCTGTGATACAATGATCATAGTTAGCACTATTGTGCAAAAAAAACACAAAAGCCCCAAATTTCTACTCCAAATTTATACCTATTTTGGGGGAAATCTCTCAAATTAAACACCATGCCTAGCTATATCAACAACCATTTAGTGAAAACCCTAAAAAAATTACTGAATTTGAAGAAGATTTATCATAAATTGGCTTACCTCAGGGGATGAAGGTCTTGGAGGTCTTGGAGGAAGAAGAGAAGAGCCACTGCCCGAAGTCGGTCGAAATGGGGACATTTCGACCGAAATTTCGCTATATTTCGAAAGTGGCCAGATTTTCCTATTCAAAGATTCCTAATGTCGGGCGAGATATCGAGATGGACCGAGATATCGGCGATATCTCGCGATATTTCGACCGAAACCGGGGATCTCGATATACAGTATGATATCGATACCCGATACCCATCGAAACCGAAATTTCGTCGAAATTTCGGCGAAATTTCGCGAGATTTCAGTCCATGCTACTAAGTATGAGAGGGAAAAGTACCACCAATTTCTTATAGCAAGCATCTAAAGGTACTCTCAAACCAACTTACTACAGTTATCAAGTGATTACTCTTAAACTTATAATCATATCATAGCTCCACTGATATGATTTATCATGTCTAAACTTCACCAACATGATTCCCTTACATCAAGGCTACACAAATGTGACTTGTCAATGTGTGATGTGTATATGCAACATTATGCACCCATAGTAAGACCCAATCTCTTTCCTTTCCACTGTATAATTAAGTTCAAGTGGTTTTGCTCTGAAATATGTCATGAATCAAAGATGTGGGTCCTTCGTGCATCAGTTATACAAAGCATCTAAGTTCCTTAGTATAAATAAAATAATCAATCTTACTTTAGCCTAATAACAGTATATTAGGTATGAGTTACTTAGTATAAGTACGATAATCAATCTTAGCGTGCAATTAAGAAATTTCGATGCATTAAGAGGATCACAAAGTACTCTAAACCATACTCAATTTTATAGGATTTTTATCAATTGTGCCCCTGAGATATTGCAATATCAATTATGTCACTCTTTTTTTGGAATATCAGTTGTGCTCCCGACTTCTTCTTGTTCTATCACTTGTGCCCTTCGAGTTAGTTGTTGTCAATTCCCAATGCAAACGGACGTTAACTGTGGGGGCGTCATGGGAATTAATTTTTAAAAAAAGGGCTAAGAGGCATTTCCTCTCCCTCCTCACCCTTCCCCTCCTCCATGTCCTCCACCCCAGCCTCCCCCCCCCCCCCCAGCCTCCTCCTCATCCTCCTCCTACGCCCCCATCTTCCTCCTTCTCCTCCCCCTCCTCTCCTCGCCCCCAGCCTCCTCCCATCCTCTCCTCCGCCCCAACCTCCTCCTCCTTCACCCCCATCCTGTTAGTTGCCATACATTCCCAACGCAAACATATGTTAACTTTAGGGACACAAGGAGAATTAAATTTTAAAAAAATGACAGGTCTTTCCTCCCCCTCCTTCGCACCAACCTCCTCCACCCCCCAGGCTCCTCCTCCCCCATCCCCTCCTCTCCTCCACCCCAGCCTCCTCATCCGCCCACATCCTCCAGCTCCCCCTCCTCTGCCGCCTCTCTGCTCCACCACCCCATGCTCCTCCTACGTCCCACTGCCCTCACCCTTCCTCCTTCACCCTCGTGTTCCTCCTCTGCCCCCCTTTTCCATTGCCCCCTCCTCTAGCGCCCCTTCCTCCTCTGTCCCCTGCTCCATCGCAACCACCACTCCACAGCATCACCCCTTCCGTACCTTCATTGCACGCAGCCGGCTCACCAGTGAGAATTTGACCCCCATCTGCAGCTGAAGTCGGCGAAGTTCCATGCATCGACGAGGATGACGAAAGAGGAGGTCGGAGGTCACGTGTGACGGAGGAGAATGGGCCGGAGGAAGAGAATGGGTAGAGGAAGTGTTTGGGCAGTTATGCCTCTTCTTAACCTCACCGTGGTTTGAAAAAATCGTGGTTAAGTTCCACTTATTAACCACTAAAGTAACGGAGGAGCACAAGTGATAGAAAGGCAAGAAGTCAGGGGTACAACGGTACAACAGATATTAAGGGAGGGGCATGACTAATATTGCAATATCTCAAGAGGTACAACCAAGGTTTGAAAAAACGAAAGGCGGAACGAGGCGGTCTCCTTGGAATCGAGGCGAGGCGTAGCCTCGAGGCGGTCGAGGCGTAAGCCTCAGTTATATATAGAAAAATATGTATAAAACTACAATTATATGTCTCTTTATGTAATTATATGTTCTCTGCCCAATATATAATAATTTACACTACAAGATATGATGAAATAATAAAGATAAGAACCCCAAAATAGAAAGATATACAAATGTATGAGAATGCATATGTTAGTATTCATCAGAATTCTAACTCTCTAACCCAAGTTGAAGAACTAGTGTATGCACCCCTCCTGCCATAACATACCCCAACAAGACGGGGGTCTCGCTGGATTTGTTTGTATGAGAATGTACATGACCTCCCCTTGAATTCTATCTTCTTTGTCCTTCTCAGTATATTGCATAGCTTATTGTGTAACAACTCCTTAAATTAAGTTTACAAGTAATGCTTTAAATGATATTTGCGGATTTGCGGATTTGTATGTTGCCTTAAATTAAGAGTTTTTGACATAATTGGACATGTTTAATGGTAAATATGAACATGAAAGTGGCCAAATTTAAGCATTCATCTTGTATATTTATATCCTAAACAACTAGACTTTTATAAACATATGAAATTACTAATAGGATAAATGATTAACATAACAAATATTTTGAAAATAAAAAAACGCCTCAGGGACCGCCTCGCCTCCGCCTCGACCGCCTCGACCGCCTCGACCAACTGAGGCGTTCGCCTCTCAGAGCCCCCCTGAGGCGGCCGTTCTGGGGCGGTTTTAGGCCGCCTCGCCTCGAGGCGTACGCCTCGTGCGCCTCGAGGCGCGTTTTTTTGAACCATGGGTACAACTGATAGAAATCTAATTTTATATGTATGCATATATGCATTTATAATCATAAAGACTAAATATTGAATATAAAAGGGAGTATAAACTATTAGTCATAAAATTTACACGAAAAAATCAAATGTTTAGATTGTTGTCTCAATTCCTCATAACCACAATTATTTTCATGTTTTCACAATCCTTACCCTACCTTTTCCATTCCTCTTTTCATTATCTACCAAAGATCCCATAAATCCAGGGTAGATTTTGGTGTTCTTTCTCCTAGCATGTAAAAATGATGGTTAGATTACTTCGATTTCCTCCGTAACATTGGTTCGAGGTTTATCTAGATATCTCTCCTCTACTTTTTTTATTTTGATTTTCCTTGTATGACAATACATGATGATAATTTTCATTGTCAAGACAACATTTATCATCACATGAGCAATCTATATGCTCTTCTCACTATAATGTTGATGCAAACAAGATCGAGGCGCGACGTCGGAAAATAAAATAATTTGGGCGGTGGAATTTCCGTGGAGAAAGAGAGGGGTTGAGAAGAGAAGCTCGTCGAGAATACGAGGGTTTTGGAGAAGAAGAACACATGTAGACCACGCGGGGGAGAAGGAGAGAGAGACGGAGATAAAGATCTCAATTTTTCATTAATACTTGACTGAATAAAAACACTGGACCCTCATCCCTTTATATAGAAGGGATGGCATTACATAAATAGAAAAACTAATTTAATTTGACCACTAATTATCCTAATTAGACTCTAACTAATTAATCGATCAAATTTAAAATCAAATCTACGGATAATTGTTGGAGATCACAGGCGATCTCAATTATTTAATTAGAGATACGATAATTTAAATAAATGTAAATAAAATTGACTATTAAAATTAACTAAAAATTCGGCCCTATCCGTTGGGTCCACGTTGCATCAACTCTCCTCCACTTTAAAATTCGTCTCCCGACGAATTGCTTGATGTAGGTGCGTCGTTGGAGAACTCATCCTTGAATTGGGGCTTCAATTTCCTCCAACTCGATCCTTTTCAATGTTACGTTTGTAGTTCTTACCAATTGGAGGGTATCTCTGCAATTTTCGTACCCCTTCAATTAAATTGAATAATTCCTCCAAATAAACCTTTTGACAAAAACTTAAGGGAGGAGGGGCCTTCCTGCAATTAATCTCAATTTGTTTTTTCCTCCAAATCTTACGGGAGTCGAATCCCGTAGATGCCGGCCCTCTTGTTAGGGTTCGATCCTTCAAATTGCCGGCACAACGGCTGCAATGGCGTCGGCGCAGACGATGGTGGCGTGGGGGGCTCGCGTGGTGGTGGTTGTTCTCGCATGGAGGGAGGGGCCGTTGGGGGGGGGGGGGGGGGGGCGCGGCGGCAGCGGTGGTTGGGCGAAGCGACAACAGGGGTGGGGGGTGATCGTGACGCGGCGGGACAGGGAGGGGTCGGGAGACCGGTAGGTGGGCGCGGTGGCGAAGACGAGCTGTAGGCGGGAGGGGATGTATGGGGGGAGGGCAGTGGCGATAGGGAGGCGGGGATGCGAGGCTTAGGGCACGGAAGGGGATGATGGGGTCGGGCGTGGAAGGGGGCGGCGCGGTTAGGGTGGGAGAGACAGAGGGCTGGGGAGGGTCAGACCGGGGGCGAGGAGCTGGTGGGGAAGAAATGGCTGGGGGCGTTGGGTTCAGAGCCGCAGGGTTTGCGGGGGCGGGGGAAGGCGCCGGCAAAGCTGGGGCCGGGGTTAGGGTTGCCGGAGGGGGTCGCGGGGATGCGGCGAGGGTCTGGTCGGCCGGGGAAACCGTTGTGGGTGTTGGGGATGCCATCGGGGACGCCGTAGGTGATGGGGGCTGATCTGAAATCTCCGGGACAGCCACTGTTTCTTCGATTTTTTCTTCTCGGCTGGGACAGCGGCGGATTCTTCGTTGGCAGCGAGCTTTTCGTCGTGGACGGCGAGATCTTCGTTGTTGGCGGCTAGATCTTCACCGATTTGCGCGGCTAACCATGCTTGAACTTTGAGGCATGATATAAGTCGCTGATGGAACTTCTTTGAACATGAATGCGAGCGCGAACCGAGAGACGGACGGCTGAAACCAAACTTCAAACACCAATACTCGACAGGATCGTCGAATCGTAGGAACGATTCCGTATCCATGCTCTGATACCAATTGATGCAAACAAGATCGAGGCGCGACGTCGGAAAATAAAATAATTTGGGCGGTGGAATTTCGGTGGAGAAAGAGAGGGGTTGAGAAGAGAAGCTCGTCGGGAATACGAGGGTTTTGGAGAAGAAGAACACGTGTAGACGACGCGGGGGAGAAGGAGAGAGAGACGGAGATAAAGATCTCAATTTTTCATTAATACTTGACTGAATAAAAACACTGGACCCTCATCCCTTTATATAGGAGGGATGGCATTACAAAAATAGAAAAACTAATTTAATTTGACCACTAATTATCCTAATTGGACTCTAACAAATTAACCGACCAAATTTAAAATCAAATCTATGGATAATTGTTGGAGAACACAGGCGATCTCAATTATTTAATTAGAGATACGATAATTTAAATAAACGTAAATAAAATTGACTATTAAAATTAACTAAAAATTCGGCCCTATCCGTTGGGTCCACGCTGCATCAACTATAATGTAAGTTGTTCCTTTGTACATCAAAAATTATGTGCTCCGTTTTCACTGCTTTAGTTTTTCGATTTTAAAGATCCTCAAGTTGAATAAAGAGGTATCTTCTAACGTTAATTTTTTAGTACCATTAATTCAACTAATAATATTAATTTGTATTAGTTTTCTATACAAGCTTGATTTTGTCTTATTTTAACGTGCAATGGTAATTATGATGTGTTCAGCTTTTTCGTCAATAATATTCTATATCTTTGATAGGCTCATATAATTATATTGTGTTTATATATTTCTGCATCATAGGGAAAAAAGCATATTGAGATTGTAAAAGATATACAAAAGTTGTCAAAATTAGGTATTTTTATCTACTTTATATTTAAAATTAGAATTATATAATCAAATATTTCAATTATAATATTCTTCATATAACTCAGCCGTGGTTGGTCCTAAGCCCGGATAAATTGAGGGTTGCATTAGGTAGCCGACATCCATCGTAAAACCGTCGGAGACAGCTTCCTAAATCGTATTTTTTAAAAAATACCATTTAGGAAATTGTCTCAAGACAGTTGGATCTTTTTAACATGGATTTAAGCAAACATTTAGATTTCGTTTGGGTATTTCCTACTTGTGATATGTTGCATCGCTCAAATGCAGTGAAAAATTGGCAAGGGTCGCTACATCGTTGTCCAGATATAGTTCAAAATTGCAAGGATTCTCGCATGAGGAACACATGCGAGTAAATAAGCCAGTTCTGTTGCGTCGCTGCCCGGGTGCAATCCAAAATTTGCAAGGGTTCTCGTATGATGGACACATGAGAGTAAAGAAGCTAGTCCAAAAGATGTTGTAAAGGAAGTTACGGATAGGTAGTTGGAATATCGACACTTTGACTGGAAAAACGATGGAGATAGTAGATACAATGGAAAGAAGGAAGATTCAGATACTATATCTCCAAGAGACAAAATGGGTGGGAGAGAAAGCAAGGGAGATCGAGAAGACAAACTTTAAACTTTGGTATTCAGGTAAAGATAAGAGTATAAACGGTATTGGAGTGGTTGCTCATTTTGAAGGATTGTGTGGTTGAGGTGCAAAGATTTGAAGATCGGACTATTTTGCTAAAATTGGTGCTTGAAGAAGAAATTCTGAATATCATCTCAATTAATGCACCGTAAATTAACTTAGATGAAAGGATTAAACAAGATTTTTAGGAGGATCTATATAAGATTTTGCAAGGAATCCCACAAAGAGAGATGATTTGCATAGGTGGAGATCTTAATGGACATGTGGGAAAGGAAGCTTCAGGGTATCCTAGCGTTCATGGAGGCCATGGCTTCGGGGAAAGAAATGAAGAGGGAAAAGTCATTCTGGATTTTGTAACGGCTTATGATCTTTTATAGCAAACACTCTCTTCAAGAAGAGGGAGGAGCATTTAATTACTCATAAGAGTGGCCCGACTATCACACAGATAGATTACTTTGTGCTAAGGAGAAGAGATCAGTTGGGTCGCAAAGACTACAAAGTAATCCTAGGAGAGAATTTAACAACCCAACATTGCTTGTTAGTCGTGGATGTGTAAATAAAAGGTCTAGTTCCCAAGAGCACTAGAACTAAATGGTGGAATCTTTAACTGAAGCAATCAAGCTTTAGGGAGAAAGTTTTAGAAGACTTATCGTGGGATTGTAGCGGAAGTGCAAACGAGACGTAGGAGGCCATAGCATCTTGTATCAAAAACATATCCAAAGAGATGATAAGCAAGTCAAAGGGAGAAGCTCCAGGCCAAAAGGAGGCTTGGTGGTGGAGTGGAGGGGTGCAAGAGAAGCTCAAACTTAAAAGAGCATGCTTCAAAGCTATGTCTAAAGAAAGAACAACGGAAATTATCACAAACTATAAAATAGCGAAGAAGTAAAGAATATAAAGCCAAGCTAAGTCAAAGGGTCAGAAGGATATATTCAGGTTGGCCAAAGCAAGAGAAAGAAAGATCAAAGACATTTCTCAATTGAGATGCATTAAGGACGAGGAAGGTCACATGTTTGTTACTCATAAGGATATAGGGACTAGATGGAAGCAGTATTTCCATAAGCTTTTCATTGGAGAAGGAAATAGAGATATCACTTTGGGTGATCTAGCTTGTAGTGAAAGTTACTTGAATCGTGCAAGCTATAGACGAATACAAAGAAAGAAAATAGAGGACACTTTGAAGGTTATGAGACCTGGAAAGGTGTAGGACCAGATGACATTCCTATAGAAGTATGGAGAGTTTTAAGTGTGTGTGGTATGACTTGGCTTACAAATTTATTCAATGTTATCTAGTGAAGTAAGAAAATGCCTGAAGATTGGAGGAGAAGTATCGTGGTGCTTCTTTATAAAAACAAAGGGGACATTCAAAATTGTTCAAATTACAGAGGTATCAAGCTGATGAGTCACACTATGAAAATTTGGGAACGTGTTCCAAAGTAAAAGAAAACCAATTTGGATTCATGCCAGGCCGCTCAACCATTTAAGCCATCCATTTGCTGAGGATAACAATGAAGATTTATATAGTTAAAAGAAAAAACCTCCATATGATTTTATTGATTTGGAGAAGGCTTATGATTTGTCTCACGTGAGATATTGTGGAGAGTTTTGGAGAAGAGACAAGTACATGTCCTATACATTAACCTCATAAATGATATGTATGATAGGGCTTTATCTTGTGTACGGATCCGGTCAGGGAAGAATGACTATTTTGACATCAACATTGGTTTACACCAAGGTTCAACTTTGAGTCCATTTCTTTTTACTTTGATTATAGATGAGTTGACAAGTCACTTTCACGATGAGATACCATGGTGTAAGTTATTTGCTGACGATATTGTGTTGATTGATGAGATTAGAAATGGAGTAAGTGAGAAGCATGAGGTCTGGAGACAAGCATTGGAGACTAAGAGGTCGTTCGACATGGGGGTTACCCTCCATTTGAGGGGAGTTACCCCCCAAAACCCATAGCTTATCTATCATATGGGGCCTACCACTATCTCATTCCTAATACATTAAATAAATCATATCTCTTTTATCCATTCGAAAAAAATAATGTATTATACCATCATATCATCTAAAAAATATAAAATACTCAACTTCTACCCACTTTTTCAAACTTCAATACGATCACATCATAATAACTACTCACTTTTCCAAACTTCAATACAAGCATATCACAACAAATCCTCTCAACCCAAAACCCTCTATCCAAAAACCAAAACACAAAAACGGGTTACACTCCCCGAGTTTACCTCGGGGTAACCCGGCAACAAAATGCACTCTAAAGGATTTCGTATAAGTAAGGCTAAAACTAAATATATGGAGTGCACTTTTGATGGAAGCAATCATGACGGAATCAAGGTGAAGATTGGGGCGATAAAATTCAGAAGAGAAATTCTTTTAGATACTTGGGTTCTATTTTACAACATGATAGGGGAATTGATGGAGATGTTTGATGAATCTCTAATTTATCATTTCTATACTCCCTTATTATCCTCGAAACACAAGAAACTTAAGTGCAAATCTTCATTAATTCCGCATCTTTAACGATAATCCTTCTCCCTGTAATTAATCATATTTTTTGTATTTAAATTAACCCTTTTATTTTCTTTATTTTATTCGCTATTAAAAATCCTTTAAAAATTAGAATACTTATTGTATATATTTATTTTGATCTTTAAAAGAAATTAAAAATACAAAAAAATAACAAACCCATTAAAAAATCAGTATTTTTATCTATTGGAAATGCTCTTAAAAATATTTCTTTATGCATTTGACCTCATTTGACTTTTTGCCCAACATGAAACTTGTAGATCTCTTCAAAATCTACAACTTTCATGTTTTGACTTTTTGTTCATTCTTCTTCCTTCTATTTCTTTCTTATTTTCTATTCTTTTCCTATTTTCTAAATAATCTGATTGGGTCACATGGTGCCCTCTGGGCTGCCCATATGGCCCCTTCTCTAGCCGTCCATCGCACTCTCCCCACCTTCATCCAAGCCGTTAACCTCCGTCATAGCCGCCCCTTCCTCGGTCGATGGATGGCTTTGCCATCCAGTGGCTCCACGTCCTCCACGTCACCAAGACTCCCTCCAACCTTGGATTCAACCTCTACTCATCTGGACAACTCTCCGCAGCTCTCCCAACCGACCGATCTGATCTCATGATCAGATATGGTCCCATCACTCGTGCCGATCTGATCCAACAGCGGAACTGCGTCGCCTACCACCAGCTCCATCACTACCCGCACGTAACGCTCGCCGCACCCTCACCCCTTTCCTTTTTTAGCCGCCACCTCAGCCATCTCCTCCGCTCGATAAAGCCACAACTCCATAGCTGTTACTCCCCTCATTTTCGCCCTACCCATTACTCACTCCAAATCTGCTTTCCACGACCTATACAGCCATCGCAATCACCCTCCTCCCCTTTCATAACCGGCCGACGCTCCACCTATATTTACTCCTCCTCCGCCCACCTCCAACCTTGTCCACCTATCCACGGGTAAAAGCTTAGCCCCTCTCCGCCTTCCTGTGTCATACTGATGAATCCGTGATTCATCATACTGAAAGATGAAAATAGAGCTTCGTTCCCGAGTAATTAGCTGCATTTCATCATTTATTTTGCATTTTTACCATCCATGCACTTAGAATTAATATACGCATTCTAGCACGGATAATTGCATTCATAATCATCTTCATATTTCCACCTAACTTTATACATTTGTAACTAATTCATACTAACTCCAATTAACCTCAAACCATCTCCATTGTGTACATATTAATAACAAGATTAAAGGAAAAATACAAAAAAAATACTAACTCAGATAATTGGTCCGTGAGACAAAACCCAAATTCCAGAATAGACAGACTAAAATGTGCATATCTTCCTCAGATAGTCTGATTTAAGTACTCACTTTTAAAGCAATATACATTCAAAGACCTTCAAAACAAGACCAATTTCATAAAAATCGGAGCTCATATGTGAAAGTTAGGTTTTGGGCCTCTTGTGTTTTATCTGAATTTACCTATTATTTTACGTACATACTCAACTCTTTTTCTTTTATTTCTTTTTTATTTTTATTCTTTGATAAAAGTTTTAATAAAATTCACAAAAATCCAATTCCAAAATTAGATTGAAATAAAAGAAATTACTGAGTTCAAGTCTTCACTGATTGTCTCTAGAAAAGTCCATTTTCTCATGTTTTATCTTATTTCTTCGTTTTCTTAAATAATAAAAATCCAAAAAATAGATTAATGTACAAATATTTATTTTTGATTTTATCATAATTTTTCTCGATTTTTCTCTTTATTAGAAATTGTAAAAAAATACAAAATCCAAAAATCAAGGTATTATATGTACATAGAGTACCCGAAAAAATCATTTTGCACATATAATTGCTCTTGATCTCTTCAAGAAAGTTGTATTCTCATCGAGACGAGCAACTTTCATGAAGAAAATTTTTGGATCCGAGGTCGTTTGTTTTTCTTTCGTAATTATCTTTAGATTTAATTTCTTGAATTTTCTGAAGTTGACACGTGGCGGCTCCTAGAATCGCCACGTGTCACTCAGTTTTTGGTATTTATTTTCGTTAATTTTATTTTTAAAAAAAAAAGAATAAATTAAATTATTTTCAAAAAAATAAAAAAAAAAACCACATGCGCATGGAATGTGAGGTTCTCCCTCCGACGTGCATCCTTCTCCAGTCATCCCGCTTCCTCATGACCCCAACCACCCTCCGCCCTCCTCTCGCGCAACCGCCGCTCGCACCCAACAACCTCCATCGATCTCGATGCGCCACCCCACCTCATCGCCTCCGTCTCTCGCTCTCCTTATTTAAGTCTCTCACCACCCACGAGTAAAGATATCTGCCATATCCAGAGCAGCTTGAGGAGGAGGTGGTGACAGCCCTCCTCTCTCTCCGGCGATAACCTCCAAGCGAGATCGACCACACAGTCTCCCGTGCACCGCCGACATGGTCGAGGCGAGAAATGAGAAGCGGCACATCCGCCCTCCACTCAGGCGACTACTACCTCCTTTTCCCATGTTTTCCATCATTTCCTCTGTTTCCCCCTTTTTCCTCTGTTTCGTTGCGTTCTTCTTCGCTACACCACCTGCGTACCCCGACCTCCATCATCCGCGACTTCACCCACTTCGTTGATCGGAGCATACCTTGTCTACATCACCTCACCTTCGCTCCGCTCTCGCGTCGACAAGCGCCATCACTCCTCCCTAGGCAGTCATACGTCAATCCACCTTCAGGAACATCATTCATACCTGCACTGCCATCCCCCCTCGCTATCGACCACCGTCCACTCTGCTCCGCCTCAAGCTACACGATAGGAGCACTCCACCTGCAGTCGACTGCGGCCTCCGCCCTCCGCTCAAAGGACAACCGCTGGCGAGCAGGCCGAAGCTCCGCGCGCACCCGCTACTGCTCTGCTCTCGCCAACCTCGCTCTAGCCACTGATGAACCTCAGTTTCATCATCTTTATTTATTATAATTAACCCCCTTGCTTAATGTTTTGTCAATAAATTCCTGTTAATGTCTTATTATTAACAGAGTCCTTAATAAATTAAAAACCACAAAAAAATGACAAAACAAAATTCGTGGTATTTTTAGACTTAAAAATACCCTCAAAAATATTTCGTGTCTTCGTTTGATCTCTTCTCTAGTTTTGGTCAACATGAAACTTGTAGATCTCGTCAAGATCTACAACTTTCATGTTTTGAGTTTTCCCAAAATCGGCCATTTAAGCCCCCAAAAGTTCAAAATACTTTCGCAATAATTTGATTGGGTCACGTGGCCCGTTCTGGGGGCGCCACGTGGCCCCGCCTCTCTTGTTTCAGCCGCCTGCTTCCTAGACCGTTGGATCTCCACCAGATCCAACGGCCAGGCCTTCTCCACGACCCGCTTCCATTCCTAACCGATCGATCAGAACCGCACCTCATCTACACCGCACGTAAGCGCTCCCACCAGAGCGTGCCACGTGTCGCCACCGATACCCTCTGATCGCTCCCGACCCCTTAGATCCTCACCGTCCACTACCACTTAATCTCTCAGCCTTTCGATCAGACTCAAGGATCCATCTCGACCGCTCGCCTCCGCCTGCCCATCCTCTCGACACGTGGTGCGATCACCGCTCTCCGATCGCACCGCCTCGGATCTGATCCTGCCCGTCATCTCGCGCTTAGCCCTCCACCGTTGGATCTCCAGATCCAACGGCCCCCACATCATCGTCAACCTCCGGCCTCTTCCTCTCTCCCACGATCTCCACTCGCACAGACCTCGCCCCCTTCCTATTATTCCACCCACTCCGACCATCATCTCGACTATCCAACCAACCCACGGTCTTTGCCACTCAACCAACTCCCTCGCGCACTACTCCACTACCCACAACTCCCTTCCAGTCGCCCCACAGCTGACCGCAAACCCATGTCGGCCACCATTACCTCCGCCACTTCTCCCTTCAAATACGCCTCCACCACACCCCTTCGTCGGGGTCCGCCTTTACACGGGGGCTCGCCCAGCGCTCCGCCACCTCCCAGTGACAGGGGGAGGTGGTCGGATCGAGCGAAGACGACGACGCCCCCTGGTGAGACCCTCCGCCTTCAACGGTGGACTTGCGGCGCCCTATCGCCGCCCGAGCTCGCTGGGACGGCCGCCCAGCACGTGCGAAGACCCCGAGCTCCTCTCCGAGCTCAAGCCCAGGCCACTTCCTCCGCCCGATCACCGGTAAGTTCTCTCTTCCTCCTTTGACTTTTTCTTCTTTTTCTCTGCTTTAATTAGGCTCCTCCGGTCAACTTCGCCCTCCATTCACATCCTCAAAAGCTCAGCCACACTCCCCCCTTCCTCGCGCATCGCTCCGACCATGCCACCCTTCTTCCATACCCCCCATCGCCTCCGACCACCTCCTCCGCTCTAGCGGCGGAGGAGCACCGAGCTCCTCGCTCCCTTCGTCCCTACGAGCTCCCACTCACTCACTCCGCCAATCTCCGCTTCGGCTATATGCTACTAACCCTGCAGGTGACCTATATATATCAATGGCCAGAGAGCTCGCCGGGCCCAACTTTGACGTGGTCGTCCTCGACATCAGAGCTCCGGCGACTCGAACCAAGAAGCCTGACACCTCGCCTGAGCTCCCTTCTCCTTCGACGATCCTTCAGGAGCATCGGGCGAGCACCACCGGGGCCAGGACAGAGCGGCGGAGGAGGAGCTCCTTCGCCGGAGCTCCAAATCCGCCACCAGCTGAAGGAAGATGATGGAGAAGCAGTTGCCGTTAGATGTTCATCATCTGACGGCACGGATTCAGCCACGTCGCTCAAGATTCGCCTCTCCAGCGACCGTTGGATCATCTCGATCCAACGGCCACAGTACAGCCACGTCGATCCTTCAGAGGCCCACAGTGACCATCCGATCACTACAATCGGATGGCTCATATGCAGCCACGTGTCCTCTCCATAGCAGCACCGAGCCTCAGCTACCGAGCCTACAGGCTTGGATGTTCCGTGCCTCCACCGAGCCTGCTAGAGCTTCGGATCCCCCGAGCCTAGCCGAAGCAGCAACCAAGACTCTACCGAGCATCCTTCCGAGCCTAGATAGCACGTGTCTCGCACGTGCTACTCTGGGAAATTTGCAGAGGAGCCCACTGACTTCTCCACATTAGCAAACAGGTCCAGAAGCATGTGCAGTCCACGTGCACATCGGGCATTTTGCACTTATGCCCTCGCGACTTTCAACATTTGCAAAAATGCCCCTGTGCTTGTGGACAATTTACAGGGAAGGACTCGTCTTTATTTTTATTACATTTTCGTCCCTCCCAGGGACCTGTTTGTAGGTATCTTTTCATGTTTCCTTTCAGTTATGCCCCTGCTTTCTTTGTTGAATATCTTGAGCTACGTAACTCCAATCGAGTTGATTTCAGTTTCATTTCGAAGCTCGTTTGACGTACTTTCTCATGGCATGCTCATTTCATATAATGGACACTTTAATGTTGACGTATTATTTTGATAGCTATGTGTCTCTTATTAGTTAATCCATGCTTTGTTCAAACTGAGTTTGTCATCTTAATTCAAACTGGAATTGACCTGTTGTTAACTTTTGCTCATCATTTCGTACCTAGGGCATAATTGTGATTCTTTGCATGATCATTTATTTGCATTATTAAAATTGAAAAAAAATGCATGTTTACTTCATTTTAATGCATTGTCATGTTGTGTCATTGCATGATTTGACCTATAGTTTTTTTTAACTCAACACTTAATTAAATAGACTTGAATCCGATTAATACGAGAGAGGCTCGTGTCCCTGAGTTCGACCTTGGTTTCTTGCCAAGTAAAATAAATAACGATCACCTCATTTTGATTTATCATCGCTTATATCTAAATGAGGTGATCTCTTTGACGTCCAGAAATCGGCCCGACTGCACCGACATTTCCAAGTGCTAATTTAGCACTATTAAGGGGCAGATTTTGTTGTTCGTCAAATGGCGTCGTTGCCGGGGACGCGGCTCATTTCTTTTATTTTTTGGATTTTTGTGTGTTTAATTTAGTGTTTCTTTTTATAGGTCAATTAACCACATATTTTGCATATAAAATTTTTTCTTTCTTATTTGATCTCTAACAATTGTTTCTGTGGCAGGGCCCTTGATGGATCAAGGAGGCGAGGAGCAGGGCGTTCCTCGCTGCGAGGAGCCGCAGGAGCATGCTTGGAGCAAAGGAGGAAGAAAAGAAAAAAAATGTGTCGCATTTTTTGTTGCATTTTATTTTTAATAATTCGTCTTTTACAGCGGTCTTCGATCGAAGACTCGCGTTTGTAATCGAACGATCGTGGTTGTGTGGGGATCGTCCCCACTTGAGTGTCGACCTAGGATAGGCACGCGGCTCTCCGAGTTCACTTTATTTTTACGTGCATGATCGTAGGTAGGACACACTTTAAATATAGACGCACTTAATCTCGCATCACTTAGCTAAAATTGATGAAGATTAATCACCGCTAATAGATGCATGATTAGGTGCGGCTTTTTTTTCGACTTGCATACATGTTGGATTTGATTTTCAAAACGGCCCCAGTTTTTTCGCGGATTTATCGTCAAAATCACTGCATGATTTCTCGCTTAACCTCGATCGCGTTTTTTCATCGAATACATGTTTTTCACGGCTTTCATTTCCTAGATTGATCACCTAGGATTAATGGAAAATGGAATGAACGGTAGACGATGATTTTCTGATTGATGTGCTAACCTTAATTCAGTGATAATTTAAAAATAAAATTGGGACTGTTAATTGCAAGTCAACCTAAAATGGAGTAAAATTTCGGTTTTGGGAGAGCAACACCCGTGCATACGCCTTGATTCACATTTTCTTCGCGTAATTATCTAATGTTTTGTCACCAATAAAACCGACAAGATAATTAACCAACCTTGGTTGGTTTCATGTGTGAGTTGGTGAAACTAAGGGTTTGCTTGCTTGAATTGAGCCTTTGTTGCAACACACAATCCTAAAACCTTAGTCACTCCATTCCATCTCCAAAGATTCAACCGCGCACTTGTAAATCCATCCCTCTTCTTCGTTCACCTTGGGTCCCTTCCAACATCAATTCCCATCTTTATACTTAGGCTAATCTCAGCCTAAGTATAGGGGGGACCCGAGTCCCCGTGATTTTCTCTACTCTTCTTTTCTTGCCTTTATACTTAGGTTATTTCTAACCTAAGTATAGGGGGAGCCCCGCTTAGTTCCTGTATATTCTTCTATATTTAAATGGACCTATGTACTTGTAACATCTAGTGCTATGAGGACATAGCAAAGTTTAAGTATAGGGGGGTATACCGTATATACCGTATATTTACTTTAGTTATAATCTGAAAAATTTGAAAAATTAAAAACTTTTTGGCTAAGGTAAAATTCTTTGGACTAAGAGAACTCAAATGATTTCGCGGCTTTTCGATATTATGTTACGCTATTTTTATAAAAATATTTTCGAAAATGATTTTTGAAAATGTTTTGAAAACTTTTTATTTTTGTGTGACATGGTTTTGAAAAATTGCCTTCTCTTTTCAAGGAAAGTTGAGTCTAACATGTGTTTTAACTTTATTAAAATCCATAAAAATCAGAAAACTCCTAAAAATCCTTTAAGAGTCATTGGTGACTACTAAACCCAATTAAGTCAGCCGCGTTCAGTGAGGGTTCGTCCTTAGCAGATTGGATGGTTTAGAGGACATCGCGCAAGGCCCCGTCCTCAAGCAACGGGCTTCGGCCTGTACTTACATCCATACTGGCTGAATTGCGGATGCTCAATTGAGCTTAGGAAGTTCTAATATCTCTTGAAGTTAAAAAAAAAGTGTCTTGTTTTTGAATGAAGAAGTTGGATTAGTCCTCTACACTCTCACTTTCACCCAGGATCTGAATTAGTCAAGGAGACTTAGCTTTTAGAAGTCTTTGAGATTTTAGGTTAACCAGCTTTAGTCATCAGGGTCTTAGACTTAATCATCCACATTCCCCTAAGTTTCTAGATCTGCATGCTATATTCCATGCTTAGTCTCAGACAGAAAGAATATGATCAGCACATCACATGCACGACTGCGGTTTTTGATGAGATGAGTTGATTTTTCACTCGAGGGATTGGGATGAGGAAGTCGAGTTTGGATTTGATCTAATGATGCTCGAGGATGGGATAAAATCTTTGGAGGCTTCATGAAACCTGAGTGTCAGCAATATTAGCCAGTATGAGAACTTGATTCTTATACTAATCTCTTGACATTAACCTAAGTGTGTGAAAAATAAATAAAAAATGTTGATCAGTGTGCGCCAACTCTTGGTAAAAGCAGTGGAGCTAGCCACCAATTATACAAGTCAATGAAATTCAAAGAAAAGCTCTCATTCCACCAAAGTCAAATATCAAAGAGCTTCCACCAAAGGCGAGCGCTCCCAACCATTTCAAAGTGTCCACTTGGACCACCGCTATTAGGACCAGGAGTCGGGCTTGCACCAAAAAAGGGCTCTGCATCGTAAATGCTACAAGTCTGGGTGTCGAAGGTACGATAGGTACTCAAAAGAGACACACCCCGGTGTACTCCCAGGAAAACAAGTGCAGACGGCTCCAACTTCTCTTGACGGACGCACTGATCAACACCAAAAAAATGTGTTGCGTAAAAAGGCACTAGAGAGAATCCCTGTTCCAATGAGAGGGAGAGAAGAATTGACACAAACCCATGCCCTCCATTTTCTGGCCTGCCATCCACATTTTCTAAGTCTGACAACTAAAGAGACGGTGGACTGAATGCAAGATCTGATTCATTCCCTAGTGCTGAGGATTAGGTCCTTAGGAGATTTTCTCGGACCAAGATTTTGGGTGACGAATTGACTCTACTCTCGAAATTGCAGTCAACACTAAACTTCATATCCTTTAGTTTATATGTATATCAGAGAGAGTCTAGAGAAATAGAGGAATTGGAAGCCTCTTGATTAAGGCTGGGTTGAACTCTAGAATTTTGGATCTCTGAAGCCGAGTCGACTTGATCAGATTGGATCCGGTATTCACATGCATAAGGGGGTTAATCCAACTTAGTCATTCTTTTTGATGCTCGAGGACGAGCATAGTTTAAGTATAGGGGGGTGATGAACCTCAGTTTCATCATCTTTATTTATTATAATTAACCCCCTTGCTTAATGTTTTGCCAATAAATTCCTGTTAATGTCTTATTATTAACAGAGTCCTTAATAAATTAAAAACCACAAAAAAATGACAAAACAAAATTCGTGGTATTTTTAGACTTAAAAATACCCTCAAAAATATTTCGTGTCTTCGTTTGATCTCTTCTCTAGTTTTGGTCAACATGAAACTTGTAGATCTCGTCAAGATCTACAACTTTCATGTTTTGAGTTTTCCCAAAATCGGCCATTTAAGCCCCCAAAAGTCCAAAATACTTTCGCAATAATTTGATTGGGCCACGTGGCCCGTTCTGGGGGCGCCACGTGGCCCCGCCTCTCTTGTTTCAGCCGCCTGCTTCCTAGACCGTTGGATCTCCACCAGATCCAACGGCCAGGCCTTCTCCACGACCCGCTTCCATTCCTAACCGATCGATCAGAACCGCACCTCATCTACACCGCACGTAAGCGCTCCCACCAGAGCGTGCCACGTGTCGCCACCGATACCCTCTGATCGCTCCCGACCCCTTAGATCCTTACCGTCCACTACCACATAATCTCTCAGCCTTTCGATCAGACTCAAGGATCCATCTCGACCGCTCGCCTCCGCCTGCCCATCCTCTCGACACGTGGTGCGATCACCGCTCTCCGATCGCACCGCCTCGGATCTGATCCTGCCCGTCATCTCGCGCTTAGCCCTCCACCGTTGGATCTCCAGATCCAACGGCCCCCACATCATCGTCAACCTCCGGCCTCTTCCTCTCTCCCACGATCTCCACTCGCACAGACCTCGCCCCCTTCCTATTATTCCACCCACTCCGACCATCATCTCGACTATCCAACCAACCCACGGTCTTTGCCACTCAACCAACTCCCTCGCGCACTACTCCACTACCCACAACTCCCTTCCAGTCGCCCCACAGCTGACCGCAAACCCATGTCGGCCACCATTACCTCCGCCACTTCTCCCTTCAAATACGCCTCCACCACACCCCTTCGCCGGGGTCCGCCTTTACACGGGGGCTCGCCCAGCCCTCCGCCACCTCCCAGTGACAGGGGGAGGTGGCCGGATCGAGCGAAGACGACGACGCCCCCTGGTGAGACCCTCCGCCTTCAACGGTGGAGTTACGGCGCCCTATCGCCGCCCGAGCTCGCTGGGACGGCCGCCTAGCACGTGCGAAGACCCCGAGCTCCTCTCCGAGCTCAAGCCCAGGCCACTTCCTCCGCCCGATCACCGGTAAGTTCTCTCTTCCTCCTTTGACTTTTTCTTCTTTTTCTCTGCTTTAATTAGGCTCCTCCGGTCAACTTCGCCCTCCATTCACATCCTCAAAAGCTCAGCCACACTCCCCCCTTCCTCGCGCATCGCTCCGACCATGCCACCCTTCTTCCATACCCCCCATCGCCTCCGACCACCTCCTCCGCTCTAGCGGCGGAGGAGCACCGAGCTCCTCGCTCCCTTCGTCCCTACGAGCTCCCACTCACTCACTCCGCCAATCTCCGCTTCGGCTATATGCTACTAACCCTGCAGGTGACCTATATATATCAATGGCCGGAGAGCTCGCCGGGCCCAACTTTGACGTGGTCGTCCTCGACATCAGAGCTCCGGCGACTCGAACCAAGAAGCCTGACACCTCGCCTGAGCTCCCTTCTCCTTCGACGATCCTTCAGGAGCATCGGGCGAGCACCACCGGGGCCAGGACAGAGCGGCGGAGGAGGAGCTCCTTCGCCGGAGCTCCAAATCCGCCACCAGCTGAAGGAAGATGATGGAGAAGCAGTTGCCGTTAGATGTTCATCATCTGACGGCACGGATTCAGCCACGTCGCTCAAGATTCGCCTCTCCAGCGACCGTTGGATCATCTCGATCCAACGGCCACAGTACAGCCACGTCGATCCTTCAA
This sequence comes from Ottelia alismoides, assembly GCA_037367405.1. Classification (NCBI taxonomy): domain Eukaryota; kingdom Viridiplantae; phylum Streptophyta; class Magnoliopsida; order Alismatales; family Hydrocharitaceae; genus Ottelia; species Ottelia alismoides. The sequence continues at coordinate 824,297 of JAZKJV010006960.1, read as the reverse complement.
AGGCCCACAGTGACCATCCGATCACTACAATCGCATGGCTCATATGCAGCCACGTGTCCTCTCCATAGCAGCACCGAGCCTCAGCTACCGAGCCTACAGGCTTGGATGTTCCGTGCCTCCACCGAGCCTGCTAGAGCTTCGGATCCCCCGAGCCTAGCCGAAGCAGCAACCAAGCCTCTGCCGAGCCTCCTTCCGAGCCTAGATAGCACGTGCCTCGCACGTGCTACTCTGGGAAATTTGCAGAGGAGCCCACTGACTTCTCCACATTAGCAAACAGGTCCAGAAGCATGTGCAGTCCACGTGAACATCGGGCATTTTGCACTTATGCCCTCGCGACTTTCAACATTTGCAAAAATGCCCCTGTGCTTGTGGACAATTTACAGGGAAGGACTCGTCTTTATTTTTATTACATTTTCGTCCCTCCCAGGGACCTGTTTGTAGGTATCTTTTCATGTTTCCTTTCAGTTATGCCCCTGCTTTCTTTGTTGAATATCTTGAGCTACGTAACTCCAATCGAGTTGATTTCAGTTTCATTTCGAAGCTCGTTTGACGTACTTTCTCATGGCATGCTCATTTCATATAATGGACACTTTAATGTTGACGTATTATTTTGATAGCTATGTGTCTCTTATTAGTTAATCAATGTTTTGTTCAAACTGAGTTTGTCATCTTAATTCAAACTGGAATTGACCTGTTGTTAACTTTTGCTCATCATTTCGTACCTAGGGCATAATTGTGATTCTTTGCATGATCATTTATTTGCATTATTAAAATTGAAAAAAAAAATGCATGTTTACTTCATTTTAATGCATTGTCATGTTGTGTCATTGCATGATTTGACCTATAGTTTTTTTAACTCAACACTTAATTAAATAGACTTGAATCCGATTAATACGAGAGAGGCTCGTGTCCCTGAGTTCGACCTTGGTTTCTTGCCAAGTAAAATAAATAACGATCACCTCATTTTGATTTATCATCGCTTATATCTAAATGAGGTGATCTCTTTGACGTCCAGAAATCGGCCCGACTGCACCGACATTTCCAAGTGCTAATTTAGCACTATTAAGGGGCAGATTTTGTTGTTCGTCAGCCACCAACGCGCCTCCTTCTCTGTACAGGCCATCGACGATGCCGCCTCGCCGACGAATCCTCCACTAAAGTTCGCCTCCAGCCCGCCGCAGCGCCATCCTCTACGTGCTCCCTCGTACTTCCAATGCAAAGGAGCAATCTACACTGCCCAGGAGCACGACGGTGCGCCGCCGCCTCACCACTGCGGTCGCATCCCTTATCGCCTCGTAAGGAGGCGCCGACTTCGCCTCCGTTGAGCCTCCGCAACCAATACAAGCGACCGCCACCGCAAGCCACGCTGCCCATCCTTCATCGGCACCGCCCGCGAGCCCCAACGTCCTCATACCTACCTCACGTACAGGGCACATGAGGGCAGGAATATTGCAAGGAGCACCCCAGTGATTATCCATACTGTATCTACACCCTTCCCCAGTCAAGGCACGTGCATCGCACATGCCTAATTGGGCTAATTGCAAAGTATCCCCCCAGTCTCTGCATATTCCAGAAAGGACCCTCAGCCAGGAGCGCACGTGCCCCGCATGTGCTCAGTGTGAAAATTGCATTCGGGTTCTCTCAAGTATAGGTAATTGCATCTAAATCTCGTCAGCACATTTTACTATCAATTTTATTTATGTAATTGCACATAGGCCTTGTGTTTGCATATTTATTTGAACCCACATTTCGCATCATTTTATTTTTTAAAAAATTGCTCATTGTAGAACAACTCATGCTCTAGCATTATGGATGTTGAATTTATTTTTATGAGCTACGAATTATTTAATTTAATTATTTTGGTAAAAAATTCAATATTTTGCCCATTGCTTGTTCTTCCATTGATATTAAATAACCCGTTGCTCTAAAAATTACCAAAAGATCACATTAGATAGATTTTAGTGTGTTCTACATTGTGCTCAAATTTCAACCCATTTGCACGCATACTAAGGTTAAAATAAATGAAATGGTGATTTTAATAATTGATTTTTAATTAACTCCTCAAATACTATTTTTAGGAATTAAAATTGTTTTGGATACTTCTCACACAGGCCTATCTAGTATAATTTAAATTCTGAAAAATATTGACGTTTGGTATTTACTAAAATTAATTTTTTCCTAAATCACCTAGACTGCGTATTTTATTCATAATTAATTTATTTTGCATCCAAAAATTCCAAAAAATTGTAAAAGCCTAATTTCATCATATTTCACATTCCGGACAAGTTTCATAATTTTCGGACATTTTTTGAATGAAAATTTCATTTTAGTCCCCGTTCTTAGCCAAAATTGCATTTCACTCATTTATTGCATTTTAAAATTAAAAAAAATACCTTTTTGAAAGCCTAAGCTCAAGATCGACTTTAAATCAACCTAAGAAGACAGTTGCCTCCCCGAGTTCGACCTTGGACTTACCAAGTAAAAAAAGTTGACCACTCGCGTTAGTTGACACAGTAATTAAATTTTGTAGTTTTCGATCAATCCTAATTTGTTCGCCTGCAACAAACAAATTCGAATATTAATTTGACACTATTAAAAGGGTAAATGAGGAGGGTTGCGCGTTAGGTAGCCGACAGCCAGCGCAAGAGAAATAAATTATTAAATAGTGTTTTTAAAGTTCTTCTAAGAACACTATTTATGAATTTATCTCGAAACCGTTCGGATAAATTCCTAAATAGTGTTCTTTTAAGAACACTTTTTAGGAATTTATCTCGAATTCGTTCGGATCTTTTAAACATGGATTTAAGCAAGCATACAGATTTCGTTGGGGCGTTCCCTACTTGCGACGCGTTGCATCTCCCGAATGCAATGAAAAATTGGCAAGGGTCGCTACATCGCAGCCCGGATGTAGTTCAAAATTTGCAAGGGTTCTCGCATGAGGAACGCATGCAGGTAAATAAGCTAGTTCCGTTGCATCACCGCCCGGATGCAGTCCAAAATTTGCAAGGATTCTCGCATAATGGACACATGCGAGTAAAGAAGTTAGTCCAAAAGAGATTGCAAAGGAAGTTACGGATTGGTAGTTGGAATATCGGTACTTTAACTGGAAAATTGATGGAGATAGTGGATAAGAAAGAAGGAAGATTCATATATTATGTCTTCAAGGGACTAAATGGGTTGGAGAGAAAGCAAGGGAGATCGAGAAGACAGGCTTTAAACTTTGGTATTCAGGTAAAGATAAGGGCAGAAACGGTGTTGGAGTGGTTGTTCATAGAGATTTGAAGGATTGTGTGGTTGAGGTGCAAAGATTTGGAGATCGGATTATTTTGCTAAAGTTGGTGCTTGAAGAAGAAATTCTGAATATCATCTCAGTTTATGCACCACAAATTGGTTTAGATGAAAGGACTAAACAAGCTTTTTGGGAGGATCTGGTTTTTTTGGGAGGATAAGATTTTACAAAGAATCCCACAAAGAGAGATGGTTTGCATAGGTGGAGATCTTAATGGACATGTGGGAAAAGATGTTTCAGGATATGCAAGTGTGCATAGAGGACATGGTTTTGGGGATAGAAACGAAGAGGGAAAAGTCATTCCGGATTTTGTAACTACATATGATCTTTTCATAGCAAACACTCTTTTCAAGAAGAGGGAGGAGCATTTAATTACTTATAAGAGTGGCTCAACTAGAACACAGATAGATTACTTTGCGTTGAGGAGAAGAGATCGGTTGTGTTGCAAAGATTGCAAAGTAATCCCTAGAGAGAGTTTGACAACCCAACATCGCTTGTTAGTCTTCGATTTACAAATAAAAGGGATGGTAAAGAAAAGGAAGGTTCCTAAGATCACTAGAACTAGGTGGTGGAATCTTTCGCTGAAGCAATCAAGCTTCAGGGAGAAGGTTTTAGAAGACTTATCTTGGGATTGTAGCGGTAGTGCAAACGAGATGTGGGAGGCAGTAGCATCTTGTATCCGAAAGGTAGCCAAAGAGATGCTAGGCGAGTCAAAAGGAGGAGCTCTGGGTCAAAAGGAGGCTTGGTAGCGGAGTGAAGGGGTGCAAGAGAAGTTAAAAATTAAAAGAGCTTTCTTTAAAGCTATGTCTAAGGATAGAACAGAGGAAACTGTCACAGACTATAAAATAGCGAAGAAGGAAGCAAAGAAGGCTGTAAGCGAAGCTAAGTCAAAAGCTTATGAAGTTTTGTATAAAAATCTCCACTCTAAGGAGGGCCAGAAGGATATATTCAGGTTGGCCAAAGCAAGAGAAAGAAAGACCAAAGACCTTTCTCAAGTGAGATGCATTAAGGACGAGGAAGGTCACGTGCTTGTTACTCAGAAGGATATAGAGACTAGATGGGAGCAGTACTTCCATAAACTTTTCATTGGGGAAGGAAATAGAGAGATCACTTTGGGTGATCTAGCTAGTAGTGAAAGTTACTTGAATCGTGCAAGCTATAGACGGATACAAAGAAAGGAAGTAGAGGAGGCTTTGAAGGTTATGAGACCTGGGAAAGGTGTAGGACCGGATGACATCCATGTAGAAGTATGGAAAGTTTTAGGTGTGCGCGGTTTGACTTGGCTTACGAATCTATTCAATGTTATTTGGCGAAGCAAGAAAATGCCTGAATATTGGAGTAGGAGTATCGTGGTGCCTCTTTATAAGAATAAAGGAGACATTCAAAATTGTTCAAATTAGAGAGTTATCAAGCTGATGAATCACACTATGAAAATTTGGGAGCGTGTGATCGAGAGAAGGTTGAGGCAAGTTTCCAACGTAAAAGAAAACCAATTCGAATTCATGCCAGGTCGCTCAACTATTGAAGCCATCCATTTGCTGAGGAGAACAATGGAGATTTATAGAGCTAAAAGGAAGAACCTCCGTATGATCTTTATTGATTTGGAGAAGGCTTATGATTTTGTCCCACGAGAGATAATGTGGAGAGTTTTGGAGAAGAGACAAGTGCATGTCCTATACATTAACCTCATAAAGGACATGTATGATAGGGCTTTATCTTGTGTAAGGACCCCGACGGGGAAGACTGACTATTTTGATATCAACATTGGTTTACATCAAGGTTCAGCTTTGAGACCATTTCTTTTTACTTTGATTATAGACGAGTTGTCAAGTCACATTCAGGATGAGTTACCTTGGTGTATGTTATTTGCTGATGATATTGTGTTGATTGACGAGACTAGAGATGGAGTAAATGAGAAGCTTGAGGTTTGGAGACATGCATTGGAGACTAAAGGTTTTCGTATAAGTAGGGCTAAGACGGAATTATATGGAATGCACCTTTGATAGAAGCAATGGTGAAGGAATCGAGGTGAAGATTGGTGACGATAACATTCAGAAGAGAGATTCTTTTAGATACCTGGGATCTATTTTGCAACATGATGGGGAAATTGATGGAGATGTTACTAATAGAATAAATGCAGGCTGGCTAAAGTGGAGAGGAGCCTCCGTTGTTCTCTGTGATAAGAAAATTCCTTTAAAAATTAAAGGAAAGTTTTACAAAGCAGCCGTGAGACATGCTATGCTTTATGGTTCTGAATGTTGGCCTGTGAACCATAGACATGTGCAGAGAATGGTTGTAGCAGAAATGAAAATGCTAAGATGGATGTGTGGACATCCACGTAAAGATCGGATTCAGAATGATGCAATCAGAAAGAAAGTTGGTGTAGCTCCAATCGAGGATAAGATGCAAGAAAACCGCTTAAGATGGTTTGATCATTTGCAAAGAAGGTCAACTGATGCACCGGTTAGGAGATGCGAGTGTTGGGATGTTGAGCCGGCTAAGAGAGGGCGAGGACGGCCCAAGAAGTGTTGGAAAGAGACTATACGAAGGGATCTTAGTTTTTTGGATATAAGTCCGAGATTGACCCAAGATAGATCTGAATGGAGGCGAAGAATCTATGTAGCCGACCCTACTTAATTGTGGGAAAAGGCTTTGTTGTTGTTGTTGTTGTACGGCCTTTTCGCTGCACGGCTTTTTCGTTGTTTCTCGCTGCACGACTTTTTCGATTCTCCCTCGGTTTTCATTCATATAGGAATAAAGGAAATTGGAATCCCCGTGTAGACGTGCGTTGATCCTCACTCAAATTCAAAGTGATAACCAAACTAAAACAATGGGATTGCTAATATTATTGACTAACTAAAACTGGATAAAATTGAAACATTGTTTTTGGGAGAGCAACCCCGTCATCATTTGATTTTACTGCAAGTGAGAGAGGGACGAACACTAGGATAGAGCCAAGGTAGGATTTTCAGATTGACTACTGATTCTATCAAAAATGATTAGCTACTTGTCAGTGAGGATCTACGGGTAGCCGGTAAACGATCTGGATTCCCTTAGTAGAGTGGGAGGTTTAGAGGATACTGCGTAAGGCTCCGTCCTCAAGTAACGTATAACCGTATTCATACGGTCCGTACTTACTCCCATACTGGCTGAAAGTGGGTGCAACTAGTCGTAAGAACCGGGCTAGTCTTTAGGAAAATACAGGCACCTACCAGCTCGTTAACTCTTTCAAAAATTTTGCAATTATCATCAACTAAAACAGAGAAGATAATTTGACCGAACCTTTACGGCCTTCACTGAATTGAGTTGGTAAATTCGAGGTCTGTATTTGTGTATTGAATTGTGTGACAGTACACTTGCACACATAGATCGTGGTTTCGCAAATAAATTTTTACCATTCCATTCGAAGATGTCAGAATATTGGCATTCATACCCAGACTCTGTAGGTCGTGCTCACATGACAAATTCCAAATCTTCGTATCCATCTTTTCAGAGAAACCCTCTCTTTGAGGTAGTTTCTCCCCATCTGTCATTCTCTTCACCCACCCACCTTTGGTTGAAACTTTGAGATACAAACCGCTCACAGAATCGAACATTTTCTATAAAGACACAAATGAGTGAGCAGACTCGAGGATAAATATAGTCAAATGACTTTAATAGAGGAACACAATTCCCGATTACGTATGAAAATTCACTGTTTGAACCATCCTCTACTCGGGATGACTCACAGCCCGAGTATGATCACTTTTCCTTTGACCACATTAATAACACCCAAAGTCAAGGAAATAAGAGTAATGATGATCAGACCCTAATCACAGAAACTGACTACATATCAGTTCAGGAGAAAATGCCAATGTCGCCGTATACCGAGCATAGTCACTCATCTTCGAGTCATGAGACAACAGTGGATGACATAACTCGGATCAATAAGAGAACCAAGGTTTTGACAGAACAATTTGATAATGTCATCCAAATAGTAAAAGATATGATAATCAACCAAGAGAAATCAAAAAGATCACAGAGTGAGCCCGAAACACATGATGTGTCTGATTCTCACACACAAACACCACACACACCTACCCAGTCCACTGACAACCTTACTGACTCTAGTAAAAAAATAAAAAATCAGAAAATACAAAAAATTTGGACAACATCAATATGGAAGCAATTTGTAAAAGTCTGATCTTATAGCTTCCATTAATCAAGGCCATAAAGTATATACCCGATCTTCAGAGATTCGTCAAGAGTCAATTATCACCTAAGAAGACGGGAAAGAAAACATCTCGAACAGAATATCATTCAATTACTATGGCCAGTTCAATGCAGCCGACCCAAACAAGCAAGGTCCGGAAAGTCAAACGGTTGACCAAGGTGACCTGTGAAATTAAGAATACTTAGTTTATTAATGTTTGGATTGACGACGATTCTATCCTAAATATCCTCCCGAAGTCCGCATTTGACCGACTCGAACTCGGACTGCTCAGAAAGACCCGAGTGATCGTTCAATTCCCCCACCGATCCACAAAAAGACCGAGAGGAATTTTTTCTGTCATCATTACATTCCAAGGTGTCGCACGTAGAGTGGACTTTATTGTCCTGGACATTGAACACCAAGGAAATGTATATGAGTCTCCATTATTTTGGGAATGTCGTTTCTGGCTTCCGCTAGAGCGACTATTAACTGCGAGACTCAAGACATTATATTCCCGAACCCAAAACCAATCGATCAAATTCTCGAGGACACACCAAACACTGAGACAACTGAACAAGAAATCGACAGTCGTAACATAGAAGAATCCTCGTATGCCCATACCTCTCTACTTATCACAGACACAAACGATGGAGACATCTTATGAAACGGTTGACGAGGCTACAACGTGAATAAAATCAACTGAGATACATTCGATTCATCACACCCGAACAAGGTTATTTCAATTTCCCTTGAGTCCACACAAGCAAAGCCATCATAGAGCAAATACCCAAGACGTGTGCTGACCTTACAAGAATAATACAATTTATATGGAGACTCATCTGATAAGGAACCTATGGTTAGCACCTCACGAAGAATACCTCCTAAACCAACTAATATCACCTGCAACATTTAGGAAATAGAATCTTCTGAGGATTCCTCATCAGGTTCGGAGGATGCGAGCAGTATGAGAGAGCTCAGTTCGGAGAATCTGGAGCCTGATCGGAACAAGCAGTCATGTATCGACCCACGTTGGACTTTCCCTGCCCCGCTCTTTTATTCTTCCAAGGTTGACTTCCCTGGTCCCATTCAATATACTGGAACAATCCGTTATGACCAGACTGATACTTGTTCATCTGAATATTCAGAGGAAGAACAGATTGGCCCGAAAACTGAGCGAACTCTGAGAAAGCAACTCAAAAATAAGAATAGTTGGAGTGGCGTGACCTTTAAGTATTATTCTTCTGATGACAGCTCCGACGATGGTCGGGAATCTTTTGATTCATCTTCTTTCAATCAATATTCCCTTCCACCACATTTCTCAAAAAAGATCGGTCGTTAACCTCTCCTTGATCATCGGCCACCATTTCCCCCGACCCCATCGGTTCCCTTGTACATTTTCCTCTGATACTTAAGCCAAGGCCTAAGTATAGGGGGGGACCGATGCCATCTGTATTTTCTATTCCCCACTCCCCGCTCGATCTATATATTCTCCAGATCTCATCAGGTTCTCATACTCACTCCTATCATATACGTAAGCTGATCAGAGCCTAAATATAGGGGGACCGATGCCTACCCTGTATATACTTATCCATTTCTCTTCTTGACCTCGACCGCTCCACTTTTGATCTTCTTCTATATTTAGGCTTACCAAGAGCCTAAGTATAGGGGACGGTTGACTTCTATAATCCTTTTTATTTTATTTTTTTCACTCTCCTACGCTTAACTCAGCCATGGCCGGTCCCAAGCCAGGGTAAATGAGGAGGGTTGCATTAAGTAGCCGACGGTCAGCGTAAAACAGACAGAGGCAACTTCTTAAATAATATTTTAAAAAAATATTATTTAGGATGTTGCCTCATGACAGTCGGATCTTTTCAACATGGATTTAAGCAAACATACAGATTTCGTTGGGGCATTCCCTACTTACGACGCGTTGCATCGCCCAAATGCAATGAAAAATTGGCAAGGGCCGCTACATCGTAGCCTGGATGTAGTTCAAAATTTGCAAGGGTTCTCGCATGAGGAACGCATGCAAGTAATTAAACTAGTTCCGTTGCATCACCGTCCGGATGCAATCCAAAATTTACAAGGGTTCTCGCATAATGGAAGCATGCGAGTAAAGAAGTTAGTCCAAAAGAGATTGCAACGGAAGTTGCGGATTGGTAGATAGAATATTGACACTTTGACTGGAAAATCGATGGAGATAGTGGATACGATGGAAAGAAGGAAGATTCATATACTATGTCTTCAAGAGACTAAATGGGTTGGAAAGAAAGCAAGGGAGATCGAGAAGACAGGCTTTAAACTTTGGTATTCAGGTAATGATAAGGGTAGAAACGGTGTTGGAGTGGTTGTTCATAAGGATTTGAAGGATTGTGTGGTTGAGGTGCAAAGATTCGGGGATCGGATTATTTTGCTAAAATTGGTGCTTGAAGAAGAAATTCTGAATATAATCTCAGTTTATGCACCGCAAATTGGTTTAGATGAAAGGACTAAACAAGCTTTTTGGGAGGATCTAGATAAGATTTTACAAGGAATCCCACAAAGAGAGATGATTTGCATATGTGGAGATCTTAATGGACATGTGGGAAAAGATGCTTCAGGGTATGCTAGTATTCATGAAGGACATGGTTTTGGAGATAGAAATGAAGAGGGAAAAGACATCCTGGATTTTATAACGGCATATGATCTTTTCATAGCAAACACTCTCTTCAAGAAGAGGGAGGAGCATTTAATTACTTATAAGAGTGGGCCAACGAGAACACAGATAGATTACTTTGCGTTGAGGAAAAGAGATCGGTTGTGTTGTAAAGACTGCAAAGTAATCCCAGGAGAGAGTTTGACAACCTAACATCGCTTGTTAGTCTTGGATGTACAAATAAAAGGGCTGGTAAGAAAAGGAGGGTTCCTAAGATCACTAGAACTAGATGGTGGAATCTTCCACTAAAGCAATCGAGCTTCAGGGAGAAGGTTTTAAAAGATTTATCTTGGGATTGTAGTGGAAGTGCAAACGAGATGTGGGAGGCAGTATCATCTTGTATTCGAAAGGTAGCCAAAGAGATGCTAGGCGGGTCAAAGGGAGGAGCCCCAGGTCAAAAGGAGGCTTGGTGGTGGAGTGAAGGGGTGCAAGAGAAGCTAAAAATTAAAAGAGCATGCTTTAAAGCTATGTCTAAGGATAGAACAGAGGAAACTATCACAAACTACAAAATAGCAAAGAATGAAGCAAAGAAGGCTGCAAGCGAGGCTAAGTCGAAAGCTTACGAAGTTTTGTAAAAAATCTCGACTCTAAGGAGGGCCAGAAGGATATATTCAGGTTGGCCAAAGCAAGAGAAAGAAAGACCAAAGACCTTTCTCAAGTGAGATGCATTAAGGACGAGGAAGGTCACGTTCTTGTTACTCAGAAGGATATAGAGACTAGATGGGAGCAGTACTTCCATAAACTTTTCATTGGGGAAGGAAATAGAGAGATCACTTTGGGTTGATCTAGCTTGTAGTGAAAGTTACTTGAATCGTGCAAGCTATAGACGGATACAAAGAAAGGAAGTAGAGGAGGCTTTGAAGGTTATGAGACCTGGGAAAAGTGTAGGACCGGATGACATCCATGTAGAAGTATGGAAAGTTTTAGGTGTGCGCGGTTTGACTTGGCTTACGAATCTATTCAATGTTATTTGGCGAAGCAAGAAAATGCCTGAATATTGGAGTAGGGTATCGTGGTGCCTCTTTATAAGAATAAAGGAGGCATTCAAAATTGTTCAAATTATAGAGTTATCAAGCTGATGAGTCACACTATGAAAATTTGGGAGCGTGTGATCGAGAGAAGGTTGAGGCAAGTTTCCAACGTAAAAGAAAACCAATTCGAATTCATGCCAGGTCGCTCAACTATTGAAGCCATCCATTTGCTGAGGAGAACAATGGAGATTTATAGAGCTAAAAGGAAGAACCTCCGTATGATCTTTATTGATTTGGAGAAGGCTTATGAATTTTGTCCCACGAGAGATAATGTGGAGAGTTTTGGAGAAGAGACAAGTGAATGTCCTATACATTAACCTCATAAAGGACATGTATGATAGGGCTTTATCTTGTGTAAGGACCCCGTCTGGAAAGACTGTCTATTTTGACATCAACATTGGTTTACATAAAGGTTCAGCTTTGAGTCCATTTCTTTTTACTTGATTATGGATGATTTGACAAGTCACATTCAGGATGAGTTACCTTGGTGTATGTTATTTGCTGATGATATTGTGTTGATTGACGAGACTAGAGATGGAGTAAATGAGAAGCTTGAGGTCTGGAGACATGAGTTGGAGAGTAAAGGATTTCGTATAAGCAGGGCTAAGACAGAATATATGGAGTGCACCTTTGATGGAAGCAATGGTGAAGGAATTGAGCTGAAGATGGGTGATGATAACATTCGGGAAGAGAGATTTTTTTAGATATCTGGGATCTATTTGCAACATGATGGGGAAATTGATGGAGATGTTACTAATAGAATAAATACAGGTTGGCTAAAGTGGAGAGGAGCCTCTGCTCTCTTGATAGAAAATTCCTTTTAAAATTAAAGGAAAGTTTTACAAAGCAGCCGTGAGACATACTATGCTCTATGGCCTGTTGGTTGGAGGGTTGGACAGGGTTTGCTTGGCCCAACCCGGGTTACCCCTCCAACCAAACAGGGTTCTCCTCCTCACAGTTTACTATTCACAGGGGTACCCCTGCCCAACCCAACCCTGTCCAACCCTGCAACCAAACAGGCCCTATGGATCTGAATGTTGGCCTGTGAACCATAACATGTGCAGAGAATGGTGTAGCAGAAATGAAAATGCTAAGGTGGATGTGTGGACACACACGTAAAGATCGGATTCGGAATGATGCAATCAGAAAGAAAGTTGGTGTTGCTCCGATCGAGGATAAGATGCAAGAAAACCGCTTAAGATGGTTTGGTTATTTGCAAAGAAGATCAGTTGATGCACCAGTTAAGAGATACGAGTGTTGGGATGTTGAGCCGGCTAAGAGAGGGCGGGGACGACCCAAGAAGTGTTGGAAAGAGACCATACGAAGGGATTTTTGTTTTGTGGATATAAGCCCGGGATTGACCCAAGATAGATCTGAATGGAGGCGAAGAATCCATGTAGTTGACCCAACTTAATTGTGGGAAAAGGCTTTCTTGTTGTTGTTGTACTCTCCTACGCTTAGCACGAGCTATGTCTTTTCGTTGCTTCTTGTGCTCTGAGGCCATAGCACGCGCTAAATATAGGGAGGCATGTATATATTACATATATACTTTACTTTATAGCTCGTACTTTCACGTATTTTCGTATATATAATTATGGGATGGGTAAAAGTCCAAAAACAAAAAAAAAAACAAAAAACAAAAAAAATGAATGAAAAAATCTCTTTGCTCTTGCATATCATCATTGCATTCATACAAAAAGGTTAACAAAACATCTTGCACCTCATATGCATAGCATCTGCATTTCATTTGTATATCGAGCATATGCAAAGTGGAAAGTTATTAGGTCTCGAACTGAGTTATGAATAGAAGTAGAGAGAGTCTTGACTTGGCCTTAATCTACCTAATTTCCCGAGGAACTTCACCGAGAAAGAGGATTTTAGAAGCTTCGGGTTTTTTGACTTAATTCTTCGAGTTCCGCATGACATGTGCAGCCTTTGACTTTTTAGTGTCTAACCTGGTTTCCTAATTCTGGATATAGCTTCTGAGTAGGAATTAATATGTTCTCTCGCACTATGCACTTAGCTCAACTCAGACGGGGTGTTGAAAGACTGTGTGGGTCTCTTTTCTGGTAGCGTGACATTTAAAGACCGGGGTGTGGTTCAAATAAAGCTTCAGATAAGGGATGGATGGTTGAGCACAATTTTTCTAAGATCCCAAAACATGTACGGAAAAAAAAGATTCCATATCCGTAAGGGCACAAAAGATCCATACAGAGTTACTCAAAAATCCATACCAAAAAGAAGCCAACTACCAAATAAATATTTGACCAAAAAGGTCCAAGCTTCAAGAAAACTACAGATCTTAGTGAGACTTGGCTAAACCGGCCAGCTTCAGAAGGAGAGGTGACTGCACTGGTCACCCTTCAGTTCTTTTCTCCTTCTAATCTCTCCCTCTTTCGATTGTGAACACAGGGCGACAGAACCTGGCTCTGATAGCTAACATTGGAGAAAGGCTTCCGAGAAATTTTGAGTGTCAAAAAAAAAAACACAGGGCGACAGACCTTATAAGGAAATACCTGACTCCTCGAGGACGAGTTATTGGAAGGGGGTTTGTTATGGTAGTCTGGCATTCTTGATGGGAAGAGCTAAACCTTTCGAGCTAAAACCTTTCACACACAATGAGAGAGTTGTTCAAATGTTCATGAGATATGCTTTGGGAGAAGGATTGATCTAAGATGACTTCTGAGCTAAATCTGTTACAATGATATGTAGAACTCGAGGGCTGTTGATTTAAAACCCTAATTCTAATACAACTTCCGCACACTATTAACCAAAGGTCGGGTCAACTCCTTTCACCTTTTTTATTCCATGACTTTGGTATGGAACCCAAAATCATTTCACTTTTGCATTTCATTTTAGTTTCTTAGGATGACAACAGTTTTAAGCATAGGGGGTTGATGAATCCGTGATCATCATAATAAAAGATGAAAATAGAACTTCATTCCCGAGTAATTAGCTGCATTTCATCATTTATTCTGCACTTTTACTATTCATACACCTAGAATTGATATCTACATATACACGCATAATTGCATTCATATCATCTTTATATTTCCACCCTAACTTCATGCTTTTATAGCTAATTCATGATAACTCCAATTGACCTCAAATCAACTCCATTATATACATAATACAATAAGAATAAAGGACAAAACAAAATAATTGGCCCAAGAGACAAAACCCAAATTCCAAAATAGACAGACTAAAACGTGGCATATCTTCCTCATACAGTATCTGATTTTAGGTCTATTCACTTTTAAAGTAATACATATTCAAAGATCTTTTAATATGACCAATTTCATAAAAATCGGAGCTCATATGTGAAAGTTGGTTTTTGGGCCTCTTTTGTGTTTTACCTGTTTTTTACCTATTATTTTACGTACATACTCGACTCTTTTTCTTTTATTTCTTTTTCATTTTTATTCTTTGATGAAAGTTTTAATAAACTTCACAAAAATTCAATTCCAAAAATTAGCTTGAAATCAAAGAAATTAACTGAGTCCAAGTCTTCACTAACTCTCTCCACAAAAGTCCCTTTTCTCGTGTTTTATTTTATTTCTTTGTTTTCTAATTAATAAAAATCCAAAAAATAGATTAATGTATAAATATTTATCTGTGATTTTATCATAATTTTTCTCGTTTTTTCACTTTATTAGAAATACCAAAAAAAATTACAAAATCCAAAAATCAAGGTATTCTGTGTACAACTAGGACCCCAAAAATATCATTCTGCACATGACTTCTTTTGCTCTTGGTCTCTTCATGAAAGTTGTAGATCTCATCGAGACGAGCAACTTTCATGAAAAAAAATTTTGATCCGATGTCGTTTGATATTTCTTTCCTAATTATCTTTAGATTTACGAGGACAGCCCAAGAAGTGTTGGAAAGAGACTATACGAAGGGATCTTAGTTTTTTGGATATAAGTCCGAGATTGACCCAAGATAGATCTGAATGGAGGCGAAGAATCCATGTAGCCGACCCTACTTAATTGTGGGAAAAGGCTTTGTTGTTGTTGTTGTAATTATCTTTAGATTTAATTTCTTGAATTTTCTGGAGTTGACACGTGGCAGCTTCTAGAGACGTCGTGTACCACTCAGTTTTTGGTATTTATTTTTCATTTATTTTATTTTTAAAAAAATAAACTAAATTATTTAAAAAAAAGAATCACGTGTGCATGGCACGTGAGGTCCTCCCTCTGACGCGCCTCCTTCTCCAGTCAACTCGCTTCCTCACGACCCCAACCACCCTCCGCCCTCCTCTCGCGCAACTGCCGCCCGCTCCCAACAACCTTCGTCGATCTCATTACGCACCCCACCTCATCACCTCTGTCTCTCGCTCTCCCTATTTAAGTCTCTCACAGCCCACGAGCAAAGATATCTGCCATATCCAACGCCGCTTGAGGAGGAGGTGGCGACAGCCTTCCTCTCTCTCCGGCGATAACCTCCAGGCGAGATCGATCACACAGTCTCCCGTGCATCGTCGACACGGTCGAGGCGAGAAAGGAGAAGCCTCCACTCAGGAGACTACTACCTCCTTTTCCCCTATTTTCCATCATTTCCTTGCTTTCCCCCTTTTTCCTCTGTTTCGTTGCGTTCTTCTTCTTCGTTACACCACCTGCGTACCCACTTCGCTGATAGAGCATACCTTGTCTGCCTCACCTCACCCTCGCTCCGCTCTTGCTTCAACAAGAACCATCACTCCTCCTTAGGCAGTCATCCGTCAATCCATCTTCAGGAACATCATTCACACCTGCACTGCCAGCCCCCTCGCTATCAACTAGGGTTGACAGAAAATTCTCATGTTCGACATTCGCTCAGATTCGGATCGCTAAAAGTTTGATTCAGATTCGATTCGAAAATAAATGAACCGAACCTGAACACGAGTTTGGGCTCGATTAAATAAATGAATTGTACCTCAAAAACATATGTACACTCAAGTTTGATTCGTTAAAAGTTTGATTATATACACACATACATACATAAAAGTATATATATACATACATATTGTATATATAAGGAAAAAAAGGCATTCGATCATACATATGGGTTATTTCCTTATTTTCCCAAACACATCCAGTCATTCACTCCCTAATCCCTAAGTCCATATACCATATACCCGAAACCCCAAAAAAAAGCCTCCCCTACATGCTACGGTGCTGCCCTATTCTTAAACAAACCTTTACGAACCTTATCCGATCCAAATCGAACCTGATTAATTTTTTTATTTTATCGAACCGAACTGAACCCGAACCTGAAAGTATGCTAAACGAATTGAACTGAGCATGAGTTGGTTCGCTCAAGTTCGGCTCGTTTACACCCTTACTATCGACCACCCTCCAGTCCGCTCCGCCTCAAGCTACACGACAAGAGCACTCCACCCGCAGCGGACTGCGGCCTCCGCCCTACGCTCAAAAGACAACCGACGGCGAGCAGGCTGAAGCTCCGCGCGCCCGCTGCTACTCTGCTCTTGCCAGCCTCGCTCCAACTGCTGCTGACGCGCCTCCGTCTCCGCGTAGGCCACCGACGACGACGCCTTGCCCATAATCCTCTGCCGAAGTTCGCATCCAGCCCGCCGCAATGCAATCCTCCGCGTGTTCCCTCGCACCTCAAACGCAAAGGAACAGTCTACACCGCCCAGGAGCATGGCGATGTGCCTCTGCCTCGCCATTGCAGCCGCATCCCTTATCGCCTCGCAAGGATGCGCCGACTCTGCCTTCGTCGAGCCTTCGCAACCAGTACAGGCGACCGCCACCGCAAGCCACGCTGCCCATCCTTCATCGGCACCGTCTGCGAGCCCCGTCGTCCTCAGACCTACCTCACGTGCAGGGCACGTGAGGGCGGGAATATTGCACTAAGCACCCCAGTGATTATCCATACTGCATCTGCACCCTTCCCCAGTCAAGGCACGTGCATCGCACATGCCTAATTGGGATAATTGCAAAGTGCCACCCCCTAGTCTCTGCATATTCCAGAAAAGACCCTTAGCCAGGAGCGCACGTGCCCCGTACATGCTCGGTGTAAAAATTGCATTCAGGTTCTCTCAAGTATAAGTAATTGCATCTAAGTCCCATCAGCATATCTTATTATCAATTTTATTTCCGTAATTGCATATAGGCCCCTGTATTTCCATATTTATTTGAACCCTCATTTCGCATCATTTTATTTTTTAAAAAATTGGTCATTGTAGAACAACTCATGCTCTAGCATTGTGGGTGTTGAATTTATTTTTAAGAGCTGTGAATTATTTAATTTAATTTTTTGATAAAAAATTCAATATTTTGCCCATTGCTTGTTCTTCCATTGATATTAAATAATCTGTTGCTCTAAAAATTACCAAAAATCACATTAGATAGATTTTAGTGTGTTCTACATTGTGTCCAAATCTCAACTCATTTGCATGCATATCGAGGTCAAAATAAATGAAATGGTGATTTTATTAATTGATTTTTAATTAATTCCTCACATAGTATTTTTAGGAATTAAAAATTATTCTGGATACTTCTCACATAGGCCTATCTAGGATAATTTCAATTTTGGAAAATATTAACATTTGGTATTTATTAAAATTATTTTTTTTCTAAATCACCTAGACTGCATATTTTATTCATAATTAATTTATTTTGCATCCAAAAATTCCAAAAAAATATAGAAGCCTAATTTCATCATATTTCACATTCCGGCCAAGTCTCGTAATTTTTGGACATTGTTTGGATGAAAATTTCATTTTAATCCATGAACTTAGCCAAAATTGCATTTCACTCATTTATTGCATTTAAAAATTAGAAAAAATGCTTCTTTGAAAACCTAATCTCAAGATCGACTTTAAATCAACCTAAGGAGACAGTTGCCTCCATGAGTTCGACCTTGAACTTACCAAGTAAAAAAAGTTGACCGCTCGCTTTAGTTGGCACGATAATTAAAATTTGTGGTTTTTGATCAATCCTAATTTGCATGCTTGTAACGAACAAATTCGAACATTAATTCGACACTATTAAAAGGATAATTTTAGGGTTCTTCACATACAGAGGTCGGATTGAGGGGCAAAGATGGCAACCTCGCCCAGGTGTTGGCCCATGGTCAACTTGACCCTGTCACGGCCCTCAGCCAGCCGTTGAGTACCGAATCACGGTTGTCCTCATCGTGCAAAGACCGGAGCGCCTCCCGATGCTTAGCCCAAGCCATTTCCTCTGTCATACCTTTTTCTCCGATCAGGTAAGCTTCGTCCCTTCTTTTTCTTGTGATTTCTTGCTTTTATCAGCACATATACACACCTCTCTACCTTCAATTGGACCTCCTCTGAGGTCCATCACACTTCGAGGATCCACGCGCCCCTCGCCGATAACATTTTCCCCTCCTCCACGATCCCCTCCATCCCATGCCATCTCCTTCGCCGGAGACGGAGGAGATCTCGATACGGATTTCGCATTGTCCACCCCATAGATGTCAAGACGCATGCCTAGGTGCGCCAAGGCGGCCGCCTAGGCACCCAGGCGCCCCAGGCCGTGTGCCTAGAAAGAGCGTCTTGCTTTTTAGAAAATGACGTACGCCTTGGGTCGCCTGGTGAAAATGCATATACATAGCGCATTTACAAAATGCGGTATGCATAGCGCATTTTTTAAATGCGATATACATGTCGCATTTGAGACATGTGACATCCAATTGCTTTAATTAACTATATGTCACATGTCTCAAATGCGATACGTAGGACATACTTTCGAAAACGTCCAGGCGAGCCTAGGCGTACAGGCTCCCAGGTTTAACGCCTTGTCGCATTGTCGCCTTACTAACCATGATCCACCCGCAACCCACCATTCGCGTCCCTCACACTTCAGCTATGCATCTCTAACCACTTTTGCATGTCCAAATTAAATGACCGGACACCTTGGAGGAACTCCATTCTAGAGCTCCTCCTTCAGCAAGCTTTCACCATTTCGCTTCACCGACGTCGGCTAAAGCTTCCTCAATCCATCTTCTTTGCCTGATGTCCAGGGACCCTCCCCAACCATCAAGTGCTGCGAAGGAGGATGGAGGAAGAGGTCCCTCGTTGGAGGCCCAATATCGTCGCTACCCTTGGGGTTGGGGATGAAGAGCAGCTACCGTTGGATGATCCTCCCTCAGCAGCCATCCAACGACCCAAACAAAGCCATGTTGTGCTGCCAAAGCAGCTAGGCTCGGTGAAGCCGAGCCACCTTCGAAGTGCCTCGGGCCACCTGCGTAGCCCGAGCCACCTGCCTGACCCTCCGCCTCATCCTGAGCCTATCCCGCACGCGTGCGGGCCAGGAAATTTGCATCCATGCCCGACAACTTCTCTGAATTACAAAATGGTCCAACCCAGGCGTGTGCCTCACGTGTCACGCTTGGGCAAATTGCAAAATACCCTTGTCGGCTTTCCCTTATGGCATAATGGCCCTCCCAGAGGCTATTATGCATATTTATCTTCTTATTTCTATAATTTTTATTACAATTATGCCCTTGGACTAAAATGCTCATATCTTGAGCATATGACTCCGATTTAATTGATTTCAATTTCATTTTGTTGCTTATTTTATTCTCTATCTAATGGCATCATTTATTTTCTGATTGAACACCTTGCAATATATTGATAATTTCTAATTCTAATGTGTCACATGCTCTTTGACTGTTAAAGCCTTTGCTCTTTTATTGATTAAATTTGTTGCATCAAATGCCTCGGAAATTGACCAAACTTTTATTACTCATTAACTTGGATATTTTTAGGGCATAATAGTACATTGTTTTGTATATCATACACATGCATCTTATTTAATTACATAAAATCAAATAAAAATGCATGCATCATTTATATGACATTCTGTTTGCATTTTGTACTGGTGTATTTTGTGTTGTGCCTTGTGACTACATATGAAGACCTAGATTCAAGAATTTAATTACTCAACTTTAGTCAATAATTTTCGATAAATAGATGAGGAGGCTCGTGTCCCTGTGTTCGACCTTGGTAGACTTACCAAGTAAAGATACTCCACAACATTCAAAGATTGTGGTTTTTGATAGATCAGTTTCTGCCTTCCTATACTACAATATATCATTCTTAAGTGAGGTAGAAAGCGGGTCATCCAATGGCGTTGTTGCCGGGGACACGGCCCATCCTTATTTATTTATTGGATTTTATTTTTTTTGAAGCTCTTTATTGGATTTTATTATTTTTGAGTCGATTATTTTCAAAAATTTAGGTCCTCAAGTTGTATTTGTTTCTACAATATTCGTGATTAAATTCTTGATATTTTTCCTGACATTTTCTTTTGTGCCAAGGCCTGTGAAGATGGAGGATGCTCGATCTACATGGAAGCGTGGAGTTGGGAACTCCCGATGAGAGGAGCCGCAGAAGAGACTCAGGAGAAAATAAAGAATTTATTCAACATTCTGTTTATGCATTTTGTGTTGTATTATTGTATATAAGTGTAATATTTGTGTTTCCAGTAGTCCTCGTTCGCGGGCTCGTGTGTGTAAGTTGAACTTGGACATTGTATATGTTGTGTGGAGCATGTTTCACCCCAGTCCGGGCAGGGCTTCTCTTGAGTGTCGACCTTATGGCTAGGCACATGGCTCTCCGAGCTCACCTCATTTCTTATATTATTTGTTTGCCCGTAGGTAAGACACACATAATACACAAGATGTACGTGCATCGCTTCACTTAGCCAAATTAATTGAAATTCTTTCCCGCTAATAGAACCATGTTTAGGGTGTGTTTTCTATGACTTGCACGCATGTAGCGTAAAATTTTAAATACAATCTCGCACGTGCATGGAGATTGCTGGAGGCACGGTAAGTTTCTCTCTCAAGCATGTATCATGATTTTCATGAATGCATTGATTTTTCTCGATATTCCATGATTTATCACTTAGGATATTAAAGGAAATTGGGAATTGCCAATTAAACGATGAATACTTGACTTGTGCTCACATTAATACAGTGATAACCTAAAGCATAAAATTAGGATTGTAATGCAAGTTGATTAAATGGAATAAAAACAACCTTGGATTATGGGAGAGCAACATTCGCTTGTACGCAGCTCTTGTTTTGATTGCTGAGAGATGAGGACGTATCCCTAAGATAGTGCCCAAAACCTATCTTTAAACATGTGTAATGGACTTCAATTTTGGATGATCACCACTAAAATAGTCAAGATAAATACGACCGAACCTTCACGGTCCTCATGTGGGTGTTGGTGAATCGAGTATTGTTTGCTTAGTTGAGCCTGAATGTGTATTCACACAACCCTCCTGTAATCCTAGATGCCCCCCCTCCACCATCTCCACAGATCCAATCATCTCTGATTCTCTGTAAATCCATCCACCCCCCCAACCTTAACTAACTCCCGACTCCCCATTTTTAATTCAACATCCAGATATTTTGGCCACTCTTCAGCCTAAGTATAGGGGGAACCTTGTACAGCCTCTGAAGTACTCACCACAGGCCCCTTCATCCTTATTGCATATCCAATAATTAGGCTATTCTCAGCCTAAGTATAGGGGGGCTCGAGTCATGACCATTATTCCCTCTTCTCGTTCCTCTTATATTCGGATGATTTTAACCTAAGTATAGGGGAGCTTCTGAGTCAGTTCTGCTATATCACCTTGTATTTAACCTGAGCTATGGGTTCATATCACTTTGTGATATGAGGCCATAGCAAAAGTTAAGTATAGGGGGTATACCGTGTATATTGTTTATACTTTAACCATGGCTCGTATTTTGAAATTTTTCCAACTTTCTAGGGCTAGGGTATACTGATTTTTCATAAAAATATTTGTAAATGCTTTGGAAAATTTTATAATTGTGTTACATTATTTTGAAAAATATTTGACAATGATTTGAAAAGGATTTGACTCGTTTGAAAAATGTTCTGAAAATCTTTATATTATGTGACATGATTTGGAAATTGTTTTCAAAATCTTTTCAAAAATTGAGGGACTAACTTCTTGTCTTGTAATTACAATTAACCTTACTCAAAAATCTTATAAAAAACTGAAAAATCAAAACTTTTCTTGAGCAGACTACTGAACTTAAAAATGAGTAGTCATTTCTCAGTGAGGGAACTATGGTCTCCCTTAACAGAGTTGGTGGTTAAAAGACAATGCGAATGGCACCCTCTTGAAGTAATACGAGTAGTCATCTAACGGTTCGTACTTACACCTATACTGGCGGGAAAGGGATGCAACTATTCATATGAGCTTGGGCCAGTCATTATTTCTCTTGAGATTAAAAAAAATCATAAAATTGTAAAAATCACAAAAATTCGCTAACTCTGGAGTTGGTGTATTCCTGACATTTTCACTATCACTCAAGGCTTAAGGATTTGAGGACACTTGATTTTTGAGATCTAAGTTAACCAGCCTTAGTCATTAGGGTTTGAAACTTCAATCCACAGTTCCCTAGTTTGAAAGATTTGAGCGATATATTGCACTCTTCATCTCTACCTTTTAAGAATATGATCAACACATCACGTTCACAACTGTATGAATGATGAAATGAGTTGAGTTATCACTTGAGGAATTAGGACTGGTGATCTGAGTCTAGACCCGATTTTTGATACTCGAGGACAGGATAAAGTCAATAAAGGCTTCAAGAAACCTGAGTGTCAGCAAAACCCTAGCCAGTATGCGAACAAGTTCACATGTTATCATTTGATACTTATGTGTCAGGGTGTAATGAAACTAAATAACTGTTGATCGGTGTGAGCCAACTTGGCAAAAGCAGTGGAGATAGCCAGATCATTATCATTACAAAAATTCAAAGAAAAATCTCAAAGTTCAAAAGGAAAATTCCACAAATTGAGCTGAATATCTTGCGAGCGCTCCCAACCTTTTCAAAGCGTCCACTTGGACCAAAACTGTTAGGACCAGGAGTCGGGCTGTCACCCAAAAAGGACTCTACATCGTAAATGCTACAAGTCTGGGTGTAGAAGGTATATTAAATATCCAAAAAAACACACCTCGGTGTATTCCTAGGAAAACAAGTGCAGACAACTCCAAGCTCTCTTGACGGACACATTGATCAACAAATCAAATATACTTGCATTGAGTAATAAGGCACTCGAGAGGATCCTTGTTCCAATGAGGAGGGAAAAAAATACACAATCATATACCCTCCATCATATGGCCTTCCATCCACACTTTCAAGTCTGACAAACTAATGAGACGGTGGATTGAACGCTAGAAAAGACTTATTCCCTAGTGTTGAGGATAGGGTCTAGAGGAAAGTCTCCTGAACTGGGACCTTGGGTGACATCTCAACTCGATTCTCATGATTACAGTACACTAAATGTCATATCCTTATATTATATGTACAAGCTGAGAGTCTGATAATTAGAAAAGTTGGATTCCTTTGAGAATTATTGAACCCAAAATATTAGGATCACTCAAATTAAGGGTCCTTGACGAATTGAGCCTTGAAAAATCACATGCGCTGTCAGCATGGAAGGCCATATCGATATTGATATCGTGTCGATGCGATATTTCGACGATATTTCGGTGATATATCATCGAATATCGCCCATATCGATGCACTTTTGTGATGGAAATGCCTGAAAAGGAGGATATATCTCCATATCAGTACCAATAATGGTCTCATCTCGATATCGATACATATCGTCGATATATCGGGATATTTTCTTCCATGACTGTCAGGAATTAATCAGACTCCTTCATTCTTTAGATGCTCGAGGACGAGCATATTTTAAGTATAGGGGGATGATGAATCTCTCATTTATCATTTCTATACTCCCTTGTTATCCTCGAAACATAAGAACTTCATTGCAAATCTCCATTGATTCGCATCTTTAACAATAATCCTTCTCCCTGTAATTAACTCTAATTTCTGTATTTAAATTAACTCTTTTATTTACTTTATTTTATTCCCTATTAAAACCATTTAAAATTAGAGTAATTACTATATATTTATTTTGAAAAAAAATGTACTAAGCCTTCTCCCACTATAAGTAGGGTTGGCTACATGGATTCTTGCTCAAATCCATGTTGAAAGATTCGACTATTTTTTACGCTGGCCGACGACTACCTAACGCAACCCCTGCAAGAGTGGGATTTGAACCCTGGTCTTTTGTGTGGTAGATACATTGTACTACCACTAGACCATTAAGTGGGTACACAATTAAAAGAAATTAAAAGAAATTAAAAATACATAAAAAAATAACGAACCATATAACAGTAGTATTTTATCTATTAAAAATGCTTCCAAAAATATTTCTTTGTGCATTTGACCTCATTTGACTTTTTTCCCAAAATGAACTTGTAGATCTCCTCAAGATCTACAACTTTCATGTTTTGACTTTTTGCTACTTCTTCCTCCTTTTATTTCTTTCTTATTTTCTATTCTTTTCCCATTTTCTGAATAATCTGATCGGGCCACGTGGCGCCCTCTGGGCCGCCCATGTGGCCCCTTCTCTAGATGTCCATCTCACTCTCTCCGCCTTCATCCTAGCCGTTGACCTCCGCCTCCATACCAGTCGTCTGATTTTCTCCTTTAGACTCCATCATAGTTGTCACTTAGCGAAATTAACAAAATTTCACTATTACAACATAGTTTGACGAACCGATTTTGTCATACTCCATTTAGACAGAAGTTAGGCTTTTTGATAAAAAAAATTTCCAACCATTCTATATGCCTTAAATAAACTAATCAATGAGTCCTTATTTACTGAAAGATGCACCACTCTTATTCGTAGCATATGTAAAGGATACTAACTTAAACATAACAAATACACTATATAACAATCATATTGGTGTTTATGAATCTCATCTTATATTTATGTCAAGTGCAGAGAATCAAAAGGAGCTTATAATGCTATAGCACCAGGTTACACCCATAATCATTCATATCCAATAATCAATATACCCAATCAGGATTTCTTTATAATACCCTCATGAATTTTTTTAAGGCAATTACTAGTGAAATATGTGAGAAATCCGACAATTGCCTCAATATCCAAAGCCACATATTGCAGTAACGGAGGCTTGATTTATTTTGATCATAATGAGGGTCTGGACCTTTAATACATATTCATTAGAGTGTTTCGGCATCAAGTTGTCACATATGACTCATCTTTTTCACTCTTCCATAAATTTCTATTTCAGATCCAACAATAAAGATTCAAGTTAATTTCAGATAAGTTGCAGATTTCATTCATAACAGGGCAAGCATCCATATAATCCACACTATTAAGGGTAACATCAGAATATATTTCATGTATATTTAAAAACCATCTAAATCAGATTCCAGTACAGAAATATAGTACAGAAATATAAGTATATATATTGATCGTCTGACAGCCCATTTCCCTTCGAAATCATATCCTAACGAAAATCAAATTATCCAAAATTCTAATTTCAGGCAACCGCTTCCATGAACTGGTTCATACACCCAATATTTAACTCCTGGTCTCTTAAGCATTTCAAAGAAAAGAATGAATTAATTAAAGATGCAATATGAGCTCATGCATGCAAGATCAAACTAAAGCTAAGGATCACCTACACTATTTCTTTTTTTTCTTTTTTTTCTACCAAAAAGTTGTTGCCAGCAACTTGGAAAGTCTTGTTGCTGCTCCAATACTCCATGTAGCAGCTGCTACATGCTCAAGGACTTCTTTCCAACAAACTGGAACTGCTCCCTTGAAATTTCAGCAACTGTTCTACTGCAGTTGCTGCTACAAATCAGCCACCATTGCTGCTGAAGCTGATCCATTTTGGCTATTATGCATATTTATCTTTTTATTCCTATAGTTTTTATTGCATTGATGCCCTTGCATTAATTATTGCATATCTTGAGTACCATAACTCCAATCAAGTTGATTTCAGTTTCATTGGACTGCAAATTTTATGCTCTTCATGATGATACATTTTATTCATCGTTGTGACACGTTATTCTACATGCTAAATTTTAGGTGTTCATTGTGTTCACTACTCTTTATCTAAGGATGTTATAAGGGTTATAGTATACTTTTTTGCTCGGCTTGATAATGAAATTGAACCTCCTTTTATTGCTCAAGGATACTGATTAATTTAGGGCATTTTTGTATTTGCATCATCATCACATTTTACATCACTCTATATTACTAAAAATCAATTAAAAATTGCATATGGGCCTTTCATTGTATTGCATAGTGTATTGCATTTATTCTTCATAAAAATGCATTATTATTTTGTGTGCCTTATTGTCTTGCATCATCTACATATGCACCATATTATTTGTGCATTGTGTGCAATGATGAGATGTCCATTATGTCAGCTTAATGAAAACCTAGATCTATGATTATGATCACTCAAATTAATTCAATAATTTTCGATAAATAGATGAAGAGGCTTGTGTCCCTATGTTCGACCTTGGTAGTCTTGCTAAGTAAAAATTCTCTACAACATTCAAATATTGTGGTTTTTGATAAATCATTTTCTGCCTTCCTATAGTACAATATATCATTCTTAAGTGAGGTAGAAATTAGTTCATCAATGTTACTAATAGAATAAATGCATGCTGGCTAAAGTGGAGAGGGGCATTTATTGTTCCCAATGATAAGAAAATTCCTTTGAAAATCAAAGGAAAGATCTACAAAGCAGCCGCGAGACCTGCTATGCTCTATGGATATGAATGTTGGCCTGTGAACCATAGGCATGTGCAGAGAATGGCAGTAGCAGAAATAAAAATGCTAAGGTGGATGTGTGGACACGAACGTAAAGATCGGATTGGGAATGATACATCAGAATGAAAGTTGGTATAGCTCCGATCGAGGATAAGATGCAAGAAAACTGCTTAAGTTGGTTTGGCCATTTGCAAAGGAGGTCAGCTGAGGCACCGGTTAGGAGATGAGAGTTTTGGGATGTTGAGGCGGTTAAGAGAGGGCGAGGAAGGCCCAAGAAGTGTTGGAATGAGACTATATAAAGGGATCTTAGTTTTTTGGATCTAAGCCCAAGAATGACCCAAGATAGATCTGAATGGAGGCAAAGAATCCATGTAGCCGACCCTACTTAATGTGGGAAAAAGCTTTGTTGTTGTTGTATAATGTTCTTCACCTAATATTATTTACATGAGCTTTCAAACATCAATTAACATTTTAAATTCGAAATAAAATAAATTGAATTTCAATATTCAAAACTCAAAATGAACTGAATCTAAATTTAAGTTAGTAAATTCATTTAAAATTCAATTCGAATTCGGATCCAGAATTTTTGTAATGAATTGAATCTGGTGGATTAGTAGAAGGTACTTGATTCAATTAGTACTCCTAAGTACAGTAGAGGCTTAATTTTCCTATAGATGACTGGGTTGAGGAAGGAATCTTATGTTACTTATTCACATACCTTTTTAACCTGGTCGATAACAAGTCTTTGTGTGTTTTGGATACCTGGTCTATTGAGACTAAGACCCCTTTTTCTGCATAAAGCTCTCAAGTTGTGGGTGGAGGACTTTTTCATATGACCAGTTACCTAGAGACAATTGATGGATCATCATGTGGTAGGTACTTGTGGATCAGGTTTGATGGGTGCTTCTCAGTAACGAAGGCATATGCAGTTATGTGTGCATCGATGATTTTTTATCTTGACATCTTTGTCTACGATTATGTGCGTGTTCGGAGTTGAAAATTCCTATATGTGTGAATGTTTTCCTTTGGTTTTTCATATGATGACGTACTTTGACAGGTGCTTGGAGGGCAGAAATTCCATGGTTTGAACGAGTTATTTGTCTACGTTGTGAAGAAAACTTTGAAGATGCAAACCATCTATTTTTCAAAATTATGAATTTAGATGAGTTCGGGAAATTGTTTTGCTCACAAGGGTAAGAGATGATAGTGAAGTCTGGCAATAGTAGGAGAGGATCGAAGAATGACAAAACATATGTTTTTTAAAGAAAAAAGAATGAGGCGTCATAGAGATGTCCACCCAAGACAAAACACAAGTTGTCTCCCCGACTTTGGAAATATGATTGGTAATAAATGGTTTGATCTTTAGACGAGAATAATTTTTCATAGAAAATGAGTTTGAGTATGCAAGGGTGCTTATGAGGCAAGGACTATGTAATTTTATGTACTATATATGCTACATAAATATCTGAGTTACAAAGCATACCTTTGCGGTAGTCACCTCATGACTCTTCAAAAAATACACCTTAATAGTATCTTAACATTTCAACATAAGATAAAATCTAGGATAAAGACCCCGAGACTTAATGATGATCGCTTCCAGCAATATATGCATCTCTAGAAATCCAGAGGAAGGGTCAAGAGATGAGGGCCACTGCTCATGGGGTTACAGGAGATCAGGATAGGGCTTCTCCCCTTCGCCATCGAGGCTGAGAGAGATTTGAGGGAGACGGGGAGATAAAGGGTGAGGACTCTCGATGTCGGGGGATTCGTTCATCGACGTTGCATCGATGGGCATCACCCAAAAGCTCTGCTGAAGGGAGCAACGCCTTCGTTGGGTGTCACCCAGTATGCCATTGTCGAAGGGTGTTCATCCTTCTGTCGCGCCCATCGCAAAAGGGCTTCGAGCTCCCACATTGGGTTGTTGGACCACTAATGGGGGATGTTGGGCCTCCACTGCCCTCGATGAGGGTCTCGGGATACCTTCCTTTGTTGCATGAGGGTTTCGAGAACCCTCCCAGAGACACCTAGGCTCCGCCCAAGCTTGGGTAGGCTTCACCTAGGTCACATGGTGCCTATGACGATCTATCTAGGCCTTTGGGGACCTTTTCCGTGCTCATTGGGGCTGCACCTTTATCTTCGGAGCCGATGGCTAGACCTCCTATTTCAGTTGGGGATAACTCTCTAGAATGTGGGGATGCTCTATTGTTGTTGTCGATGGATGGGAGGTGGTAACGCATCGTCGGTCTTGGAAGGGTGCTCCGGCACATATGTATGCCAACTTTCGCTACTTCAATTGTGGTGCTTGGGGTCATCATCATCGGGACTGCAGTATTCGAGCAGGTGTGGATGCCTCATGAGACGCTAACTTTGAGAAATGAGGAAACTGTGGAGGTTGTTTGGCTCTTGGAAGACCTTTCTGCTTGCTAGATTGCTGCGGTGGTTTGTGGTGACTTGGCAGAGAGGAAAGCAAGTTGCCTCAGGGCCTTCTTCATTAATTGTTTCTTGGGGGATGTTGTTCCCTTGGATCATTTGTCTGTGTGTATACATAGTGTCTTTGCCTCGTGTGCGCGGATTTTGTTGGTGGTAGATGTTGAGGTCTCGAGTGTTCTATGGAGAAGGTTTCGGTTTAGAGATGAAGCTTTACCTCATTGAGCGAGGATCTTTCGCATTTTGTTATGTCGTTCACGTTGCAAAAGTTGGATTGTTTCCAGAATGAGCTGTATGGTGTTGCTGAGATAGTGCATATTATTTCATATGGACTTTGGTTCGAAGGTGGCGTCGATGTTGTGTTTATGGTTGAGGGTTGCAATTCAGGTCAGGTGTTTGAGGATGTACATGTGGCAGGTTGCACTTGAGGAGTGCTTGTCGCCAATATCTGATGGTTGGCTTCCCATTCATCAAAGTCCGGAGGAGAATGTGACATGCGATGGGGTTTTGGATCCTTTGTTCGACACATGTGGACCTTGGATTTCTGGGTGAGTCCGACACGAGGTGCAAGTCTTGTGTCACTCTACATGTCCTTGATGTGGCACACAAGGTGAACCAAGGTAGTGGGTTGACGAATGTGGTTGCTCCTGTCGGGAGTCCTGGTTTTGTGGATGCACGCTTCCAAATGTGAAAAAAGAGGACCCCATGACTTTGGGGGCTGAAACTATTTACACATGCCTTCTGCAAGGTTGATCGCTAAAGGATGTGTATTCTTCACCACAAGCGTCGACCATTGGTGCCATGGCCGCATTCGACCGAAGCACCGTCGGTGGAGCTTACCCATGAGAGGGCAAGGGAATACTTCTTTTGATGAGGGCGATGCCTCGGTGAGGTCTGTCGCATCCTCGAAGATGTTGGAGACACGAGGAGAGATTGCTTCCTATGTGGGCGTTTTATCGGTGGATGTGTCCCCCACTGTTGCTATATGAAGATTGTCTCGTGGAATGTTTGGGGCCTTGACCAGGCGAACAAGAGGAGAGTTGTATATGTTCTTTTGGAAGGCTAGAAGGCGGAAGTTTTCTGTGTGCAGGAAACAAATTGGAGGCGTGGGATTGTTTCAACTAGGGCGATTTGGTGAGATCTCGCTTCATTGACTTCAAGATGATCTCGTCGGTGGGGGCATTAGGGGGCATGATTATTGGGTGGAACAAGGAGTACTTGGAACTTGTTGAGGTGGTGTGTGACACAAGTATACTCTCGATTTTGTTGCAAAGGACCTCAAATGGTGTTCAATTCGTGTTTTCTACAGTCTAAGGCCCAACTAGCACCCCGTCATATGTGTTGTGGGATGAGCTTCATTTGGTTCATGCTCGTTTTCCAAATCATGCAGGGCTTGTGAGCGGTGAATTCAATGTCAGTATACTTGCAACTAACCGGCTCGCGGTAGAGGTGGTGTTGATCATGACTCCTCGTCCTTTGTTGAGTTTGTTGGTGAGTTGGAAATGAGGGTCTTAGATGCAATGAACCTAAAATTTACTTGGAGAAACTCCACCTCTCGATCCTGCTTACATCAGTTCCTTGGCTCAATTGGGTTTTGAAGCACTTTCCCTTGGGGTTGTGATGGCTCAATTGGGTTTTGAAGCACTTTCCCTTGGGGTTGTGATGGCCTTGCCATAACAAATTCATAAGTGTTTTTTTAAAAAAATGCATGATGCATCGTAAAGTAACACATATAGCTGATATGGTATATTGTGTGGATGTGTTCAATGTAGGAATACATAAATTTAGGATTTTTGATAAATAGTTTGTGAATATTTAAAGTTTAGGAGTTTTGGCAATATATTATGTTTAATAATAGTTTTTATGTTTATTTTCTCTATAAATCAAGGCTTACGCCTCGCCTCATTGATAAAAACCCGCCTCCATTGGCCTCGCATTTTGTAATAACTTGCCTGCAATATCTTATGTATCTAATGAAAAAAAATGACTAAAATAGCATTATCACCCATGAACTTGCATCCAAAGAGAAAATTAAAATTGGGTTAGGTTGTTGCAAGGAAACCAGGCAGAAGATCAATTATTTACATGTTGAATTGTTGACTGCCCCAAGGGCAACGCAGTCCTGCATCTTTGTTGACTAGCTGATACCAACACTTCTGCAAGATCGAAATAAATATCCTACAAAAGATTTCAAAAAATGGAATATTCAAATGACTTAATTGACCACAGTATAGCAAAGAGATTAAACTTCTCACTAAACCTCACAAAGAGATGATGGAAATATTTAGAAGACAAATAAAAGCACATTGTTAGAAATCAACATCAAAAGATGGGAATTTATCCGGATTGAACACAATGTACATAGAAGAAAACAAGAACATGTGTTATTGTCAGCATAAATACATATATACTCAAAGATGAGTAATATATCTTTTCAGTATTAAAGGGAGTATAATATCTTGTTAGTCCTTAAGAGAAGTGAGCAAAAACGGCCTTTCAGATGAGTAATCTTCAATATATACTCAAAGATGATAAGTAGCACTATTTCTTGCATTGCAGGCCATCTTCATTTAGTGCTAAAAAATGTTGGAAGCAATATTTTACCATTCTTTTCCTTCTGTAAGGAACACGACATCTTTGTTGCGTGTTATACTACAAGGCTTCTATCCATGTCATTGTCAACCAGATTAGTTCCCTTTTTTTAATCGCATGCTAGTTCACCCTTTTCACCAAGGGGTCTAATAAGTGATTAAGTGGGGTGTATAGCTGACTATGTAAGCTCATTCGCACTATCTTAATTATGGTGTTGTACTCGGGTGGGTACATGGATCTTGGGTGCGGATCCAATTTATCCTTACCACTACAAATAGTGTACATGCCCCCACAGGTCACGAATAAGTGGAAAGGAAGACAATATCGCAGCATGTGTGCACTAGAGCATCTCCACCCTTGGTTTTTCCATTCTATAAAAAAGATTCTCTATGTAAGTCCCCGTGACCATGCGAGTATTTGCTTGGATATTCGTTCTTCCATGTGGTATCAAAGCCAAATTAATCGAGGAATGGATAACTTGTGAAAACACTTCATGTAAATGATACACGTTAAGAGTATCCGCACAGCCAATTCTACGATTCGAGACTTCAGTTCCTGCCACATGTGAGTCATTGAAGGATTTTGTTGAGGAACTCTTCCAGTCCAGTTTATCCCCCAACACCCCACCCAACCCAAAACCCCACATTGAGATCGATCAAGTTTTTTGCATTGACTAACCAGTTGAGCCTTAAATTCAGGCACATTAATTGACCAATCTTCCTTAAGATCAATCAATGTCATTTATTTCAATCTTTGCTTCTGTGCAAATGTTCATTGGCATATTTAAGAGTGTGATCGATCAATCTCCTAAAGTTTATTGATCAAGTTGTGGTGGATCGATCACTTTCATCACAACAACAAAGTCTTTTCCCACATTAAGGGCTCGTTTGGTAACCGGGTTACCCCCGGGTTATCTCGGGGTAACCCGGTTTACCCCCCTCTTTTGATGGGATGGAATTTTATCATAAATCATAGTGACATCACATCACATTCTTTATTCCAACCCTCTCCAACCCTCATAACCATCCCAAACAGCTATTATTCCAATCAGGTTACCCCAACGGGCCCAACCCACTCCAACCCAGCAACCAAATGAGCCCTAAGTAGGGTCGGCTACATGGTTTCTTTGCCTCCATTCAGATCTATCTTGGGTCATTCTCGGGGTTAGATCCAAAAAACTAAGATCCTTTCGGATAGTTTCATTCCAACACTTCTTGAGCCTTCCTCGCCCTCTCTTAGCCAATCAACATCCCAAAACTCGCATCTGCTAACCGTTGCAGCCGATCTCCTTTACAAATGGCCAAATCACCTTAAGTGGCTTTCTCGCATCTTATCCTTGATCGGAGGTACACCAACTTTCCTTCTGATTGCATCATTCTGAATCCGATATTTACGTGTATGTCCTCACATCCACCTTAGCATTTTCATTTCTGCCATTGCGATTCTCTGCACATGTTTATAGTTCACAAGCCAACATTCAGATACATAAAGCATAGCAGGTCTCACGGCTGCTTTATGAAGCTTTCCTTTGATTTTCAAAGGAATTTTCTTAATACATAGAACATTAGAGGCTCCTCTCTACTTCACCCAGCATGCATATATTCTATGAGTAACATCTCCATCAACTTCCCCACCATGTTGCAAAATAAATCCCAATTATCTAAAAGAATCTAACTACTGAATGTTATCCTTATCAATCTTCACCTCAATTCATTCACCACTGATTCCATCAAAAGTGTGCTCCATATATTAAGTCTTAGCCCTACTTATATGAAATTCTTTAGTCTCTAATGCATGTCTCCAGGCCTCAAGCTTCTTATTTACTCCATCTCTAGTCTCATCAATCAACACAATCATGGTTTCAAATTTCGCGAAATTTCGCCGAAATTTCGGTTTCGACACCCTACCGAAATCGAAATCGAAATATCGATGTATACCCTTCCTTCACAAATCTATGCCGATTTTGACCGAAATTGGCGAAATTTCGTCGATATTTTGACGAAATTTCGAAATTATTTTGTTTTTTCACCATCTCGAAACGAAATCGAAATCGAGATTTAAAACCTTGAACACAATATCATTAGCAAATAACATACACCAAGGTATCTCATCCTTAATGTGACTAGTCAACTTTTTCATAATCAAAGTAAAAAGTAATGGACTCAAAATTGAACCATAAACCAATGTTGATGTCAAAATAGACAGTCTTCCCAAGCTAGATCCTTACACAAGATGAAGACCTATCATACATATCCTTTATAAGGTTAATGTATAGGACATGTACTTGTCTCTTCTCCAAAACTCCCCACATGTGGGACAAAATCATAAGCCTTCTCCAAATCAATAAAAAACATATGGAGGTTCTCCCTTTTAACTCTATAAATCTTCGCTCTATATATCTCCATTATTCTCCTCAGCAAGTGGATAGCTTCAATAGTTGAGCGACCTGACATGAATCCGAATTGGTTTTCTTCTACTTTAGAAACTTGACTCAACCTTCTTTCGATCACACCCTCCTAAAATGTCATAGTATGACTAATCAGCTTGATACCTCTATAATTCGAACAATTTTGAATGTCTCATTTGTTCTTATAAAGAGGCACCACGATGCTTCTCCTCCATTCTTCAGGCATTTTCTTGTTTCGCCAAATAACATTGAAAAAATTTGTAAGCCCAGTCAAACCATGCTTACCTAGAACTCTCCAAACTTCTATAGGAATATCATCAGGTCATATACCTTTCTCATATTTCATAACCTTCAAAGACTCCTCTACATCCTTCCTTTGTATCCGTCTATAGCTTGCACGATTCAAGTAACTTTCACTACTAGCTAGATCTCCCAATGTTATCTCTCCATTTCCTTCCCTGATGAAAAGCTTATGGAAATGCGTGTTCCATCTAGTCTCTATATTCTCCCAATGTTATCTCTCTATTTCCTTCCCTGATGAAAAGCTTATGGAAATACGTGTTCCATCTAGTCTCTATATTCTTCTGAGTAACAAGCGCATGTCCTTGGCGGTTATGTTGACAGCACGTTCCTCAGAGGGGCGTCAGACAGGGATGCCCATTGGCACCTTTGTTGTTCATTATTGTAGCGGACGCTTTGGCAGTTATGTTGAGGTTGGTGGCGAACGAGGGGTGTGCAGAGCTTATGTGAGAGACGACATTTCCATATCAGTGTTGTAGTATGCGGAAGACACTATCATGTTCATGGGAGCCGATAGGGAAAAAATGCGGCGAGCATCTCCTATTTGGACATTTTTGGAGACCTATCAGGATTGCAGATCAACAAAGACAAATCAGTGGTGGTGCCTTTTGGATTGGCTGAGCACGAGATGTAGGAGGCGGTGGAGGCTTTGGGTTGTCTAGCAGGGGACTTGCCGATTACTTACTTAGGTCTCTCGTTTGTGGCAGGTAAGCCGAGGAATGGCGATTGGAGGATTCTTTTGGATAGACTGGAGGGTAGAATGGTAAGGTGGAGGCGTCGATGTTATCGAGAGGCAGGAAGTTGATTCTTCTGAAGCATGTTCTATCCGCCGTCCTTATTTTCTTCTACTCCACGAGGCGGATCCCTGTGGGTGTGCATACTCGGATTGAAGGTCCA
The DNA here is from genome assembly GCA_037367405.1 of Ottelia alismoides. NCBI lineage: Eukaryota > Viridiplantae > Streptophyta > Magnoliopsida > Alismatales > Hydrocharitaceae > Ottelia > Ottelia alismoides. The sequence continues at coordinate 788,842 of JAZKJV010006960.1, read as the reverse complement.
ATGAGGAGGTTTTTTGGGGATGATGAGAGATAGAATCACCGGGGCATACATTTGATTGGATGAGAGAGGATGACAACGTCAAAGGAGGGTGGGATAGGAATTTTGAGGATTGGCGAGATCAACAAGGCGTTCATGGTGAAGTGGGTGGTGCGAGTTTGGGGCAAATCGGAGGATTTGGCTTGCGGACTAATAAGGACTGTCTATGGATTGTGCATGTCGTTGTTGGCGATTCCGGGTCGGTTGCCATCATCTTTATGTAAGGGAATCGCCGAGGTGTTGCCTGAGATAGCGATGAAGCTAAGGCCTGTTCTCGAGGCCGGTGCTTCTTTCTGTTTCTAGTTGGATAATTTGGACGGGCGAGGGCAGTTTAGGCGAGCATTTCCCAAGATTAGGAAGGATGCGATGGACAGAAGGGGCAACGGTGCAATAGATGTGGACGAGTGGCTCTTGGTCACCTACCTTCACGTCTTCCTTGTCGGATCAAAGGGTTGATGATGGCGTTGTTGGTACACTGTGAGGGCTCGGGGTAGGGTAGGGACCACTTTACATGGGAGGATGGGAGATTCACAATTAAGAAGGCTGATCGTTTTTTGGTGGAGGAGGGAGGAGGTGGAGGAGGTGTTGACGGACACCAAGTTGATTTGGAAAAGCAGGGTGCCCAATCGAATAAAGATTTTTTATGGTTAATGCAGCAAGATCGGATTCTCACGCAAGTTCACCATGGCAAGCTTCTGGGTCTGGAGATTGGGATGTGCATCAGATGTGGCATGACTATGGGAGATTTGGACTACCTATTTTTCTCCTGCTCGTCCTCCGCTCATGTGTGGAATGTAGCCAGTATTCCATGGTTAGAGGGGCTGGACTGTAACGATTTTGGAGAAGCTTCACAGCGTTTTGCAGATATGGTCATGAGAAGAGTATTGCCCTTTAGCGTTGTTGTGGGCGATTTGGTGTGCAAGGAACAGTGACATTTTTGGAGGATAACTTTGTTACACTGAAAATATTGTGGAACACAGTATAGCTTTTTGTACATTATGGAGGATGTAAATTGCATGTAAACTTTATAATTTTATAGTTAAATATATTTGACAGTGGGTCCCAATTTTCAGGGACTCCACCCATTTACTTCTCAAAAAAGGTTCTATTACTACTCCGTTCTTTTCAACCAGCAAGAATGATCAAGAACTAGAATGACGTGGACTGCAAAATTTAACCAGAAAAAGAAACAATGACAGAAGCATAAAAGAGGTTTCGTGACAGCATTGGACTGACAACAGACTATATATGAAGGCCAGAGAATCATAACTCATGAGCATGTAAAGCAATCACCACAAAGGATTTCAAATATTTATGCACGTGATTTGCTAACCCATAAGCACAAAAAGGAATCGTGACTTTGGTCAGATAGCCAGCAAGTAGTGTTCCAACTCAAGTGTGGTCGCTTGAAACTGGCCGAAAACAAAAACAAGTCTCCTTCACATTACACGTACTTGTTAATGCTAACCTAACTGTGGAATCCAATCAACAAAAACCAAGCAGAAAAAGCCAAGCAGAAATAATGAATAGCTTTATTAGAACCAACGGAAAATAAATTCAGAAAATAAAAGAAAAATAACCAACATGGATGTGGCCAAGAAGGGGGGAGAGAGGCCAGGCGGTAGCGGCCGTTGACGGCGGGTTCGGGCGGCGGCTGCAGTGACGCGGGTTGGAGGGAGCACGACGGTTATAAAATGGCGGCGGCAGTGGCGACTGGGGGCGTCGGAAAAGACGATTAAGATGGTCTTGGTGCGGCGGTGGGGGGAGAGGAGGGCCTCGTACGGGTGGGTTTAGCTGGAAGGGTTCGAGTGTGTGGATGAACGAGGGAGAGGAGATTAAACAAAGGGGAAAATAGGGATGCCCTTGTCCTTGTTTTCCACCAATTTTCTTTTTTTTATAAATATTATCATGTATATTCATCTATATATGCGTAAAATGGAGTTTGCCCCCAAGGGAGAGGTAACTTAGCTCCCCCGTCCCATTCGGTCCGATTTTTTTATTTTTTTTAAATTTTTTTCCGTGGATTTTCATTAATATATTCTTATATTATGTCATTAAAATTTTGTGCGAAAAAGAGACTCGTACGGCCTCCATCCAGATGGGATCGTTTTTAGCAATTCTGTTACCGTTAAAAAATGGCTGTCTGGATGGAGGCCGTAGGAGTCTCTGTTTCACACGAAATTTTAATGACATAATATAGGGATATAGTGATGAAATTTCACGTAAGAAATTTCCAAAAATAAAATAAAATAACCGGACGAAATAGGGCGGGGGAGCCAAGTTAGCTCCCCCTAGGGGGCAGCCCCATTTAACCCTCTATATATTCTTAAATATATCATTTGAATTTCGTCAGAAACATAGACTCATATACCCTCCATCTAGAATAGATAATTATAATAGTCTAAACATTGATGTAATCGACCTATTCTATATGGAGGGTATAGGAGTCTCTGTTTCATACGAATTTCGAATGAGATATAGGAGGGATATATATATATATGAATATACATGGTGATATTTAAAAAAATAAAAAAATTACACGAAAAATGAGGCGAGGAAAGCCATATTGGTTGCCCCATAGGGGCAGTCCCATTGAACCCTAAAACAAATGGGGGTAAAGTTTAATTGACGTTTGGACTGCAGGGTGAGAGGGAAAGGGGGCGAAAGGAGATATTTATATAAGGCTATGTTTCGATGTGTGGGGATAAAAGGGCGAGAAACAAATGAAAATGTGTGTTTTTGCTTTTTTTAGTGTTTATCACTTATATGCTCCTCTTAATTTCTGTAATATCAATTCTCTCTCTTCTTTTTTTGAAATATCAATTGTGCATCTATCTTCTTTCAGTTTTATCACTTGTGCTTGTCGGGTTAGTTATCATCCATTCATGTCCCAAACGAACGTTGATTTTTGGATAGAAGGGTAATTAGAAAATAAAACCTATGGTAGATATGCCATGTTTAAATCCCTTCCTCTTTGACTCCTTCCTCTTCCTTTTCCTCCATCATAAACCAACATCCTTTGAACCCTCCTCCTATGGCTCCTTCCTCCTCTGCCTCCCACCTCCTCCAGCCCGATCCCCCTCCATCCCATTCCTCGTTGCCCTTTTACCTCCCATAAAAAACACGCATTGCACCCACTATTGGTTGTGTACAACAAGCTTGCAATTGCATCTTGCACACAACCACTCTCTCCTTTTATCGCGGCATACTTCGTGAGTCGTCGCTCAATCCTCCCTCTGTGAGCCACATCCATACCAACATTTGTACGATGCTCCTGTTTGTATGTACATCAGTTGTGTCGTTCATCTTCATGTGCACATCTCAGTAGCATCAATTGTTCGAAGGATAAAGGCTCGGAGATCTGCTTGCATATGAAGATGAATCTTCAAGCTCAGTAAGCCCATATGAAGAAGCATAGTCAGAGCTCCTTTTGAAGAGACTCGGATTAATAAAAAAAATGACTCACGCATCACGAAAGCATGGAGATTGCATCATATGCGATCTAGGTCAACAAGTCATACTAGTCGATGGGGTAGTGGAATTTAAAAAGAATTCGATGGAACCACGTGGCTTGGGAACCTTTCCCATTCTGTTCCATCGAGATCGCAAACAAGTATTAGGGTTACCTCTTGTGGCGTGATCGTGATCCTCGTGTCTCTAAACGAAGAGACATCCTATCTCAAATCTGATTCGACATAGATAACATTTGGAGACACGTGGATGAGACGTGTGCTCCCCGCAATCCTTGTTGATGATCCAAACCGAGAAACTCTTGATTTTGTTATATGAAATCAGTAGTCTTTCTAGAGAGCATAGAGCATCGAAGAAGATGGAGATCCACAAGCAGTCGATCTGACAACACAACGGTACCGCGACGATGGTGACACTCTCCGTAAACCCTATAGTGGACGACCACTTGGGTTTGATATGGATAGCTTATTGACGTGTATAGAGAGGGGGGAGAGAGAGAGAGAGAGAGTTTTGTTGCTCTAGCTTGTATGTTGAATTGTTGTAGAGAAGAGCCTAGGGTTTGCCCTTTTCTTATACAAAATTGGATGGCTAGGATGCACTCCTAAATTAATATCAATGTTCTAGATTTTATTGCAATAATTTAAAATAACAATTAATTAATTAAAAGAAATAAATAATATTGAAGACATTGTTCAATAAATTTAGTTCCCATTAAATCAATTACATGTAGAAGGAAGGAAGGAGGAGAGTCTCTTTTCCAAATAGGATGGATGGCCACCATGGAGACTTTTTCCATGTTGTCATCCACTCCTATTATGAATGGAGACTTCTCCTCTTTCCCAATTGATGGGATTCCCAATCGCATCATATTTCCCACATGTTGCAACAACTTTGATTGCTTGAACGGGAGCTTTGATTATTCTCCCATCAACAACATGTGCAAAGGGAAGGGTAAAAGGATCGACAACTGATGTTAAACCATAAACACATGTAGTGTGATTATACAAAAGGAAATACCGAAAAGGCCAAGTGCTCGCCATCGTAGTCTAAAGAGAAGGGAAGAGATCATCCTCCATTCGGTAAGTAGGCAAGGGAGGGGGGGCAGGACACATGTCGATTTTTTGAATGGAAGGATTGAGGGTGATGTGGCTAAAGCTAGAGATGAGGTCCAACCTTTAGTGAGGCTTTTTTATAGTCTTGTCAGGAACATCAGAAATGCAAGGGAGGGGCGCTACTAGGCCTGAACCTTGACGACCTCACTGACAACCTTCCTCTATATCTCCTGAAAACCCATCCAGGGAGACGGCTGAGGACTCGGGACCAAGCCCCCCAGACCCCCACCAAAGAAAGCGTCCGAGTAGACTTTTCCGAGGGGGGCACCCAGTTCTCCGGAACCAGGACACATCCAAACCTCTTTGGAAAGAAAAAAGACACTTCTGAGTCCTACAAGTGAGCACCAACTCAGACGGCAGGAAGCAGGAACTTCCCATTCGACATCGACCACTCTGGCTTACCAGAAGCTTTTTGCAAGAGCCTAAGAGCGAAGCGAACTAGGGGAGGGGAAATCTCAGAAACTGAACGAGGGTATATACCCGACGGTGCGAGGGAGGGAGCACGAACCGGGCGACCGACTCTTTCGGATTCGGGAGGTCATTTCACTCTCTTTCTCCGAGAGGTAGGAATAGAGGGTGGAATCGGGTCGGGGGCTCGCTCCCATTTATGAGGAGCCGGGGCTGAGGGTCCCCCCGGGGCCTTCCCTTCCCCCAACCCCATCCCAGCGGGCTGTTTTCTAGAGCTGGAGGGTCTGCTGCTTTCTCTCAGTCCCGACGCGCCCCCCGCAACTAGACTTTCTATAATAAGCCGCTTACCGAGGCGGGAGGACCGGGGTCCAGAGTGGGTTGGGGTATGGAGCCGTAAGCGCGGTGGGGCCGAGTACGTGCCTGTACGGTTCATGGGTGGGATATGAGATGTGATTGGTTGGGACCTTTCACTCACTCCCCTCTATTCGAAATATGCCTTTCTAGGAGCATTACGATCTGCAGCTCAAATGGTCCCTTATGAGGTCTCTATCGGTCTGATTCTTATTGTGCGCCTTGTGAGCACGTTTGGATCCGCGAAGGCATGCATCGGATGTTCCCCTAACCCAACCCGGGAAGTTCCCGGAGGGAACGGCAGCATGAGGAATGTCCGCGTCTCGTCGCAAGGTGTCGAAGGAGGCTTGGTTTTAAACCAAGGCTCATTTTGAGTTGTCGGTTCATAGGGCTGGCAGTGCAGTCCGGGGCACAAGGGTCCTGGTACTATCCAGGTGCGAATAAGCCCGGAGGTGACTGCAATGAGACGATTGCCCCCAGCTCCACCGGCCTAAACGAGGAGCAAACACTCGAACGTGAGAGCAAGGGATCACCGCTCCGACAGAGGGAGGAGAGAGGTTGGAGAAGTGGGTGGGGGTCCGTCCCGTCGATCCGAGCGAAGCGGGGGGCCCTAGCTCCTAGGGGGGTGACAGATCGGCCATAGGACTAGTCCGGTACCTACACCAGGGCAAAATATGTCGAGCATACGACGATGCCGCCCGTTTTCATTTCGTGGAAGTACCCGGCAGAGGAAAGGGCTGTAGGTGCTTGCGCGACAAAAAAAGCACGGACGAGCCACATGCAGGGAAACTTGCACGTGTGGTTCTGGCCGGAGCCCCCGGTATACTGTACTAATATGTGTAGGTCCCTGTAATTCGAGTGAGATTGTCATGGCGCAAAAGCAGATATGGTTCGGTATTCCCTTGTTCCCCGTATTGGTTATGTTTTTTATTCCTTGTCTAGCAGAAACTAATCGAGCTCCGTTTGATCTCCCAGAAGCGGAAGCTGAATCAGTTGCAGGCTATAATGTAGAATATGCGCGGGATGCGATCCTGGGGAGTTCACTGTTGGCGGAAGCCAATGTCCCGGGGTCCCGGGGACTCATTCTGACTGAAACAAGGGGTGGGTCTTTACCAACTTCGACAATCCGACAACTCCTGGTTCTATCAAACCAGACACTTCCTGGGAGGTCTTCTACTAGACCTATAACCAGGCTCTCATTTGCCCTCTATAGTGTCGGGAACGACTCTTAGCCTCCTCAGAGAGAGGTCGTCTTTTTCCTTTTCACCAATTATTATATAGTCTTTTTCGTCCCCTATAATGACGTCCTATATATCTATATCTGGGGTCGTTGGGTAAAGCAAACTCCCTCCTTGGACGAGCACGGGGCTTAGTCAAGTAGAACCGGGTTGCGCTGCTTGATGCTCCGATCGAAAACAAAGAAGTGGGGCCATGCCGGACAGAATATGCGTCCAAAAGGTAGTTGACTTGCAGATTTCCGGAAGCCCGGAAAAGCAGCCCGCCCGAGGGAAGAAGATCGTGGCAACGTAGACCTCAGTTTATTGGATCCTGGGGAACCATCACAAGGCCGGCCCCTCTTTGTTTGTTCGAACGAGAATGCCGTGTCGTCCAGCGGAGCTTAGAAGAAGGTGACTCGGAGCTTAGAAGAAGGTGACTCGCGCAGACAGCTGACTCCTTTGGAAGAGATCGGTGGTTGACTTTCTCGATTTGCAAGAATAAGGAATAGCCAGCTGGCTGGTCAATCTCTGTGATCTTATCGGCCGGCAAACCGGAGACGGACGACCACGGTCCCGACCGTCACCAGCACCGTGACGTTTACTAATCAATGACTCAAGGGCTCACTGCAAGCGGGGGAGAGGAGGTGTGGGGGCGTGGGTTCCATAGTGCTTCGTTTGAGTGATGAAGGCGATTGAGCCAGTGAGCGGCCGCTCAAATAGTGGCGATAGTCGGGCTGCAAGCTCAGGTCCTAGTTCCCTTTTCTTCATATTACCTCCGCCCATTTGCTAGTGGTAAGGTCGAGTAGCTCTCATTGCTTCGTTCTCGATTTCCTTTCCCGAATTGCCCCTGCGTCTCATCCCCTATCCCTTAGTGGCTTCCAACTCTGGCCTTCCACTTTTCCTTCAGGCTACGAGGCAAGCAAGCGCAACCTTCCAACTAGTATATAGACCTCATCATCTGTTGCAATGGACTTGTCCCCCTCATCCCGGGTAACCAATGGCCCTATCCCACTACTCTCCACTTCCTGTCGCACCAGTGGAGACCGACCCCGGGCTAGAAGCCAATGAGCTTTCTGCATCTTCATGTGACTTTATATTACTAGTTGTCGAGAGGCCCCGAATTCTTTGATTTTTGAAGGATTATATAGTTAGTTGAAGTTGATAATCAAATACGGTGTCACAGGTGGATTCCTGGGGACGCTGACTTATCTTGCACTGAAACTCAACCCACTAGATGAGATACCTATTCTCTTTCCGGAACCAAACAGAGCGTCAAGACCTTAGAAACGACTTTACCTACTCCTTTTTATCCAGTCGAGCCAAGCTTTCTCCCTTAACTAGACTATAGGGCTATACGTCATTGAGAAGTGAGAAGGAAAGAGAAGTATGATCTCACCACTATGAAGAACTAGCTTGATTCTCTCAAATGCTTTGATGCACATTTCTTCTATAATATTCAAATAGCGGTCGATGCGCTTTAGGTTGACGCTGGGAGAAGGAGTCCTATCGTTGACACGAGAAGAGGCCATGGGAAGCACAAGCAAGACAGACACGAGACGCGAAGACGATAGGGGACTAGTAGAGGAAAGTGGGCCGAGTGTGGTTTTCACGTCACGAGATGGTCCCAGAAGTGAGAAATCAGAGGACTTGTTCTGGCTTCGAAGGCCTTTTGAGACTAGCCCTAAGGTCTCTTGCTAACTAAGCATTCCGAGGAAAGGCGCTTCTAGTAGATAGTAGAAAGAAGCCACCTAGCTTTCTGAGTGGAGGAAAAAGGCACTTTTTTGCGCAGGCAGCAGGGTCATTCCTCGATTGCTTAAGGCAGAAGCGGCCCGTCGATCCCAAGCCAGACTCAGCAACTAGAGTGAGTCGCCGGGCATGACAAGATGAAAGCACTTCCACTCTACTATATATGTGACTTACGTATAAACAAACCCTACTTCGTTTGTCCCCGCGCAAGGAGCGGACTTTCGAGAACATGCTATATCTCTCAAAGCGCTTCTTCGAAACTAGATAATAGGCGCGAACCCCTATTTACTATCGCGTTCCGCCGGGGTCGAAGCGTAGTGAGACGGAGGGGGTCGTCGAATGCTGTAGTGAGGGGAACTTCATATATAAGGGGTGGCTTCGAGCTAGGGAGCGGGAATGAGGGTCGAAGAAACTTATAAAAGCTTATTCTATTGATTCGGGTAGGTTCGGCATATTCGGGTAGGTTTCGGCATAACAAAGCTTGCACCTCAAATTCAGTCAAGCTTCCAAAGCGAGACGACCGTGCATGGAATTTGATTCTTCCCAATATCTCATGAGTGAGCTCATGTCTTCCGGTTCAGTAGTGAACCTGTATGATCCCTTTGAGAGTTCATATTACTCATATGCCCTTATATGCACACCAACTCGACGGTATATAGACCTTGGTTAGGTCATCAACCTATTGGCCTGCCAAATGTACGCACTTAGACATATAGTAACACATCAGTCTTCAGTCAGAGGATGCGTGCCTATATTGTGACAGCATACGACATAGGACTTTGGTTATCTCAATCTCGTTAAGTCAACTCTTTGACTTAACTAATCTGACACCTCCGAATCTCTATTCATGTGCAGAGGACCTGCATCAAGAGGTCGATCAGATATCAGCCTATATGAGAAAAGGATTGCCATCTCCTACTCAGGTTGGAGATCATCTCTTAATAATCATTTGACGCTATTTGATGAGTCCTCAATCTAACTCCTTAGATATTCATCCAAACACCAGCCTCTATGATTCAATTATTGAATCGACAACTATATGATTATAAAGATGGCCATGGTACATAATCCTAATTGTACAGAGGGACCTATTATGCAAATTATTTATTCTTTATTTCAGATCAGGGAAAGATTTTCGTAATAACATTTATTGCAAAATAGCTCGTCGTTGGCTCGCATGTCCAACAATCTCCCAATATCCCAAAGAGCCATTAATGGGCTAATCATTTAAACCCACACTCATGTTACAATCATATGATATATAGAAACAATAGCTAGGTAAGCTGATCAATCATTCTGTTCCCGAGAGACTATGCCAAGTCCTTTTACGGTACTTGCATATCCCCTAGAAACAGTGCTCGCATCCAATGTGAATGTTGCATCTTATGCAACCAATACTCAATCTTGTCAGTTATAGTGTCCTTGACACTATAGCTTAACAATTATTATAACCAATATTTTCATAATCCTTATCAGAATACCCTTATTCCTGGAGATCTCTATCTCCCAAGGTATCCATAGTTAAGACCTTTTAGATCACTATTCATAAAGTCTTAAGTTCTTGAAAATAAGACTTTTACGATTAATATCTCAAAAATCTTTTCATCTTTCAAGATATTGTTATTACTGCAATAAAGTGTTTTATCTCCTTAGTAGGATTAGCAACATTTACTACTCCCACTGTATGGCAGACATCTGTCTTTTGTACACATCTATCATACACTCAGCTTCTCATAACTGATGCACAAGTGCAAGCAGTTCTGGCATTCACTTCCTCAACTCTTTGAGGTACTATCCCTTCAGATAGGTCAGTACCGTATCTTAAGGAAAGGAAGACTTCCTTGGGGTTTTCCAAGAATGGAACATGTCCAAGGTGTACTACAAATGTGACAGTCCCAATATCCTCTTCTCTTTGCTTTTGAACAACTTCAAAACTAAGATCTACGAGGTATCCTTGAGATCATATCTCAAGATATGGAATAGCTAGTCTATAAAACACTTATTATCATCCTTATATCATTATAAATGATTAGGATATTATCTACATTTATCACGATGACACAAATGACACTCCCACTAAGCTTCACATGGTTCATCAAGATTTCCTCTGAAATCATAACATTTATAATTTCATCAAATCTTATGTTCCAACTGCAAGAAGCTTATTTGAGTCCAAAGACGGAGTTCTTTAGCTTGCATACCTTGCTTTCCTCAACAATGAAGCAATGAGGTTACTTCACGTGAATATCCTCAAAGAGGTATTCATAGAGTAATACAATCTTGACTCACATCTTGAAGATTCCATAGTCAAATTGTGTAGCCAGGGTTATCTATATTATGATGGGTTTAAGCATGGTCACTGAAGAGAAAGTCTCATTGCAAGCAATGTCTTCTCTTCGGTGTGTAGCTCATGGCTACGAGCTGTGCTTTGAAGGTCCCTATCTTCTCATCAGATTCTCTCTTTCTCTTGAAGATCCATTTACACCTTAATGGGTCTTACCCATATAGGTGGATCCTCGAGGGTCCATATACAACATTTGTATATGAAGTCTAATTTAGATTTTATTGCTAACATCCATATTTCCATGCTATGATCTTCAGAAGCTTCATTACACGAAGTCAGATCATTGTCAGATTCAATTGACACATGGAATCCATCTTCAAACTTATTTGAAGAGGTATTAGTGTTTCATCTTTAATAGTCCTTTTAGTTTACAATTTTAGGAGCCTCATTATCTTCTCAAGATTAAATGAGTTCCTTCACTTCATTTCATCTTGATTCTCAAGAGTCTCATCCTCTAAGAATCACATTCTTATAGATGTGATCTTTTAAGAATCACAAGGTCATAAAGTAGGTATCAAATACCATCCTTTATTTCTCTAATGAAGTAGCACTTTCAGGTGCTGAATTTCAGCTTACTTGCCTGGAACCTTATTAAGGATATATATATTGTAGTCTCTACTACATATATATCTTGGAAACTAAGAGGTAATTATGCTAAGATTCATCATTGATCAAATTATGTCAAGCATGTGCTCGCTTTGTATTAGTTTGTTAACTTTTTAATAAAATCCTGTGGTGGACACCTCTGAGTGTTTCCCCTTGTTTGGCTTAAAAAAATTGAACAATATACATACCTTAATTTTGTTACAGTTCGGGAATTATTACACACATAATGAGGGAGGATTGGCAGTCGTTGGGGAACAAACAAAAAAATGAAAGAAAGAGAATAAAAGTATCCTTTTTTAAAAAAGAAAAAAAATACAAAGAAGAAAGGACGAACTGTAGTGACATCCAGGGACCGTCGGACCGAACACCCACCTTAGTGACGATCACGCAGACAGGCCTTGAGTCTGGTTTTGTTCCAACAATTGGCTCCACAAAAACATGTAGGCGGTGGTTGATGATTCTTGGGAGGAACATATTGGTGAGAATCTGAAGCATGGTATCGCATAGCTTGTAAGGTCCACTCCCGTTCTGTAAGGACCACTGGCTTCTTCCAACCATTGCTGTGACAAATCTGATACAAGATCCAAACTGGTCAGAGCAAATGAAATCTTCGAGAAGCCCTATTAGATGTGAATTGTTGATAGTATCCAACCAAATCGAGAAAGCTGCGAATTTCAGAAATATTTTTCGGCTGGCTCCAGTTCCCTACTGCTTCCACCTTAGCCGGGTCCACTGCTTGGATATGACATTTATCATCAAGCTGGTGTTGACGTAACATCTCAAGTACGATTCTGAGATGTACTCGGTGCTGCTCTGGATCAGGTGAGTATATCAGAATGTTATCCACGATCACGAGATGGCATCTGAATGCTCAAGGATCTTAGATTCTCTGTGAAATCAATTGATCTGATCACCAAATCTAAACGGCAGCCAAGAAGCACACCAAGCAGATCAGGGGAACTACTTCGACTTAGCAGTTGTTGAGTAAAAGATGTAAGGAAGCATGATCATCTCCAAGAGGAGACTGGGGAGTAGAGGGCCAAACTATAGACATTTCAATGGCCTCATCTGATTAGGTGTCGTGGAGCTTCTGTAGAAGTTTTCCCACGAGGTGGGTTAGAGGTAACCTTGTCACGGATTTGCTGAGGTTGGTCCTTCCTTGCAGAGTGAGAGAAAGGAGGGTCCAAAAGTTGGAATGCAAGTGATGAAGAGTGTGGTGGCTGCTCTCGATCTGAGCATCGGTTTCATGAGGGTAAAACTTGGTTGAAATCCTAAATTTGGCTTTTTGCCTAAGAGAAAATAGACAACATCTCTTGAAGGTTTGAGGACATAATGTATAAAAAACATCCGATGTTTGCTGGCGTGGTAGGGCAGTCTTTCTTGACTTATCTCTGTTGCAGTTTTAGATTCATACTAATAGAATGCAGGAGGAACTGCTGCAATTCGGGCCAATGAGGCTTAATACAACGTCGTTATAGAGTTTATCACTAATGATTGATGTAAAGAAAACAATGTAGAAGAACCAGATCTAAAGATTTACCAACATCCACAAGGAAACTTTTTATGATAAGACGAACTGTATCATCTGAAAGACATTAACTTGGTGTCTTATGGTCGCAATAATCCAAAACCTGCTTTATGGAAGATTTCAAAAGGTGGCTTTGTCAGTCATTTTGTTACTGAAAGTAACAATATAAATCAACATATAAGGCAACTTGCTCTCAGAAGATACTAAATTAGGTAATAATGGGCATGCACAAAGATTAAAAAACTCTTATGACCTACTTACAAATCCAGACGCCCTTCCTTTTATCACTTTGCAAGTTATATAATTGATGCAGTTCATATCCAAACATCTATTTAGTAGTAAATTCTTGGTGTAATTTTGTTAATTTTATATGCCTGGACAGCTGACATTCTGGGGCTTTGAAGTAATTTTAGAGAGAACCCATGTATTTGAAAAATTAAGTCAGTATGTGGTTGAGCCATTATTAATCATAATTAATAGGCTGAATTTGCTCGTAACTTGTCCCTATAATGATTTTTTTATCATGTGGTACTTGGAAGTTGTATTACTTGTTCTAAAGAATTAAGATTTGCAAATACCAAAGTACTAAATTCTACCAACTTGTTATAACTTATTTATATGATGTTATTGTCTACATTATAAACTCGCACGGCCTTAAGTTGGGTTGGAAAAATAAGCTGAGAAGGAAACCTTTTTTCCGTCTCGAACTCTTTAATTCACTGTCCATTTTCTGACAAGAGTTTTCATCTGTTTCCATAATCATTAAACTCCTGCACTCGGGAAATTTTACGAGTTTCATTGTGCAATGGACAGGCGACAGACCGTCTCGCAATGGCTTTGGCCTCGATGGCCTTGTTCATAGCCTTCCTACCCACGAAAGTGGTACTTCTCACCGTTTTCTTGGAGGTCTTCACGCGATTCTCTCCGATGAGGAGAGCAGGCACGGAGAAGTTAGTTAGACGATTGCGAGAATGGTGGTTCAGCATTCCAGCAGCTCCAGTTATCCTGGAGAGAGACAAGGAAGAAAAGAAGAGGTAGCACATAGATCACTGTTGTACATGTATCATGGTAATATGGTGTATCTATACTTCAATCAATAAACTCTTGTAAAAAATAGTGTGAATTCTGTTTGCAGAAAGTAATAAATGTTTCATACAATCAGTATTTCAGTTTCTGGCTTACAAATCATCTTGGTTGCGAACCTTCTCTGTATATCTTTGGACAAGAACATGTTCGTGTCTAGTTTTCCTGTTCTATAAGGAGCATATTTCAAACTTGACATGCTTGAGCTTGTTTTGCAATAAGATTAAGTGAACCACAGAATAACATTGTGGCAGGTCAATGTGTTTGCTGATTGAACATGAAGCGATCGATTGTTGTTAGCGACACTTGGAGTGTTTTTAGTTTCATACACAGTGCTCTGTAACTAAAGACTGAAATTTAGTGCCTTGAACATTTTTTCCTTTGCCAAAATAGATAACTACTAGTGTATTACCCCGCGCTTCGTGACGGGTTGGAGGAAATACATTTGTTTGCAATAGTTTTAAAATTATGGAAATTAGGCATGATAATGTATTATAATTTTTTTTTACAAAATAAGTAAATGAATCAAACATCTTTGGAACAACACTATTAATATCGTGAAATATTAATTCACATAGAACAATTACTAACCATTGATTATAAAACTAAACAATTTTATCATAGCATGCAACTATATTTTTTAAAATAATATGTATATGTTAGCAACACTAAATAAGAATTTTGTTAACAATTTAAACTATTAAGCTTTCATTATATGCATGCGGTTTATTTCAATTATAAATCACAAGAACAACTAATATTGTGTATACATCAAACATTATAAAATTTAAATATTTTTTTGAGAAAAAAAACGATTACCTAAAATATAATTTAAATAAAAACTTTAAAATACCATTAATTGGTTTTTATATTTTTTTATATATTCCACGTTAGTTTTAACTATGTTACTATTCGTAATGCAATTATATCAAAATATGATGATGGATTGTAAAAATATATTATAAAAATCTAAAAAAAATTAAATAGGTGAAAAATAATGTGAAAAATATAGATATAAGATCTATTCAATTGATGGAGATAAATAAATCAAATATATTATCTATATGTCTCCTTGAGTTCATAATATGATGAAAAATAAGTCAAAATATGTGTACATATATTATATTTTAAAATTAATTTTAATTTTAAAATTATTTTAAGGTATTTTTAATATACATGATTAATAAATCATTAAAAGAATTGAAATTATATTACATATCCTTCTCATAATTTTAAAAACTCATAGTTATTGAATTATTTTTAGTTTTATTAAATATTAAATTATTTGTATTATGAAATATATATACTAATTCAAAATTAGATTCTAAATTTTTACTGTCATTTTACAATAAGATTTGAATCAACGAAATTAAGTTTATTTTAAATTATTTTTTAATTACTATTGTATTGTTATATTTTTAACATCACACTAAAAATGATTTAAATGTTAAAAAGTGAATATAATTTCAAAAGATAGTCTAGAGAGAGAAATTGAAGGAGAGGTAGAGCAATTTTTTATTTTTTTAAGGATAGTCCATAGAGAGATTTTTACTATTGTATGTTAAGAAAATTTAAAACATGATCTTCCTTATTCTAAATATAGAAAATGGAGAGAGAGAAGGAGAGAGAGATAGAGGAGATAAAAATAGGACGTGGTATTGTGGGAGGGAGAAAAATGGGGGTGTATGTGTGCAAGAGAGAGAGGGGAGATGCGTGGGGGAGTCGGGGAGGTTAATATATGGGGAGGGGAAGGCACCACAAAAAGTCACATGATTTGCAGATCAGGGCTGAATATATAAAAATTAGTCATGTGTAGATCAAAGATCATGTAAAATATCGATA
Organism: Ottelia alismoides; assembly: GCA_037367405.1. Classification (NCBI taxonomy): domain Eukaryota; kingdom Viridiplantae; phylum Streptophyta; class Magnoliopsida; order Alismatales; family Hydrocharitaceae; genus Ottelia; species Ottelia alismoides. The sequence goes on along the minus strand of JAZKJV010006960.1, from coordinate 773,098 downwards.
TAGTAAGGTCAAAATCATGCCATAAATGTGCGTTGATTCTAAGGTCTAAATGCGGTAGTTATGCTTACATAACTCTATAGTGCAGATGTGAAATCCTAAAGTTCAAGGTTTTAGTATCCTTATTGTAATACATTTCAAAATAAGCAAGCTTAAGACAACTGAAATAGATCACAAACACAAAGATACCGAAAGAATTTGATAATCAAAAGATGTCATATTTATCGTTAAATTGTTATACAATAACAATTATCATTTGACTTTTTCATTGAAAATTGCACCAATTATTTGTTAATTTAGCAATTATTAGAGGAAAATCTCAATGGTTAAAAGTTGTTATAAAACTTACTGCTAGTAATATAGAGACAAATATGATGATAATACTCGTTACTATATATTTAGTTACCGAAGATATAACAACGAATAATAAACTATTGGTCATCATATACTAACTTCTTGTAATGATCCAATAAAAAATAAAATATGAAAAAAATTCCTGCAGTTCTAACTTTTATATGGTAATATGCATCTCATCGTTTAAAGAAAAATGAACTTCTTTTTGAATTGTAGTTTAATTTACTCGTCACAAAATATAAAAAAAAACAGAGATGCTAGATAAGATTTCTGGTAATAAAATTTGCTTTTAAACTTTCATATGTGAGTATTATATTCCTGAACCGTCCTTTAAAAGGAGAGTTTAGATTTTGCTTTGAAAAACTAATAAAATGTTAGAAATGAACACCACATGCATAGCTTGTCACCAAACACAATACATGTAATAATTATCTTTGCTAAGAATGTGAATTATAATTTTGGATTCACATATGCAACAATTTCTAAATAATTGGTGTATAACAATGTTTTGATTATAATACCAGGGTATCAATGTAATTTGACAACTATATAATTGGTGTACATAACTTAGTTCTGATAACAATATATAATGCATGAACATAATGTCATACAAATTTAATGAAGGAAAAGTATCGTTATTGTTGGGTACTCATGAAAAAATGTCAAAAAAATAACATATGCTCTTTATTCGAATACGGTGAAGGAGATTTATAATAAGGGTAAATGGAATAGAACGACCTCTCCAAATCTGTGTAAATATAGAAGAGAATATTATAGTTTGACAACCTTGAAGAATGAGGTTTGAGAGAGAAGCATTCTGAGGAAGAGAATGAGAGTAGAGAGAGATATACTTGATTGATAAAGAGAGAGAGAGAGAACCGAGAGAGGAATCGTGTAAGGGAGAGATCGAAGAACGCGGGAGAGATGTTGAGTGGGACACATGTCAGGAAGGGACGTGGGAGAGAATAGGGAGAGAGGCCTATTATGGGATCAAGAGCGGAAGAGTGCAGGAGAAATGGAAAGAAAAAAAATAATGGGATACCATATGGGGGCACGTGCAGGGAGGGAAATGATTTCAAGAGAGCCGCTCCTGCGGCGAGAGAGAATCGGGGAGGCTGAAAAAATGGAGAGAGAGCCACGTGTAAGAAGAAGGGGAGGAGTTGGGAAGAGCCCAGCTTTAGTATAGTTAATAGATAGTGGATGGCGGGATGGGGGTAGGACACGTGTCGACTTTTTGAATGAAGGATTGAAGGTGACGTGGCTAAAGCTCGGGATGAGAGCCCAGCCCTAGTTATATAGATAGACATGGAAGATAGTATATGCACAGGGAATACACTACTATCTTATCAAGTTCATTTACATATGTGTAGTAAGAAAACCTGATGTTGTTGACCAAGTTATCCTTGGGATTCCGATTTGGCTTGTGGTTGGGTTATGTCATTAATGACTAATTAAATAACAAGAGAAAAAAATAATCTCCTTAGTTGACTAATTTGAACAATACAAAAGATGTTTTATAAATAACAAAAGTTGTATTTAATAATTATGAGCTAGCAACATACGTGTCATTGGAATGGGTTTTATACGTCAGTTAAGAGACATTCTACCCTGTTTATTGATTTCATGGAGAACCTCAAAAATAAAACGTAGGCTGCAATATATTTACATGTGTTTGTCTAGATCCTAAAACTCGAGCAATAATTTCGGGCAGAAATAAGAAAGGTCTTTGAATATCGCATAAACAACAACCATTATCCACTGATTATGCTTTAAAAGAATACTTTTCTTGTGACAAAATAAGTATGGTTTTACATATATCTTTAGAGGTCTTATTTCAATTTAGGATCATTACTTATACTTACTACCTTACGAATCTCACACAATATCTTAAATTCTATTTGTACAACTTCAAGCTGTGGTCACTACGGCTGTATGAGAGAAATAGGAGAGAAAAAAGTGACACGGAGATCGGGGAAAGTGAAGGATTTTTTTAAAAAATGTCAGTGAGGAAGAATAATGTATTAATAACTATCGTTTAATTGGTATCTAAATCCCAATCAATTGGAATTCCAAATTTGCATATTGCAACAATAGTAATGGAATAATAAAGGTTGGAAATATGGTTGGGTCATATCCTAAAATTTCAACTAATACTTCCAAGGTTTTAAAAACTGAACCGAACCGACCGGTTTAATCAAGAACAAGAGGAAAAATGGTCTAACCACCTGATTTTTATTTAGAAAATAAAAACCAGTCAAAATCCAGCTGGATCACTTAAATCCGATTGAACCAATTGAACCAGACCATCGGTTCAACCATCCATTGTTTGACAAATAAAATTCAAATAATTTATTGAAAATGTAAACTTTTAAAACTTTCATAATCCAGTCTCATTCTAACCCATAATATATATTACTCATTTATCTCTTCTCCTTCTACAAGTGCCAAAGTTACATAATCGTCTCTCCCTTCCTGTCATATGACCATTGCCTCTCTCTTTCCACATCGTGCATAATGTTGTTTACTTCCAACAACAACAAACGAAGAAAGCGTTGTCATAGTCATATTATGAGAAGAAGTAAATTAACAATATTTGTCTCGAATTAGAGTTTTAAAATTGTTAATTTAATACGTCACATATATGCAATTATATGCTTTTTACAAAATATGTTATTATGCCCTTTTGAGTATTTCTCATAACATTTATATCCCGATTTCTTTAGTAATTTCATTTGTGTTGCTATATTCTTAATAAAATTCACAATATAATCCTTATGTTGGTACAATATAGGAGCATAAGTGTACTAATAAAAGGACACTACTATATGTTTGTAAAATTATAGGGCACAAAGGTGATTGTAAAAAGATAGGTGTATAAGTGTTATTGTAAACACTTGGTAGGACCTCTAAACCCTTTAGGCCATGTTCCTTTGAAGAATAAGCATGGGAATAAGTGGTCAATTCCATGCCCAGCGCGGTTTCCGAGAGTATGGCTATTCTCATCGACATCCAATTATTTCATCCTTATTCCTATCATTATTCCACCTTACATATCTTTATTCTACCTTATTATCCTTATTCCTATCTTTCTAGTCAAACGGAGAGTAGACATTTATTCTCCTTGTTCCACATCTTTATTCCCGAATTGAACATCCCCTTAAATATATGATGTACTATTTTTCATATCTATTTGTATGATATACATGTCTAACTTGACCCGATTGAACCATATGAACCAAACCTGTAATACAATGGCTTAGTATTTTTTTAAAATATTTTTTTATGAACGACTGATATCTTCATCGGTTCGATCAGTCGTTCTCATTGTTCTGATAATAAAAATAAAAAATCGATACCTGTCTGATTTTATGTTTGGTTCGATTTTTTAAAACTTGACTACTCTCCCTCCCCTCTAACTCTCTAACTTTCTTAACGTATATTTTCAAGCTTACTCTGTGCAACATCAACAATCATAGGTACTCTCCCTCCCATTTTGTCATCAAAAGTGATTGATTTTTTTAATGAAAAGTTCAGTATAAATGTTATTCATACCTCCTTCCATATTCCATACTATTAATATCCGATCTATCTTATTTTTAAAGATATAGTAACACAATATTTTATCTATCTAAGTCCGTATTCATATATGCATTTACATTTTATATCATATAAGGACAAGTCATAACGCTTATTTTCATATCCGTGTTTGACAATTTGCATCATGTTGATAACCATATGAGTGTATTTGGTTATGCGTTTACTCGTAAGACACTACAAAATTGGGTCTGATTTGCCCACCGCTGTTCCTAAACAAATGGATTGTAATTAATAATTTGAAGAGAAATACAAAAAAAAAACCCTGAACTATATGGCATACCTGATCTATAATATTTATCTCAATATCGTATTGAACTGCTGTGATTACAAGTTTGAGGACTTCTTTGCAATTTACTCTAAAATTTGAATTCGACCTTTTCTTTTAATATAATAAAAAGAATTATACTTCGATTAAAAGTAATTAAAAAATATACCGTAGTTTTTTTTGCTGGGTAAGTATTGAATTTTCATTCCACTGTGTAAATGAAATACAAGGTAAGCCTTAGTCAAAGCAAATCAGAAAGACAAAAACCCCACAGGACGGGGAATGTAAGAAACCAAAACAAAGTACAAGTTCAGCCCTTAGGAACATGGGTTACAAAAACTGTTCCTAACAAATCTATGTTGTTATGTTAATAACATTGAGAATCGATCCAGCTAATCTTTGCGGCGTGGAGCGGCTACCTCTTGCCCAACGATTGTTCCGTTCATGCCAAACCTCCCACACAGTAGCAGCCATCGCTGCACACCATTTATCCCGCAAGTCCCCGCCAGCCTGGGACGCCAGCCAGTCTAAGGTGTCCCCAAGATGTGAGCATGGGTGGGCTGGCGCCCCAAGTCCTGAAGCGACCAAGGCCCAAGTTTGAGCGGTGAAGATGCATCTCAAGAATAAGTGGTCGCAAGACTCCAAATCGACATCACATAAGAAGCACAACCCTGGCGTACTAACTCCATGTCGAGCAAGTCTGTCCAAGGTCGGCAATCTATCAAGAGAAGCAAGGTATAGGGTAACCGAGTGACTCGGTACAGCACGTTTGTTCCAAACCACCTTGGCACAAGTGAAAGGTGCAGAATGGGGACGGACCAAGTCAACCGCCCCCCTAAATGAGAAACCTGAAGGCGATCGGGTCCAAAGATAGCCATTGGCGGAGTGAGAGATAGCACTGCTGGTTATGGGCCTAACCCTCAACATCAATTTCCAGATTAGAGAATCCTCCCCTTTTGGGAGAGCGTCCCAAAAGGAGGTGGAATGGAGATATTTGTCACGCAAAAACCGAGCCCAAAGGGAGGAGTCCGAGCAAAGTAACCTCCAAGTCCAAGTAACGATCATAGCTAACCGCAGAGTAACCAAAGAGCGCATCCCCAGTCCACCTTCAATCTTTGGTTTGCAAACCGTGGCCCAGCCGACGTGGTGCCGCCTGAACCCCCATAGGAAATCCACGCACATCTTGTCGATCCGACGAGCAGCACCAACCGGAATAATAGTACTTGCAGCTCAATAGAGGGCCACAAGAAACATACACATTCGGGGGTCAATTTAATCATACGAAAATAGCACCAGTAGCAGCAGCCTATCACGTGATGGAACGTGACCCGACACGTGAAATGCTCCAAGTCCTCCCTCCCAAGGATACTTAACACCCCCCTTTCAATATTTTCCAACGCATCACTTCCACACTCCACCGCAATGCCGCCGCCGACACCTCTCATTTCCACCCTCCTCCTCCTCCTCCTCCTAACCTCCGCCACCACCTCCGCGCTTCCCCTTCGAACCCCGACCTCCTCATTTCTCCGGAGCTCCTGCTCCTCCACCCTCTACCCAACCCTCTGCCTCCGCACGCTCGCCAGCTTCCCCTCCTCCTCCCTCCGCAGCCCCCGACGCCTCGCATTCTCCTCCCTCCTCGTCACCTTCCGCCACGCCCGCGCCGCCGCCGCCTTCGTCCACGCCCTCAACTCCTCCTCACCGTCCTCCCCCGCCCTCTCTGACTGCAGGGAGACCATTTCCGACTCCGTCGACCAGATCCGACAGTCTCTCCAGCAGATGCGGAACATGGGGCGGCGGGACGGCCCACGCTTCCCGTTCTCCCTAAGCAACGTCCAGACGTGGGCCAGCGCCGCCCTCACGGATCTCACCACTTGCCTCGACGCCTTCGACGAGGACATCCGGGCCGACGGCGCCCTCAAGGCCGCCGTCGGGAGGCGCGTCGGGGTCGTCATGAGAGTCACCAGTATCTCACTCGCTCTCATCAACCGGATCGGGTGACGCGAAAAAAGAAATAAATAACATCTTTTTTGTTTGTTTTTCTCCCCCTCTTTGTTTTACTTTTACTTTTTTTTTGCATTTTCGAAAGAAGGAAAATATAATGTATGGGAATCGGGGTACGGATATATGTCTACGTCCTTCTGTGTTATTTATGTTAATTTGTGTTGTGTTTGGGATGAAAAGTAAGTATTTTTGAGTTTGATAAGTCTTGTAATTATTGGGTTTTGCAGGGGTTTGGTGACAAACTGATGGAGGATTTACAACATAAGTATAGTTATTTGGCTATTGTAGGAGTCAGCAGCAGAAATATCTGTAGATCGAGCAACAACAAATTTACGCAAATTAAAACGCAGCCGTCAGATGATGATCTTTTGGTGCAGAAGGCCACGTTGTAAACCTCCATTCTATTTTCTTGCATGTTATTTAAATGGATAAGAGAGCTGCTTGATTGGATCTTTCAGTTGGCTTAAAATAGCGTGCAGATTTTTTTTCATTTTTATGATTGGATTGATATTTTGGAAAATCGGAGTGTTTGGAGAGTAGAAAGCAAGGACGTTTGGGGGAACCGGTCATTTTCCACTGGCATGGGAATTTGGGAAGATTATTGTTGCTGATGTTTTTTTGCAATGTGGTTAATATGTCAAAATCGACACCTTCTCGATTTACTTCGATTTTGCAATTTGGTTCTCGTCTCTCTTCATTTTTCAATTAGATAACGAGGCTACGCCACTTGCGCAGAGACTATTATTGAAATATTGCCTCCAATATAATATTATTTTAAAAGCGATATCCAAGATATGTCTCCATTTCTTAAACACATACTCCTGCAACCAACATGTGACTCTTCTTAAACTTGGCATGTATCCAATAATTAGGACACTAGTTTGTCATTTATGGGAACCCCATACCAAGATTGATACTAGATAGTGGCCATGGTGTGTGTGGTGTTTCGGTAGAGAAAAGGGAAAGGGGTAAGGATAGATTATTTTTGTTTGGTTGGAGGGAGATGATAAGAAGGAATAAGATGCGATGTTTTGCTATTGTTTAGTAAGAGAGAAAGAGGATAATGAGGAATAAAGAGGGATAAGTGCTATCTTATAGTCTCTGTTTGGTAAGAAGGAGAAGATAAGTAATGATGCGGGAGTTATGATAAGATTGTTAGATAAGTGTTAGTTATTTGTATTTTTTTGTTGACGAGAGAGGTTGATGATATAGAGATAATGAGGGAAACCTTATCCTTCATCTTATCTTCACGACCAAAACACTGACCATATAATGGAGGGATATAAAATTGGAGGAATAAGGATGGATATCTCTCCTTATTCCTCAAACAAACATCCGATGAGTGTAAGAACAATCAAAATCGAGTTTAACTCGTCATTTTCGATTCAAATCTCAATCAAATTTTATTGAATCGATAAAGATGCGAGACTTTTCTTTGTGTTGACATGTTTTGAATTCTAACCATCTTTTCTGTTGAACTCAATTGAAGAATTATCTTTTTTTGCACTCTCCAGAAAAAGGTCAGGCGAAGCCCGTCGTAACGAACAGAGGTCTCACTATAGCTAATGGGGAATTATAAAAATTCTCTAAAGATATAGTTCTTTGTATTCTATGTATTTTTCATTCTCCCCATATGGTGAAACCGAGCCATCCGAAGACGTAGTCCACTTAAGGGTGAACCTCGTAAATCTGAGTGCCTGTGTGTTTGTATGTTTGTCTTGTGCTTGTTTGCTTCAGCAACTCACAACACTTTGCATTTATACTCCATGTCCCCACAACTTTCCAAACCCGACAGCTTCTTTGCCCGAATAAGCCGCGGAGTAGATGAAAGGAGAGAAGCAGGTCACGAAAGCCATGATTGACGAATGGCAACGAGCACGTAATCAAACGAGTCCACTTGTGGTCCTTTGCTTTTGTCTATTCGTTGCTATTGAATTCATGAAAACTATTTCGAATATTCATGTGACTCGCTATCATGTTGATAATTAAAGTGCTGGAAAAAAAATCCATGCCGACACCTATATTCAATCGTGCAATTCTTTGTTACATCTCGTCACCTCCCCAACCATATCCGGTCGCAACTCGGGAAGGTGAGCTCAACGTCCGTGACGATCGGGGCAGGCTGCAGACTCAGGTAGCTGTGTTTTTAGCTTTTCATACTTTTTTCTCGTATATCATAGTAGATGAAAAGATATAGTTGTAAATGCAGGCGATAAATCTGCAAATCCCATTCTTCAGAATTCTGCGTCAGGATGAAATATCTCTGGACCCAATTCCAGCAGTCTTTATCTGTTTAATGTCCTTTTCCCGATGCATAATTGGCATCCATGATTATTTTACTTGCCTTAGAGACAAAGAACAAGAACGCCTAGAGTCTGATGGGCCGCTTACGTATGGGCTAAGGGTTCCCTGCCGAAATATTCATGTGCTCTTTACAGGGCCATCCTGAAGCGCCTCCCAACTACTGATAGATTGGCCTTGTGGGGTGTCTGTGAGCACACGTCCTGCTACCTCTGTTCTACGGACCTTGAATCCCACGACCACCTCTTCTTCAACTGCCCCTATACGCGCAAAGTATGGTCTGATGCTTGTACTGCTCTCCGCCAGCCATCGCCTCCGCTGCTCCCCCTTGTTGAAACTGTGGATTGGATCGCCAGCCAACCGGATCTTAAGACGCGCACGTTCCTTAGCAATCTCCTGGGTCTTGTGGTCTGGAGCTCTTGGAGGGAAAGAAACTCGATATGGACCAAATCACAGTCCAGCCGTGGCAGCCTGTTGCTTACCCAGATCGTTGACGACGCCAATTCCTTGTGGAACAAAGTGGGCACCTAAGCTTTTCTGATTTGTTAGCAACCCAGTTCCTACTGGTTGAAATCTAGCAATGTATGCAACTCTGATACAAAGCCATTTTTTGTTTTTTTGGGCCCGATGGGGCATATGTACAACATTTTCCTTTTGATAGAAATACAAGCTTACTTACCTATCAAAAAAAGAACGCCTAGAGTCAGACCAGAGGATCATCTTTTTTTTAAAGGGGAAGGAGACGTGAGCAACGGCTCCCTAATCCCCGCTTTGAATCGCTTGAAAGCGACGAAATCTGATGTCCACGTGGACTAAGTAATGTATGTATTTATCTGATGTGCTTTCTATCTGTCCTCTTGCCCACCCAGCTGATGGTGGTAGCTACTGGTTATTTGACATAGAGAGCAAATCATGGCGACCCATGTGGGCATGTTGGCAAAGAAGACAATTGGACCGACTGATGATGTCAGTTCCGGTTCCCCTTGTGATCTGCATGATTTCATGTGGGAACAGATTGATATGGAGTGATCTCTCGCGCTACATCTCATCGAGTGTTCGAATTATTTGCCTTCAACATCACGCCATGGCTGAGCCTGCGGATGGGGAGCCACAACCGCTCTTCCTATTTTTCTTGTTCATCTACGATAGTACTTTATAATCATACAGTTTTTTTCTTCTAAGTTTATACATTCTGATCTTATTTGAATGTAAGGTAATGTTCCTTTATAAAGAAATAAAAGCATGTTATCTCAAAACAAATTATCACAAGATAAAGTGATCATGTCTTAATTATACCATCTATTATATTGCTGTCTACCGTATTTATCCGTAGTTTATCCACCAAACTGATTGACTAAAATGATGGGTATATCTCAGTTATCATTTAATCTTCTCGTTGAGTTGAATATATTATTATATGGGTAAACTGACTTTCAGATGATGGACCATTTACTAATTCCTCCATGTATTGTACTCATCCGTCCTTTTTATGATTGAAATTGCGAAGAGTGTCCTAAACACTTGTAAGGGAGATTAGGGTTTATGTACTCAATGCTTAGAAGCTATTGGTAGTGCTCCTTAGGTGGCATTCGGTTCGGTAGTAAACATGAATAAGGACGGGAATAAGAAGAATAAGAGTCTATTCTTTATTTGGCTGGAAGGATAGGAATAAGAAGAATAAGGGTAGGTAAGGTGAAATAAATATACGTATAAGGGTGGAATAAGATGAAATAATGTGATGTAGATGTGAGTAGTTGTGCTCTTGGGAACCACACCATATGAGGAATTGATCCCTTATTCCAGTGCTTATCCTAAAAATGAACAAGACCTTAGGGTATTACCCATCTATCTCTTGGGCTGGGTTTTGCCCTTTTAACCGGAGTCAATGCTGGTTCAAAGTTGATGTTGCTCCATCAAACTGTGGTTTAGTAGCGGTTGCTCCTCTTTTTTTGGTTTAAAGTTTGGTTTGAATCCACTCCCCAATGGTTGTGTTCAAGGGTTTGCTGCTACTCCATCAAACCGGATTATTTACTGTAGGGTGTATCACACATTGATGTTGTTGCTATACGTGTGGGCTTGATATCATCCAAGATTGTGTTTGCCTCTATCGGCCGGGCTGGTGGCTACTAAGGTGGTTGCCCAACGCACTAAAGATATTCGTTGAATTGCTCCAGTGAAATCCGATTCTGATGCTACCAAGTTTTTCACTCCTTTGATATTTGGGAAGTAAGCATAATAAAAAGAATGGTCTTTGCTGGACTTTGGTGGAGAAAACCTCGTGGGTTTTTTTTCTTGGCTGGAAGAAAGGATAAGCGGTTTCCATCAAAAGTTTTTGCACGTATGGCCTCCACGTATTCACATGTCGAGGTATGCACTTCTTTCTAATATCTTTTGTGATCGGTTATCCGCTCGTAATGAATGTTACTGCATGTGTGGTCATTTTTCTGTATTTTATTCATGTTACTTCTGTGGTTGTAATTTTTGTGAAGCTGAAATATAGACTATCAAGGAGGAGCTCAAATTATTCCTACAAAGATCTACTGTTGGGAAGTATGACTCTATGCAACCCGAAAATATTTGTTCAGCTATAAATATAAGGAGAATGGATAATGCTTGTTCTGAAAAATTTGAGTGGATTATTGACAGTGAGGCATCCTATCATATGACAGGTGATGCAAAAATATTTCATGACTACAAGCAATCATCTAGAAGAGAGAAAGTTATGGCTACATATGGTTTTCTACTACCATTGCCGGAAAGGGGACTATTCATGTTGCAGATCGATTCCTTCTTTGAATTGCAAGTTTATTTGATTCAAACTCGTATCTTATAGAAGACTTGAGGACAAAAAAGAAGATTGGAATTGGTTTGGTGAAGGATGGCTTGTATTGTCTTCTAGCTCGAAATGGTCAATGCCTTGATTTTGCTATGAAGGCTAGAATTAAGAAGGACAACTCTATGTTAGTAAAACAGTGGTATGAATGCCTTGATAACATCAGTTTTTTTATTTTTTATACAAAAGTTAATACCAAATATATTTTTCTGGATCATCGGAAACTTCTTTGTAGTGTAGGTGTGCAATTTTCCAAAGCAAACACAAACCACATCTCTTATATCCATGTATAACTTTTGAGCTTCTATATTTTGATCTATGGGGTCATTCCAATATTTCGAGTTGGTAGGGATATCACTATTTCATCATATTTGTTAATGATTGGTCAAGACATACCACTATCTTTCTTATGAAGAACATGAGTGAAGTCACATATATTGTCAACAACTTTGTTGCCCTTGTGGAAAGGCAATACAATGCCAAGATTGAAAATTTTCATTCATATATTGAAACAACCAAAAAGTACCTTGAGACCGGTCTTGCTAACCTTACATAATCAGTTGTTGATGTGTGATCGAACTCAATGCCCAATTGACAGCTCAACAATCAACCCACACTAAATAGAATCAAGCAAGAATAATCATGTGTGAATAAAAAATTTTATACCCTACGAAAAATGTGTACATGATGATCGAGATCTGGCGAGGGTCTAAAATATCCTCACTAATAGAAATAGAAGATGAAGTGTCGCTTAGGCGACCACTCACCAAACCTCTAGTTGATCAATAATCAATCCAAAAATGAATAAATCAATGAAAAAGTAAAAATGCGGAGTTAAGAATTATTATAACCCTACAACAAATGTGTATAGTGTGCAAGCATGTGTATAGGTCGAACTCAGGGAGAAAATGGCAGATTGTGCAAATAAATGCAAAGCTTGTATTTTTCTCTTATCCATTTATTATCTTTTTGTGTGAGTTTTTAATTTTATATTTTCCTTTGGATTTTATTTTTTATATTTTTAATTGTTTTATAATTTTTATTTTCTTTTTATACTTTCCGATTTTTAATTCATTTTTCTTTTTATATATAATATAACTTATATAAGACTATATATAATATAGGTTAATAAAATTATAAATGCTAATAAAAATAAATAAAATACAATAAATAAAATATTTTTGAGTTTTATATAATTTTCTAATATTTTTATGATTTCTCTAGAATTTTTGCATATTTTCATGTATTTTTAAAATAAAAATACCCTAAATCAGGGAATAAATAGTCCGAATTGATTTGCAGATGAAAATAGCAAATAAAGTCCAAAATTCTCCAAATCAATTTTAATAGATAGATAATAATATAAAGAAAATTCAGAGATAAAAATATTTTTGGATTTTCTGGAATTTTATATCTTTTTAACTAGATTTGGAGCTTTTTAATTATTTTGCCTTTTCTTTTTCTATTTTAGGGGTTTCTGGTCTAGATACAATATACTAAAATAAACAACATATATTTTTTTTGGAAATTTTCAAAATATTTTTTGGGTATTTTCTAAGTTAAATAGGGACAAAATCATGCTCATTTAATTCTTAATAAATGGGTAAAATGTCTAAAATGCCAAAATAAAATTATGGTGTTAAAGCATGTTAACATGCATATAACCCTATTTTTACATAATTTTTGGAGTGTAGATGCTATATTTAAGAAATAGAAGAAAATCACAAAAATACATGTACTAGCGGGGGCATATATGCAATTAAAAATAAAGTTAGAAGCACATGTGCAAATTTCCTAAAAATATACAACTAATGTTCACACTTGTTGGAGTAAATATAAATATAAAAAATTGCTAGGGTGTACATGTAATTTACCCAGCTCACGTGGGACTGCACGCTAGCTGAGCTAGACTAGACCCACGTGTAATATACAATAAGTTCATTGGCCACTATGCATTTTCCACATTTATTTACATTACACGGATTATTTACAAGACTAATTAAATAATACAAAAAGATGGGGTTTAGATATGCAAATTACTCCATTATGTGCATGAGGGGTCAGTCCAGATCGCGTCACTTAACTCCATCCAATGGTTCATGCGCACATCGCTTCGCCCGATGATCGAACGGTCAGGATATAAACTGGCGCGAGCTCTTCCATCGACCGGTATCTGCTGCTCGGGAACTACAGGTAAGAAAATGCCTTCCCCTGTCCTTCGATAGATGATATCTCCGTCCTCAGGCAGTTCTGTTGTTATTCTTTGGATCTACGTGACCAGGAGGTTCGTCCACAGCTGTTGATGTGCTCGAGAAGGTCCAGGACCCAGTGATGGGTGACGTGCGTCTTACTACCCTTGTTAATTTAATCAAATTAATGGTCAAATTAATCGTTGTGTCGTTCGTTGCAGTCGGATAATAAGAGCTAATTAAAAACCACTTCCAATTAAAGTCAAATTAATTTCGAGCGGCAAATTTTTTTTACTTGGGCAGCCCAATATCGAACTCAGGGAGGCAACTGTCTTCTTAGGTAAATTTGAAGCAAATTCAAGGTCAGATTTTCAGAAGGTAATTTTTTTGATTTTTTTCGATATAATTTATGCAAGAAGGAAAAGACACATGCAAATTCGGGCCAGTTTACAAGTAAATTTATTAAAGTGATCAAATCAAGTCCAAAAATTATGAAACTTGGCTAGAATGTGAATTGTGATGATTTTAAGCTACCCTAATTTTTTGAACTTTCCGACACTATATGAATTTGTTGTGAATTTAAAATGAATGCAAGGTGATTTTGACTAAATTAATTCTAATAAATATCAATTACAATATTTTCAGATATAACAATTATCCTAGATAGGTCTAAGCGTGAAGAATCCAGGAAAATTGATAATCCTAAATTTCTATGTGGTATGAACCTATTAAAAATTAATTAAGGAAATCACTTAATGATTTATTCAGGCCTCAAGGTGCGTGCAAATGAGATGATTTTTTTTACAATGTGAATTTAATTATCCTAGGTCTAATTTGAATTTTTGGTGATTTTTGGAGTCACAGAGAAATTACTACAAATTAAAAGGCATAAATGGGCAAAATATGGCAAAATTCCACCAATTAATTAATAATAAAATCCACTGTTCTTACAAAAATGTGCTAAGTATCACATACGAAAGAGGACAAATTAAGCTACACAATGCAAGTTTCAAACTTGAAAAATGATTTAAAATGAATGCCTAAATATGCGTGCAAAGATAGAGGCCTAACTGCAATTACTGAAAATAAAATTAATAAAATTTAAACATGTTGACATGGACTAATGTGCAATTACCTATAATGAGGGAGGGGGTATGTATGTAAAATACCCAGAAAACACGTACGCCTCACGTGGGGGCTCTTGATAGGGACTGGAATGCAAATATGAAAACCTCCAGGGGCCTCGCTGCAAAATACCCAAGCCGCACGTGCAACCCACGTGGGGGTCCCAGGCTCGGTTGACTTCAGAGGCTCTAACTGAGGCTCGGGTGACTATGAAGGCTAGGACTTGGCTCAGATGGAGGCTCAGATAGCTTCAGGAGCTCCGAGCCTGGTGGTCAGGGAAGAGGCTCGGAGTTGGCGACGTGGCGTGCTCTGGACCGATGGATCAGGTGCAGATCCAATGGCTGCTTGTGGCAGGCGCGTGGCGTGCGGTGACCCGTTGGATCAAGATCGATCCAACGGTCCCTGAAGCTCGATGAAGATGGCCACGTGGAAGATCGAGCGCCGCTGGATCAGGATGAATCAAACAACCCTCTGAAGCTCTGGCGAATGGCGACGTGGCACACTATGGTGCGTAGGATCCTCCTGATCCTACGGCTGCGGAGTGTGTGCGGTGTGGCATCCTCCTGACCGTCCGATTAAGAAGATCAGACGGTTGCTGCTCTTCGTCTTCAACCGGCCCGCCGCCTCCTGCGACGGAGAAGGCTGGACTCTGGTGAAGAAGATCTGGCTCTGCCTCCTTCGTCTGGATCGGTGAAGCTCACCAGCGGCTCCCACGTGGATGGGAAGGATTGTGGAGGTGTGACGGAGCCGTCGGAGGTCTCAGCTGAGGCTGAGATGGTCTGTAGAGCGGCGTCAGAGAAGCTCGAAGGGAGCTCCGATGAGGTTCCGGCCAGTCATAATTGAAGTACCTGCAAGGGGTTAATGGATAGCCGAGGCGTGCAGATGTGCTCGTGGGGTGACCGTGTGTGCGGGTGGAGGCCTGAGAAGCGACGGGGTGGTTAGGTGATCGAGCTCCGCTAAGGTGGCGGAGCTTGCGTCGGCGTGAGGTTGAGTGTGTCATAAGAGAGGATAAAGGTGGGTGCGAAGATCAGAGCTTCGAGGGGAAGCTCGGTGGATGCTCAGCGGAGCGTGAGATGGCATGTGGACGGTGAATAAAATCGGAGAAATATCAAGAAAAAGAAGAAGAAGAAGATCGGGAGGGAGATGGAGGAGTCTACCTGGGGTCAGAAGCTCAGATGAAGGCTTCCTGGTCTTCGCTCAAGGGTCGGTAGTGTCCCGATCTTGTGCAGCGCCATGGAGGAGCTGCGACACGGCAAAGGTGTGCCGCGGATCTCACCAGAGGTCGTCGACCGTCTTCGCTCGATGTCGTGCCCAATTGCTATCATCAATGAGGAGAATGGAGCTCAAGGAAGCCTCCTGTACTGGCAGATAGGGGTGAAGGTGGCCGGAGAGGGAGTATTTATAGGTTGGAAATGGCGGTGACATGTGATGGAGGGTGATGTTGGTGGAGGTCGTGGGACGTCGTGGTTTCGGCTCATGGTGATCGAGGGGGTCGGCGAGGATGAGGGAAGAGTGGGGTACGTAGTGTTGGTGCCAGGGGGTGGAGATGGTGGTTGGAGTGGCTCCAGAAATAGAAAGGGGTCGGCATGCACGTGAGGTTGACGACGTGGGATGCGGACCAATCGGGAGGTAGACGACGACTTCCCTGCCATTGGATCTTGCGATCCAAAGGCTAAGACTGAAGCACTATGGGGCGGCTAGGATTAAATCTAGGTAAAGAGATCGATGGCGTAAGGCGCACCACATGGCGGGCGGAAGATGCAGTGATGGCATGTAGTCGGTATGAGGTCTGGGGTTTTGATCGAAAGGTCCAGATGTCGCGCGAGATGGAGGGCCAGGATTGAGGGCTTCTGGCGATGATCGGAGGGCGCTCAGTGCGTCACGTGTCGTGCTAAGGGCGAGGCGCGAAGGGACGACCCTGATTTGATCTGGGCACGATCGAATGGCTGAGGAGAGCTACGAGAATGGAAGGCCCAGATTGAGAGAGAGAGATGAAGAGATCGGATGGCGGAGATGACGGGGCACGTGGCGCACAATGAAGCGGGCCGCGTGGCGCAATCAGAGGGTGCCACGTGGCTAGCTATGAGTGGCTGAGCAAGAAAGTGAAGTTAGAGAGAGGAGGAGGCCGAATTTGGAAAAACTCAAAACATGAAAGTTGTAGATCTCGATGAGATCTACAAGTTTGATGTTGATTAAAAACGGGAATGAGGTCAAAAATGATACAAAAATAAAAGAGTACAGATATACATACATATAGTATACAAAGGGGCCCAAAAACCCAAGTTTTGCATACAAGCTCTGAATTAAATGAAATTGGTCTCATTTTAAAGGTCTCTGGATGTGTATTAATCTGAAGGTGAGTAGACCTAATTTAGAGGTTGTATGAGAGGGATATGTGCATTTTAAGGTCTAGGTTCTCTAATTGGGTTTGGGGCTTTATTGGGCAATTTTCAAGATAGGGATTTTTGGCTTTCTTCCTTATATTATTAACTAGTAATGTACACAGTGTAAGGAAGGTGTTATTTGATTAGAGGGGATACAATTAGGTAAATTATTGGGAATATTTTTACAAGTGGATTTTACAAATGAATTGGCTTCTTATTTTAATGCAAATATGAATGATAAGATGCATGTATTGTGGATTTATGCATGAATGCTATTTATGAAAAATAAGTGGAAATATGCATCTAATTACTCGGGAACAAGGCTCTATTTTCAACTTTAAGAGTGATGAATCACACATTCATCAATCCCCTATACTTAAAACTTGCTCGTCCCCGAGCAACTAAATGAAATGCATGAGCGAAATGATTTTGGGTTCCATACCAAGGTCATGAACAAAAGTTGAAAATGGAGCTTGACTCGACCTTTGGATTAGTTGTGTGGCGGAACCTTTATTGGGATCTGAACTGAAGACCTAACAGACTTCAAGTTCCACAAGTCTTCTATTCAAGACGCCTCAATAGTCAGGCCAGAACAAATCCTCAGACGCAAATTTCTGATGACTATGATTCTTACTTGTACTGTATAAGTGAAATGTAACTCTCCACATCAGAAATGGCTCAGAAACAACCTCCTCTAACAAGATAACTCTAGTTACCTGGTCCAGTAACTCTTTCCTCGAGGAGCGGGGCGTTCCCTTCTAAGTTCAAGTGCGACCAACTCAAGAGGAGGGGGTAGAGAGAAGAATGGACGATAGCCAGTGTAGCTACCTATCTCGGGATGCCTGACCAGTGTAGCCAAGTCATCCAGCTGTATTTTCTTTGCTAATATACATACTCCGACAGGTATTTTATTTTCTCTTGGACCTGTCTGATTGTTTTTGGAGTTTTTGCATATATATATTTGAACTATATACAAGGTGCAGCATGTACATCAGGAGTTTTCCCTCTTGAGCCAGTAGACTATCCCTCTTTTGAAGCATTATTGCAACCCACAACATCCTGTCCTTAGATGTCAACACCACCAGACTAGGTTGAGATGCACTACCCTCCCTAGAGGAGGACGGATGTTTCCATCCGTGTGCTAGTCCAAGCTAAAGGATTCTACCTCCTCACCACCTCATCAATGAAGAGCTACATGCATAGTGCTTGTCCAAGTTAGGTCACTGTCTATAAGAATCATGCGTGTGTACGAGATATTCTACTTAGACTAATCAAGATGACATGTGAACATAGACTTGCGGACTCAAACAATTAAGTCACTTGACCTGAGAAATCTTAACTCCAGTTCCTATAAGGTTCCTCTGAAATTAGGTGGATTAAGGTCAAATCAAGTCCTTCCTCAACATCTACTCATAACTTGGTTCAGAACCCACTAACTTTTCACTTTGCATATGTAAGATATGCAGATGAGATGTGGATGACATGCTATGTAGATGAATGAAATGCAAGACTCTTTTTCTTTCTTTTCAAATGCAGAGATGATATGCAAGAGTAAATAAGAAGCCTTTTAATTTTTTTTTCAAAAATTTGGTAAACCTCCTATGGTACAAGTGTTTTATGAGTATTATACAGATTATACAAGTGTATTTTACAAAAAAAAATTCTCCATATTTTACCCAACCCGTAATTATTGCGAAATATATACAAAGATACGTGAAAGCACGAGCTATGGGTAAAGTATATATGTAATATATACACGCTCCCTATACTTAGCGCGTGCTATATCCTCAGAGCACGGAAAGCGAGGAAAAAGACATAGCTCGTGCTAAGCGTAAGAGAGCCAAGGGAGCGATAATGTATAGAAGTCATCCTGCCCCCCTATACTTAGGCTCCGGCAGCCTAAGTGTAGAAGAAGGTCAAAAATGGGCGGACGAGGTCAAGAGGAGAAGTGGATGAGTACATAGAAGGCGGGCATCAGTCCCCCCTACACTTAGGCTCAGGTCAGCCTAAGTATAGGACTGGAGTGAGTATGAGGACCGATGTGATCTGGAGGCTGTACATCGGACAGACTCAGGTGACTCATCCCCCCTATACTTAGGATATGATCATCCTAAGTATAGTCATAGATGTAGGTAAATGAAGTTGGGGTGAGTGACTAGAGTCGCGGAAGAGAGGGGGCATAATGTACAAGAATGATGGATATGTACAAAGATCATGGACTGAATCTTTCAAGATGCTGCTGATGGCTAGAGCTCACTGCTGCAAGGTCTCATGCGCATCTCGATGTGTATCTGCTGAATCTGTCTCGCGCTTGAATACGATCTCCTCAACATGGACTAACTGCTCATTGGTTTCGACGAAGTGCTTCAACAGTTGTCCATTTACTAGAAATGTCAGTGCGTCATCTGCGAGATCTGAGATCTCGACATATCCACTATCATGCACCGTACGGACAACGAATGGGCCCATCCACTTGGACTTCAACTTGCCTTGGAATATCTTTAGCCTTGCATTAAACAACCATACCTTCAGTCCAGGAACAAAGGTCTTTCTCTGATATATCTATCGTGCCAACATTTCACCTTGTCCTTGTACACCAAACTGTTGTCGTATGCGCGGTTTCTGACTTCCACAAGCTCATTCAAGTCCATTTCTCTCTACTTCTGCCCAAGGTACGTGTTCCAGTTGACCTTCTTGATTGCCCATTCTGATTTATGCACTAACTCTACGGGCAAATGGCACGGCTTTCCGAATACCATCAGGAACGGGGAGGTTCCTAGCGGTGTCTTGTACGCTGTCCTATAAGCCCATAGGACTTGATCCAAGATCTGAGACCAGTCCTTCCTGTCTGGGCAGACAAGCTTTTGCAATATAATTTTCACCTCCCTATCCGACACCTCAGCCATACCATTAGTCTGTAGGTGGTAAGGACTAGCGACACGGTGTTCGATGCCGTAGTCCTTCAAGAGTTTCTTCACCTCTCAATTTACAAAGTGGCTACCCCCATCTGATATCAACATTTTGGAGATCCCGAACCTAGAGATGATATGCTCTCTGATGAATTTATAGACAGTCCTGCTGTCTGTGGCTTGGGTCGGGATAGCCTCCACCCACCTGGATAGGTAGTCAACTGCAAGAAGGATGTACTCGAATTCGTGGCTATCAGGGAATGTGCCCATGAAATCGATGCCCCAAGCATCAAAGACATCACAAATGATGACAGGCTGCATCGACATCTCATCCTTGTAACCAACGGTTCCTCCCATTCTCTGGCATACTGGGCACGACTTCGCAAAGGTGATGGCATCGCGAAACAGAGTCGGCCAGTAAAAGCCACACTGAAGTACCTTCCATGCGGTCCTCTTCCCGGAGTAGTGTCCTCCTGCCTCCAAGCTGTGGCATAAAGAAAGGACACTCTGGTATTCCTTCTGAGGAATACACCGTCTCCAGACACTATCCGGTCCTTCAAAGAAAAGGATCGGTTCCTCCAAATGGTAATGTCTAGCATCCGACTTCAGTCGGTCAATATGTTTCTTGGGCCAATCCTCGGGAACCTTCTTGGAGACATGATAGTTCACGATATTGGCATACCATGGGAGTGAGTCGACAACAAAAATTGACTCGTCAGGGAAGGAGTCTCGAATTGGTGAATCCTCAGAAGTATTAAGATCTTCGAGACGGGAGAGATGATCAGCTACTACGTTCTTCTTTCCAGGTTTATCACGAATATCTAAATCAAACTCCTGGATAAGTAGAATCCACCTAAGAAGACGCGCCTTCGCGTCCTTCTTTTCCATCAAGTATCATAGTGATGTGTGGTCGGTGAACACGATTACCTTGGATCCAATTAAATGAGATCTGAACTTGTCCAAGGCAAACACTACCGCAAGCATCTCCTTTTCCGTAACTGTATAGTTACGCTGAGCGGTATCAAGCACTTTGGTTACGTAGTGGATCGCAAATGGGACGCCATTGATGAATCCATGATTCATTAACTTTTCTGTCGTATTTTGTCTTAAAACCCTTAACAAATGCATGTAAATATTCTTTAATTCCCATCGTTTATTCAAACTTCATTTACGAATAAATATTCACTTTAAGCATCAAAATCATGTAAATAAATAAAGAACAAAGAAAAGAAGGCAGATTGGAGATATGTATATATGCACAATATGACTTATAAATATAAATATAACTGTAAGGTATATTTATAACCTAACCCCCGAGACCAAGTCAACATGGATTGGTCGACAAACCAATAAGTAAGGGGAGATAAGGAAAGAAAACCCTAAAAATAAATTAAGACACACTTCATATATTTCTCACTATTTATCAAATAAATACAAAACTTCAATAATTTTTAATTAATTCATATGTACATATTTTTCACCAAACTCTTTTCCTATTATTTCTAAAAATATATATAAAAATATAAAAATAAGTTAAAAATATTACCCTGTATATATGCTAAGAAATCCAGCTTTTAAATTGTCAAAATCTCAACTTCCGAACATCATAACTTCTTCATACGAACTCCAATTTCACTCTACTCACCTTTAAAGTTCATAAAATAATATTATCTAATTAATAAAGGTAGTTTCATCGAATTCGGAGTTCGTTTACAAATAGTCGATTTTGGGACAAAATGACAACGGGGTTTCCGGGCTATTTATTTTATGTAGAACACATTATTTATAGTTTTATTAATTTTATAATTTCTAATTATTTTCATGATCTTGTATTTTAACCTTGATTTATTTCAGAATTTTTGGAGCTTATTTATTATTTTAATAAAATCCAAAACCCTAAATTATAGGTAAAAATGAACTGGATAACTTATACCTATATTTATTAATATTTGTAAATTAATTTATTAAAATCCCTAAAAATTCACACAACTCTTTTTTATTATTCTAATAATTAAGAAAATATAAAATTAATATTTAATTAATTATTTATTAAATTAAAAATCTAAAACTTATTTATATATACATATTTATTAATATAATATTTATATTTTGAATAATATTTATTATTTATAAAAATTAATTATTCTATAATTTAGATAATTTAATTATTTACATTTCATGTTTTTATACCTATTTAAAATAATACTATTTACTATTTAATATTGAATTTAAAAGCAATTTTACACTTCTGGCCACCCAGGTGCTGACACGTGTCAGCACCGGTTCATCTTCTCCAAGAAGCCGGTACTGTAGTTGTTCTACCCAACCTTCTTCACATATTTTTCTAGCGCGCCTCATATTTCATTCATGCGATCTAAACCTTAGGATTTACTCCCCTAACAACCTAGACATTCAGCCACCCTTAGATCTAACTTGAGGATCACGACATCTACCTATTTATACCCCCAAAGTTGGCAGTTCACAACTAACTCTCCATAACCAAGTGAAACACCAGTTCCAGTGGCCGAACCCCAACCTTCCCCTGTCGATTCTGGCCATCCTTGGAGGTGACATCTCCACTTCGTCGGCTCGCGTGGAAGAAGGGAGATCAGAGGAGGTTCCAAGGCGATAGCTCCGCCTTTCATCGCCGCCTTGCATGCGTCTAGCTCCGGCGAAGATCGACCGTCGCAACAGCTACCAGAGGTAATACACCTCTATTTTCACAGATCTCTACATCCACCTTTAACAAATTTCTTCTCGAACTCCGTGCCACGATTAGCGTGGCTAATCACATCATTAGTTAGTGTAACTATCCATCTTAGATGCCCAAACTTCAAATCGTTCGAGGTCATTCACAAATCGAATCAAATCTTGTTTTCATTTTTGTAACATTCTCGCATCCACTTGTAAGTCTGGAAACGCCATCTTTGATCTTGCAAAAACCTAATCCTTTGGCCGATTTCTCATGAATCGAGCACACACACTTCTTATTTGCAAGTTCTTCTTTCATCTGGAGCAGTTACGAGGTGTCTGGAGCCCTAGATCATCAAGAAAATTGCAGTTCAAAGGAGGTGCATCAACCTTCCATCAATCTCCAGGAATAGCGGACCGCCACCTTCATCGAGCTTTCGCCGCTGCTCTCAGTCGACTCCGACCGCCGTCCACCGCGAGCGAGCTCGAGGGGTAGAGGAGCTAACCCTCTGGCCCCACCGGAGGCCCTAGATCGTCGCCAGCTGCCCGTGGAAATTCAGAGAAGAAGCACTCGTAAGCCACTTGCGTCAGCTACCTGAAGAACTCAAGAACAGCCAGCGCACAGGCTGTTGACGCGTGGCAACCTGCGGACGGTCTGGATCACATTTCACGTTATAATCTCCGTCGTTGAAAGTGAAACGGTGGAAGAATTGCATATTAAACCTAGTGGACTTCCAGAATTTCAGCTCAGCTTCAGAACTTTTCAGATATTGCATTTAGGTCCCCGTGCAGGGACCTAAATGTAAACTTTTATATTTTCATTTCAAAACAGTCCCTGTCTGAGGACCAATTTGCAGAACTTTTGTTTCTTTTTTTCTTGCGCTTATACCCTTGTATCGTAAAGCTACTTTGGACGTGTTTTTAACACTAATTTTTGTATATTTTCTTGGGGTAGTTACACAACTACCTCTGCGAGGTTTTCAGTAATTTTCGTATATTTTTGTCGCTTTTTCATTGTGTTTCTATTTATCGAAGTTTGAACTCTGTTTTGATTTGTTTTCGTGTGTTCTTCGAGCCCGTTGCTCGACCATTTCACCTACTATATAATATCATATATATTTCTTCTATATTTCACCTAGTATATAATAGGTAAATTGTGTGAAAAATACCACTTTAAAAAATGAATAAAATTGGAAAAGAATAAAATCAAATAAAAAATTAAAAATAAAAACTCCATAAAAATTGCCACTTTTCCTTGATCGCTTTAAGAAGAGACAAAATAATCACAAATATATTTTCTCTTAAAAAATTAAAAATATACTATTCTGCCTCCTTGTGTTCGACCCAGGCACACTTCCCTGGTTAAATAATTAGTGTAAGGTTTTTTTCTTCAAAAAAAACTGATCTTTGTTTGATCAGCTAAGATCCCTTTGCGATTTTCTACACCGATAACCTTTTCATTCAAAAATCGCAAACCGATTTTAGCTCGCATCAAAATAGCACCGTTGCCGGGGAGGCATTAGTGTATTTTGATTTTTTTACATATCTTTGTGATTTTATTTTCTATCTTATTATTATTTCTCGTAGCTTTTCTTCGGTTTTTCTTACGGCTTTTCTCGACTCGTCTCTCAATTTTCTTTAGCTGCTAACTATTTCTTGCAGGGCCTACATGATCAGCTGGTTTCTTATGAAGCCGAGTCAGTTGAAAGAGCAGAGGCTGATTTCTTCTTTACGAGTCAGCTGCAGAGGGCAGAATTTAATTAGTGTAATTTTGTAAAAGAGAGAGAAAGCGAGAGAAAAGTTGTATTGAACTCTAGTAGAAGGGGTCCACTAAGGACATCCCGACTTGTATTTTCCCCCCATTTTTTCGGGGTCTGATTCACCGAGTACCGTGTATTTGGGGGATAAGGGCACCCACCGCGATTTTCTCGCCTCGACGGTTTTTCCGCGGCTTTTCCGATAGATGCTTGCTTAGGTTTTTTTTATTCTATCTTATTATGCTTACGTAGTTAGTCTTAGGACTTGCAACCTAGGTGCTTGATTTTAGGATTCTTATAAAAAGAAAATAAAAAAAGTAGACGTTTGCTTGAAAAAACTCAAAAAAATATAAAACCACAAAATTAAATCGGGACTGCTAAGATATCTGACCTAAAAAAACGTGAAGATTCATCTGATTTGGGAGAGTAATCCCCGCACATCTTCTCAGAGTGTGCGAGCGAGAGACGACCCATAAGGTTAGAGCCAAAACCCCGTATTTCTCGCGAAATACTACTTAGTCTATACACCTAATCACTATTTCTCAGTGGGTACGCTCGGGTAGTCGGAAACGGTCCGGGTTTACTTAGCAGAGTGGGAGGTTTAGAGGACACTGCGTAAGGCTCCGTTCTCAAGTAACACGGGTAGCCGGAAACGGTCCGTACTTACTCCCATACTGGTTGAGTGCAAGTGATTTTCTGTAAAGACTCGGGCCAGTGTTTCGGAGAAACTATCGGGCACCTATCAACTCGTATCAGCTCGCGTTAATCGATTATACTTGCTTGCTAATTACAACCCTAAAACCGACAAGATAACAGACCGAACCCTTACGATCTTCATTGGGTTGTGTTGGTGAAAGCAGGGTTTGCTTTGTGTTTGCTTGCAGGGCATGAGTTACCGCGGCTTTACTCATTTTCCCTCTCTCTTGAATCATGAATCGTGCTCTCCCGATCATTCTCTTGATATCAAAGATGACGTCTCGACGGCTTTTCTGCTCAGATTCCGTGAGCTTTCGACCATCCACCATCATTCACATCTTCACAAGCTCGGGATGACCCTCTTCCTGAGCTGGTCCCATCTGATCTCGAGGAGAGTCAGACCCAGACTCCCTCGCCTCCTGGCCAGACTATTGAGACAGATCCTTGTCTCAATACATCATCAAAATCTCCAACCGAATTTTTGCTGAGTTCTTACGAGAGCTTTTCTTTTCCAGACGATTTGAAGCAGATGGTTCGCGGCAAAGGACCAGAAGCAGACGAGAGGCCACCAGTTGATGAACATCATGAAGGAAGACCAGACTCAGCCACATTTATTACGACAGGGATTCTCGACACTCTCCAACAGATGAATATTCAGACTCGAGAACAATTCAAAATTCAGAATGAGTTGCGGGCTGAGATAGCCGCGCTGCGAGCAGGGGCAGGGAACCAATTACCTCCTACAGTGGTTCCGGCTACTTTACGGGAAGAGTATGACCTGGGCGCGAGAACGCTCCATCATTGGATTCGGCTACCGCCGAATCAAGGGTCATACGAGTTGAGACCGTCCTTCATTTCACTGCTTCCCAAGTTCTACGGGAATGCCACAGAGGAGCCGTTTTCCTTTCTACAGTAATTCGAAATGATATGTGGTACGACTAGTTATCCAGGAGTTACGCAGGAGGCTGTCCGCCTCAAGGCCTTTCCCTTCACCTTAGCTGATAGGGGGCTTTACTGGCTGAGTCATCTGGGAAGGGAAATTTCTACATGGGACGATCTAAAGTCCACATTCCTGCGTGAATATTTTCCTCTAGAGAGGACGAACATGATGAGGAGTCAGATCTCCAATTTCACGCAGCTTCCACATGAGTCTTTCCATGAGGCATGGGATAGATTCAAAGATCTTATAGAGAGATGCCCACATCATGAGACATCGTTGAAGGTGTGATGAGCCTCCCGCACCCTTAGTTAATTCGGTCAAATTAATGGTCCAAATTAATTTTTAAGTGTTCGTTGCAGTCGGATGCGGGATGTTGATCAAAAACCACTTAAGTCAGATGTTGGTCAATTTGAAGCGGTGATATTTTTTTACTTGGTGAAGTCCAAGGTCGATCTCAGGGAGGCAACTGTCTCCTTAGGTTGATTACAACAATTTACAAGTGTTTGATATTCGGGGAACAATTTTTTTGGTATTTTTTTTAATTCCTATGCAGACATATGCAGACAATTCTTAGCCAATTTAAAGTCAAATTTAATTGATGTGTCAAACGAAGTCCAAAAATAATGAAAATTGGCCAGAAGATTATTTATGATGAAAATGACCTACACTAATTTTTTTGGAATTTTTCGACTCAAAATAAATTTTCTATGAATTAAACAAACAGACAGAGTGATTTTCAGTGTTTAATTTTTAATAAATATCAAACCACAATTTCTCCAAGAACTAAAATTATCCTAGGAAGGTCTAATGATCAGGGACCTAGGAAAATTGACAGAACTTAAATTCACTGTGAAATGAATTAATTAAAATTAATTAAAGAAAATCACTAAACTATTTATTGAGGCCTCGTTATGCGTGCAAATGATATGAAATTTTTATGGAGTGTTGAAAATGGTGTCCTTAAGCTACTGTGAATTTTTGGTGATTTTTGAAGGCACTGATATTTAATTAAAAATCAAAAGGCATCACTGGGCAAAATATGTCACAAATGAACCAATTAATTCATTGATAATTCAATTAAGCCAACAAAATTCAGACACGTGTACAAACTGATAGAGGACAAAATTCTCAACAACTTGCAATTTTTAGAATTTCAAAATGATGAAAAATGCATGCTATGGACACGTGCAAACACAAGGGTGTAAATGCAATACTGGAAAATAAAATTTCAATAAGTAAACGTGCTGACAGGGACTAAAATGCAATTACCTATAATATGCAGGACTTGGATGCAATTTCTCCACGAAACACGTGCTCCTCACGTGATGTCTGCTTCACAGGGGCCTTTTTGCAATTTGTGAAAGCTCCAGGGGCGTCGGTGCAAATAACCCAGGCCGCACGTGCTCCTCACGTGGGGCGGCCTAGGTTCGGAGGGCGTCGGAGGCTCGGAGTGGGGCTCGGGTCTTCTAGAGGCTCGGGCTAGCCTCGGAGCAGCTTCGGGTTACCCGAGCCTAGGCTTGGGAGGCCGAGGCTCGGATAGGGCGACGTGGCGGACTGGAGGCCCTTGGATCAAGATGGATCCAAGGGTTGTCGATGAAGACGCGTGGCGGCTAGAGAGGCGTCCGATCCGAGGTGTAATCGACGGTCGAGGACGAGGGCGGCGAAGAGACGCGTGGCGAGGCGAGGTCCGTTCGATCAGAGGATCGAACGGCTGCTGCTTCTTCTCCTTCAACGGGCCTCCGCCGCCTGCGGAAGAGATGGCTGCGCTCCGGTGAAGGCTGCTGAGCTCCGCCTCTGTCGCCAAGCTCCGGTGATGAGCTTCGTCAGCTCCCACCTAGCTTGGAAGAAGCGGAAGAGCACAGGGCGTCTTCCGGTGGTCTCTGGATGACTGGAGGAGGACTGGAGCTCTGAGTCGATGAAGCTCGAGGAAGGCTCCGGCGAGGCTCCGGCGAATGATCAAAGATGTACCTGCAAGCGTTAACTGTATAGCCGAAGCTGGTTCGTGCGATTGTGGAGAAGCGGTGCTGGTTGGCGAGGCCTAAGGTGGTCGGGCGATGTTGCTCCGGCCAAGTGGCGGAGCTGGAGATCGGTGGATAGTGGAGTTGGGTGACTGAAGGCGGAGAGATGCCAGCGATGATCAGAGCTCCATCGCGAAGCTCGTCGGAGTGGAGGTGAGGCGTGAAAATGGTCGTGGACGGAGAATAAGATCGGAGAAAATTAAAGAAAAAGAAGAACGAGATCGGAGAAGAGGTGGAGGGAGTTTCACCTGGGAATTGGTCCTCCTGCTCGAAGGCCAGGTCGTCGCTCGAGGGCCGGTGATCGCCCGAGCTCGTGCAGCGTCACGGAAGGCAGCTGCGACACGGCGGAGATGCCGTGGATCTCGCCGGAGAAGACGCCTGTCTTCGCTCGAAGAGACGGCCAATTGCTGTCACCAATTGAGAGCTCTGAGCTTGGGGGTTTCTCCTGGAGTGGCGGATTGGAGGCCCTTGGATCAAGATGGATCCAAGGGTTGTCGATGAAGACGCGTGGCGGCTAGAGAGGCGTCCGATCCGAGGTGTAATCGACGGTCGAGGACGAGGGCGGCGAAGAGACGCGTGGCGAGGCGAGGTCCGTTCGATCAGAGGATCGAACGGCTGCTGCTTCTTCTCCTTCAACGGGCCTCCGCCGCCTGCGGAAGAGATGGCTGCGCTCCGGTGAAGGCTGCTGAGCTCCGCCTCTGTCGCCAAGCTCCGGTGATGAGCTTCGTCAGCTCCCACCTAGCTTGGAAGAAGCGGAAGAGCACAGGGCGTCTTCCGGTGGTCTCTGGATGACTGGAGGAGGACTGGAGCTCTGAGTCGATGAAGCTCGAGGAAGGCTCCGGCGAGGCTCCGGCGAATGATCAAAGATGTACCTGCAAGCGTTAACTGTATAGCCGAAGCTGGTTCGTGCGATTGTGGAGAAGCGGTGCTGGTTGGCGAGGCCTAAGGTGGCTTGAGGTGGTCGGGCGATGTTGCTCCGGCCAAGTGGCGGAGCTGGAGATCGGTGGATAGTGGAGTTGGGTGACTGAAGGCGGAGAGATGCCAGCGATGATCAGAGCTCCATCGCGAAGCTCGTCGGAGTGGAGGTGAGGCGTGAAAATGGTCGTGGACGGAGAATAAGATCGGAGAAAATTAAAGAAAAAGAAGAACGAGATCGGAGAAGAGGTGGAGGGAGTTTCACCTGGGAATTGGTCCTCCTGCTCGAAGGCCAGGTCGTCGCTCGAGGGCCGGTGATCGCCCGAGCTCGTGCAGCGTCACGGAAGGCAGCTGCGACACGGCGGAGATGCCGTGGATCTCGCCGGAGAAGACGTCTGTCTTCGCTCGAAGAGACGGCCAATTGCTGTCACCAATTGAGAGCTCTGAGCTTGGGGGTTTCTCCTGGAGTGGCGGATAGCGATGAAGGTGGCCGGAGGGCGAGTATTTATAGGATGGAAGTCTCGGCAGAGCTGGTGATGGGGCGAAGTTCATGGCTGTCGTGGGGCGAGTGTGGCGGAGATGGTGGTGTGCGAGGGAGCTGGCGAGGGAGATGGATGAGTGGGGTGTGTCGTGGGGGTGATGGTGGTCGAAGAAGGTGGCTGGAGTGCGACCAAGAATAGGAAGGGGCAGCCCCTCCCGCAAGGCGGAGATCGTGGGAGAGAGGGGGTGCCCGAGGTAGGGGACGAAGCCCTGGCCGTTGGATCTTGTGATCCAACGGCCAGATCGAAGCGCAAAGGAGCGGGTCTGATTAGATCTGGGTGAGATGATCTGAGGTTGTGATGGCGACACGTGGCGTGAGCTGGGCGAAGTGTGAGCAAGCGGCTAGGATCGGGTCTAGGTGACGTGATCTAAGGGTCAAGATTCGCTGGAAGGTGGGCGGCTGTGATGAGAGGATCGGGGGCGTGATCGAGCGGCGTAGATGTCGCCACGTGGCTCGC
Source organism: Ottelia alismoides (assembly GCA_037367405.1). NCBI lineage: Eukaryota > Viridiplantae > Streptophyta > Magnoliopsida > Alismatales > Hydrocharitaceae > Ottelia > Ottelia alismoides. The sequence goes on along the minus strand of JAZKJV010006960.1, from coordinate 743,128 downwards.
TGAGAGCGCGGCGCTAAGGGACGGCCCAGATCAGTCCTTGGCGATCGATCGGTCGGTTGCAATTATGGGGGAGCCAACGGCTCAGATGGAAAGGCTGAGAATGTGATCGAAGGGCTCAAGAGGTGACGCGTGGTGCACTGTGGGCGGGGCGCTAATGGATGGCGGAGATGACGAGTGTGGGATGATCAGACGGCTGAGGGAGTGCGCGCACGTGGTCACAGAGGGACCGTTGGATCTGAAGCTCGATCCAACGGTGGGGGGGCGCGGGCGGATAAGGCTAAGGATAGCGGGCCGCGTGGCGCAATCAGAGGGCGCCACGTGGCCTGCTGTGAGTGGCTGGAGGAAGAAATGCGTGTAGAGAGAAGAGGAAGCCGAATTTGGAAAAACTCAAAACATGAAAGTTGTAGATCTTGATGAGATCTACAAGTTTCATGTTGACCAAAAACGGAGATGAGGTCACATATAATACATAAATACAAAGATACATAAATATACATATGTAGTATATAAAATGACCCAAAAACCCAAGTTTCTCATACAAGCTCCAATTTCGATGAAATCAGTCTCATTTTGAAGGTCTTTTAATGTGTAGTATTCTAAGAGTGAGTAGACCTAATTAGGGGTTTGTACGAGGGCTTTATGTGTGTTTTAATGTACAAGGGTTCTCAGGATATTTGGGCTATTTTACAAGGGTGATTTTAGGCATTCTTATTTAAATGCAGATGAGCTGCTAAAATGCATGAATTATGGATGCATGCATGAGTGTTATTTATGCAAGATAAAAGGAAATATGCTTCTATTTTCTCGGGAACAAGGCTCTATTTTTGACTTTTGATGTGATGAATCACAGATTCATCAACCCCCTATACTTAGACCTTGCTCGTCCCCGAGCAACTAAATGAAATGCAAGAGTGAAATGATTTTGGGTTCCATACCAAGGTCATGAACAGAAGTTGAAAATGGAGCCTGACTCGACCTTTGGATTGATTGTGTGGCGGAACCTTATTTGGACCTGAACTTAAGACCTAACAGACTTCAAGTTCCACAAGTCTTCTATTCAAGACGCCTTAACAGTCAGGTCAGAATAATTCCTCAAACGCAAATTTCTGATGACTATGATTCTTACTTGTACTGTGTAAGTGAGATATAGCTCTCCATATCAGAAATGACTCGGAACCAGCCTCCTCTAACAAGGTAACTCAATAACCTGGTCCAGTGACTCTTTCCTCGAGGAGCGGGGTATTCCCTTCTAAGTTCAAGTGCGACCAACCCAAGAGGAGGGGTAGAGAAAAGAATGGACGGTGGCCAGTGTAGCCAGCTATCCCAGGATGCCTGACCAGTGTAGCCAAGTCATCCAGCTGCATTTTCCTTGCTAATATACATACTCCGACAGGTATTATTCTTTTTCTTGGACCTGTCTGATTTTTTTGGAGTTCTTTCTTGCATTTTTTTTTTTTGGAACTATATTCAAGGTGCAGCATATACATCAGGAGTTTTTCCTCTTGAGCCAGTAGACTATCCTTCTTTTGAAGCATTATTGCAACCCACAGCATCCCGTCCTTAGCCTTCATCACCACTAGACCAAGTTGAGACGCACTTCCTTCACTATAAGAAGAAGAGAGGTTCCGCCTAGAAGTACTACCCTCATATGCTACCCCAAGTCAAAGGAAACTACCTCCTTACCACCTCATCAATGAAGAGCTACGTGCATAGTGTTTGTCCAAGTTAGGTCATTATCTAAAAGAATCCTGCGTATGCACGAGATATTCTACTTAGACTAGTCAAGATGACATGTGAACATAGACTTGCGGACTCAAAGAATTAAGTCTCTTGACCTGAGAAGTCTTAACTCCAGTTCCTATAAGGTTCCTCTGAAATTAAGGTCAAATCAAGTCCATCCTCAATATCTACTCATAACTTGGTTCAGAACCCACTAGCTTTTCACTTTGCATATGCAGAAATATGCAGATGAGATGAGATGTCATGCTATGAAAATGCAGGACTCTTTTTATTATTTTTTTATGCAGGGATGATATGCAAGAGTAAATAAGAAGCCTTTATTTTTGTTTTATTTTTCTGGTATACGACAATTATTTACAAAAGTATGTTTTACAAGAATTTTACAACTTTTTATACAAGTATAGTACATATTATACAAGTATACCAAAAAATTTTTTTGTTTTTCGATTTTTACCCACCCGTAATTATTGCAAAATATATACAACAGTACGCGAAAGTACGAGCTATGGGTAAAGTATATATGTAATATATACACGCCCCCCTATACTTAGCGTGTGCTATGTCCTCAGAGCACAAAGAGCGAGGAAAAGACATAGCTCGTGCTAAGCGTAGGAGAGCCAAAAAGAAATAGTAAGTATAGAAGTCGTCTCGCCCCCCTATACTTAGGCTCTGGCAGCCTAAGTGTAGAAGAAGATCCGAAATGGGGCGGACGAGGTTAAGAGGAGAAATGGAGGAGTATCAGTGCGGGCATCGGTCCCCCCTATACTTAGGCTTAGGTCAGCCTAAGTATCGGTAGGAAATGAGTATAAGGACCAATGTGATCTGGAGAATGTACAGTGAATCGACTCGGGTGACCCCTTCCCCCTATACTTAGGATCTGGTCATCCTAAGTACAGTCCGAGATAATGATTCGATGATGTGGGGACGGGCTACTAGAATCGTGAAGGTAAGGATAGGATATACAGGAAGAATGATATATATACAGCTGAGTCGGTCTGAATCTTTTGAAGATGCTGCTGATGGCTGGAGTTCATTGCTGCAAGGTCTCATACGCGGCTTGAGATGTATCTGCTGTATCTGTCTCGCATATGAATACAATCTCCTCCACATGGACTAACTGTTCATTGGATTCGACGAAGTGCTTCAACAGCTGCCCATTTACTAGGAATGTTGGTGCGTCATCTGCGAGATCTGAGATCTCGACACATCCACTATCATGCACCGTTCGGACAACGAATGGTCCCGTCCACTTAGACTTTAGTTTGCCTTGGAAAGTCTTCAGCCTGGCATTGAACAACCATACCTTCTGTCCAGGAACAAAGGTCTTTCGTCTGATATATCTATCGTGCCAACGCTTTACCTTGTCCTTGTACACCACACTGTTGTCGTATGCTCGGTTTCTGATTTCCACAAGCTCATTCAGATCCATGTCTCTTTGTTTCTGTCCTAGGTGTGTGTTCCAGTTGACCTTCTTTATTGCCCATTCTGATTTGTGCACTAACTCTGCGGGCAAATGGCACGGCTTTCCGAATACCATTCGGAATGGGGAGGTGCCTAACGGTGTCTTGTAAGCCGTCCTATACACCCAGAGGACTTGATCCAAGATCTGAGACCAGTCCTTCCTGTCTGGGCGGACGAGCTTTTGCAATATGGTTTTCACCTCCCTATTCGACACCTCAGCCATACCATTGGTTTGTGGGTGGTAAGGACTAGCGACACGGTGTTCGATGCCGTAATCCTTCAGGAGTTTCTTCACCTCCCGATTCACAAAGTGGCTACCCCCATCTGATATCATCATTTTGGGGATCCCGAACCTAGAGATTATGTGCTCTCTGATAAATTTACAGACAGTCTTGCTGTCTGCGGCTCGGGTCGGGATAGCCTCCACCCATCTGGACAGATAGTCAACCGCAAGAAGGATGTATTCAAACCCGTGGCTGACAGGGAATGGGCCCATGAAATCGATGCCCCAGGCGTCAAAGACATCACAAATGATGACCGGCTGCATTGGCATCTCATCTTTGGAACCAACGGTTCCTCCCATCCTCTGGCAAACTGGGCACGACTTCGCGAAGGCGGTGGCATCGCGAAACAGAGTCGGCCAGTAAAAGCCACATTGAAGTACCTTCCATGCGGTCCTCTTCCCGGAGTGGTGTCCTCCTGCCTCTAAGCTATGGCATAAAGAAAGGACACTCTGGTATTCCTCCTGAGGAATACAACGTCTCCAGACACAATCCGGTCCTTCAAAGAAAAGGATCGGATCCTCCCAATGGTAGTGTCTAGCGTCCGACTTTAATCGGTCAATTTGGCTCTTGGGCCAATCCTCGGGAACTTTCTTGGAGACAAGATAGTTCACGATATTGGCATACCATGGGAGTGAGTCGATAACAAAAATCGACTCGTCAGGGAAGGAGTCTCGAATCGGGGAAACCTCGGAAGTATTAAGATCTTCGAGACGAGAGAGATGATCGGCTACTACGTTCTTCTTTCCAGGTTTATCACGGATGTCCAAATCAAACTCCTGGAGAAGTAAAATCCAACGAAGAAGACGCGCCTTCGCGTCCTTCTTCTCCATTAAATATCGTAGTGCCGTGTGGTCTGTGAACACAGTTACCTTGGATCCGATTAAATGAGATCTGAATTTGTCCAAGGCAAACACTACCGCAAGCATTTCCTTTTCGGTAACTGTATAGTTACGCTGAGCAGAATCAAGCACTTTGCTTGCGTAGTGAATTGCAAACGGGACGCCATCTCTTCTTTGTCCCAATACAGCCCCAACAGCATAATCTGAGGCGTCCGTCATGATCTCAAAAGGGAGAGACCAATCTGGGGCTTGTAAGATGGGTGCGTCCATGATCATTCCTTGTAATCGCTTAAAGGCCTCAAGACACTTGTGATCGACAATAAACTCCGCGTCTTTGCCTAAAAGCTCAGTTAGCGGTCGGGCAATCTTAGAAAAATCCTTAATAAATCTCCGATAAAATCCGACATGCCCGAGGAACGACCGCAACTGCCGTACGTTGGTTGGTGGCTGGAGTCGTCTGATCACGTCCACCTTGGCAGGGTCAACCTCCATTCCTCTCTTGGAGATGACATGCCCCAACACTATGCCCTCCGTCACCATAAAGTGACTTTTCTCCCAGGAGAGCACCAGATTGACCTCACAACATCTTTTGAGGACTCGGTCCAGATTCCTAAGGCAGGAATCAAAAGAGTCGCCGTGGACCGAGAAGTCATCCATGAAGACTTCCAGGAATTCGCCGACCATTTCGGCGAATACAGCAATCATGCACCTTTGAAAAGTACCTGGAGCATTGCATAGCCCAAAAGGCATGCGCCTGAAAGCATAGGTACCAAAGGGGCATGTGAACGTGGTCTTTTCCTGGTCCTCTGGAGCTATGGCTACTTGATTGTAGCCCGAGAACCCATCAAGAAAACAAAAGAATTCTTTCCCCGCTAGTCTTTCTAAAATCTGATCAATAAATGGTAGGGGGAAATGATCCTTTTTCGTCGCGGCATTCAGGCGTCTGTAATCCACACAGACGCGCCACGACGTGGGTACTCTTGTCACGATCTCCTCTCCGTCCTCATTGGTGGTCGTCTGAATTCCCGACTTTTTCGGGACAACATGGATTGGGGCCACCCACTTAGAATCGGAGATTGGGTAAATGAAACCCGCGTCGCACCATTTTTCTATCTCTTTCTTCACAACCTCTCGTAGATTTGGATTCAACCGACGTTGGAATTCACGAGAGGGTTTGGCTTCGTTCTCCAAGTATATATGGTGCGAACACAGAGCGGGATTTATCCCGTGGAGATCGGAAATGCTCCAGCCTATTGCCTTGCGGTTCTTCTCCAGGATCTCTAGCAAGCGAGACTCCTGCTCCTCGGTCAATTGCGAACTGATAATGACCGGAAATTTCTTGTCTTGGCCCGCAAGGAAGGCATATTTCAGAGTTGTGGGTAAAGGTTTGAGCTCGGGGATGGTATAATCGTCTAAGAAGTCTGGCTCAATCCGATCTGGTTCGGTGTTGGACGTGGCTGGATCCTGTTCTGCAGCGGCTGCCACCAAGCTCGGCTCTGGAGTCGGATCGTCAAAGGTCTCCATGCAATCGGCAAACGCCTCGTCCGACTCGTCATCCTCATCTTCCGATTGTCCTAAGGATGTAAGGACTGACAGGCCCACTTGGGCCTCTGTGTCATCGAAGATGTAGGGCGATGCAGGCTCAGAGCTGTACTCGTTCCTGAGGATCTCGCAGACTGACTCATGCACTGGATCATCTTCAAAGGAGATGGACACGTCGGTGCTGGCTGGGTTCTGTCTCCATGGCCCAACTAAGTCTACATGTTCACGGTCTGTTTCGAGAGAAGAGTACTCGGTGCTGGATTCGGAGTCTGGTCTCTGCCATCTCGTCTGCTTCATCTCTAATTCCTCATCTCCGCCTGGAGTTTGGAACTGAATTTTCCCATTCTTATAATCGAATAAGGCCCCTGCTGTTCTGAGGAAGGGCCTACCCAAAATGATCTGGGAATCTCTCCAATTACGAGGGGTTTCCATATCGAGGACAGTAAAGTCCACCATGTATTCTTGCCCCTCGACTTTGATCACAATGTTCCTTAACTCTCCTTGGGACTTCTTAGTGGATTTGTCCGCGAACTGAAGAATAGCTCTAGATTTCCTAAGAGGTCCGAGATTGAGCCGCTCATAGAGGGCTGTGGGCATCAAGTTGATCGAGGAACCATTGTCCAGGAGAGTGCGTACAAACGCGATGTCATCAACATGACTCACTACATAGTGTGCACCCATGTCTCTTCGTTTCCGAGGAAACGAGTTCTTTATTGCACAAGTCGTGGCTACTGATAGGATGTGTTTCTCAACACGGCTTTTGGTTTTCCTGCTAACCCTAGTAGGTGTGCATCTCACCTTAAGGTATTTTTGGAATGCAGGGGTCATTTCCACGAACTTGTCAAAGGGGATTGTGACCTTGATATGTTTGTTACAAAACTCAGCCATCTCAGGGTCATCTTTTTGGATTTTTTTGTTTTTCTTCTTCCCACCCTTGAGAGCTTGGGGGAAAGGGATTATTAACTCAGGTTCTGGAACTGAAATATCTTCATTAGCTGCTGAAACTGAGTTCTGAACACGACTCTGACTCGGACTTTTATACAGACTCTGACTCTGACTCTGACAAAAGGGAAAATGCTTGGGCGAAACCGGTGATGCTTCTTCCGCTTCTTCTGGCTGGTCCTCCTCAGATGGAGGTGCGGGCTCATCGGTGTCGTCGGACTCGGGATGACTGCGGGGCTGGTGCTTCGAGGACTCAGATGTCCTCTTCTTCTGCTGGCGGTGACGGTGGTGCTCCTCCTCTTCCTCCTCCGAATTCTCCTCAGGTCGAATTTCGGAGGTTCCTTCCTGTTGTGCCCGTGCCCGATCAGGTATGGTCACGGTCCTTCCGCTCCTGAGGGACATATGGTTAACATTATCATACGAAAGGATCTCATGTTCAGATAAATAATTATCTGAATAGTATACCTGATCTCGGGGTCGGTTCTGACCTTGATGTACGCTGTTTGGGTTGGCCTGAACCTGTGCGGGAATTGGAGTCCTTGGCGCCATTTGTTGGTCCTGAGCACGAGAGACCCGATTGATGTCGGTTCTCATGTCCAGGTAGTCGTTCTGCATATGCTGGACCCTATCAGACAGGGTCTGGATCGCCAAGGTGAGGGACTCCAATTCGGTGGGCTGGGCTGGCTGCTGAGTGGATGCGGTCCTGAACTGGCCCTGCTGGCCGTGCCGATACTGCTGCTGATGGGGCGGTGCTGGCCCCTGCTGGTAGGTGCGCTGCTGCGGCTGGTACCCTTGTTCTGGCCTGGACTGATATCGCGGGATTGTGACGGGCCTGGTCTCTTGGTAGACTGGGGTTGGGCGGTGTGCCTGGTCCTTCCCCATCTCGATTTGCCGGACTAGTGGGTCGCGGCTATACCAGAGCCCGTTGATTTCGTAAACGGGCGGAGGCTCCTCGTACTCTGTCTCCACTGGTGGGGGTGCATGATGGTTCTGCTGGGTGTAAGTCTGATCCCAGCTGCTCTGAGACCCCGGTGCCTGTTCCTGTACAAGATGGACTCGATGTACAGGTACAGGTGGTGCAGAAGGGGTGGGTAGCTTAATCTTGGCTACCTTTTCAGAGAGTTCCTCCACCTTCTTGGGAAGGCTCGAAAGAGACTCCATCTCCGCGACTCTCTTGTGGATCTGCTCGACCATAGTAAGCTTGTCTGCAATCATCCCCATGCTGGGGATGAGGTCCTCTGTCAGATCTGCAACAGTCCTTCTAGTTGTCTCATTGGATAGAATCGAGGGAGACAACTGATAGGCCCTTGTGGCCTGTGACCTGCCGGTTTCTGCCATCTGTTCTAGGATCTTCCACACGGCGTGCTCGTTCTTGTTCAGATAGCTTCCTCCACAGGCGGCGCTGACTAACCCCTGCATCTCTGGGGTTAGGCCGCAGAACAAGGTCTGGACGAGGATCGCCTTAGAAATGCCGTGGCACGGGCATTTCTGTACTAAGTCATTGAACCTGTCCCACGCCTCGTGGAACGGTTCGCAGGGTCCTTGGGCGAAGCTGGCAATCTTTGTTCGCATCTGATTGGTTCTACTGAGTGGGTAGAACTTCTTCAAGAAGAGGTCCTTGAACTGCATCCAGGTAGTACATACCACCCCTAGGTTTTTCAGCCAATGTGCAGCCTTATCTCCTAAGGCAAACGGGGTGGCTTTCAGCCGGATATAATCTTGGCCAACATTGGGATGGCTCAGATTATTGCAAACTAGTTCGAAGTCACGGAGGAAAGTGTACGACTCTTCGCTTAGGTTTCCGTTGAACTTCGGCAGCAGGCTAAGGAAGTGGGGCTTCAGCTCGAATGCCTGGTCGGGAACTGCAGGTGCTAGCCAATTTTGGATTTCGTTCTCCGCCGGGTTATAGGTATCGACCATTGGTTGGTCGATCCCTTCAGCTACTATTATCCGCCCCATTCGTGCAGTGAGATCAGCATTTTTCTGTTCAGCTTCAGCAAGGCGTCTTAGAATCTGTCTCATCTGGTCCTCATCAGGCGGCATCTTTGGTGGCATTTCTTCCTCTACTTCTGGGGATTGGAAAATAAGGTCGGTGTTAGAGGTTGAATCAAGGAAGGGATAATCGAGGCAATGATCTTCCTCGGTAATCTCAGAGGGGATACAAGGGTTGGTTTGAGAGTAACCACCCTGAGCAGGAGGGAACCAGGACTCAAGAGGGTCATGAGTCATGGGTGGTCCAAGGTGCGCTCGGACCGGAAAAGACGAGTTACTTGGGGGACTCATAGAGAGATCAGTGAACGGTGCGTCGAGATCTCCCCAGTCACTCATCTTGGTGAAGCAAGAAGAAGATAGGATTTTACTCCTACCTGAAGCAAGCACAAGATCAATCCAAGACCCTGGATTCACACTCAACACAGTGAAGGACTCAAAGTTGAGTCCAATTTATCTTGTAGTTTTTAAGTGTGATTTTCAAGCAAATCTAGCAAGGATTACGCGGCCTAGAGGGAAGTCGGCTCAGAGCCGGATGCGTCTTCCCTGTCTATCCTGTCGTCTAAGATACCGCCGCTCCTTCCTTTCTTCGCTCCTATCCCAAGCCGATGGACTCAGTGACCATGCCCCTATCTACCTGCAAGCAGGCGGAGGCTGACAAGGCAGGAACTTCTCCCCGGAGGGTTACTGGCAACTTGTCGCGAAGTACCGCAATTTCGCCCCTATCTACCTGAGACAGGCGGAGGCTACTTGGTACTAGTCAAAGAATCTGAAAATATTCGGCTCGTGATATTTGCTAGGATCAGTTAGAACGTGATATGGAAGACGGGGATTTGGGCTCTACCTTAGGCTGTTCACACACACTCAGGTACCCTCACTCAGTCTGAAAACAAGGTCGGGGATTAGTCTCCCGCAAACAATTTTCAGCTTTTATTCCCTTTTTATGGTCAATACTGTTAGCAGTCCCAGTTTTAAAATTAGGTTATCACTGTAATTAATCACCACAAAGCACGCCTATCGGACAGTCCCAATTTCCTTTTTAATTAAGTGAGAAAATCAGAGGGGGAAATCGAGAAAAGCCGATGCAAGTTGAAATCTATGATGCGTATGCCAAGTAGAGAATACTTACAGTGGTCCTTCGCTTCTTGATGCAGGATGCTATACAGAATTGAAAACTCTACCCTACATGCAAATGCAAGCGATGAAAGCCGCTCCTAGACAGGCAGTTCTATTAACGTGAAGAACGGTTTAATTTGAACTAAGTCCTGCGGTCTAGGTGCGTCTATTAAGTGTGTTGTGTGGTCCTATTGATTACGAGCACAACAAGTCCTGGAGTGGCTCGAGGAGCCGCTAGTGCAAGCTAAATTACCAATCACCCACACAGCACACGGGACACAGTTTCCACTATATTTACACGCGCGAGCTCCCAAACGGGAACCGCTGGAAATAATGCAAAAATAAAATAAAAAATAAAAAGTACAATGCCTCTCTTTCTCTCAACACACTTTAAATGCTAAGTCCTTGAAGCGTCGCCGACTCCTCGCGGTCCTCGCACAAAAATGAAATAGAGGTCAGAGAGTGACACAAAAATGAAGCAAACAAGAAAACAAATAAGAGAAATAATTACAAGAAAAACCGGGGGTCAGACTACCCGGGGATTAGAAATCAAACACTTCAAAAATATGCTACAAATTAACCTAAGCCGTGCCTCCCCGGCAACAGAGCCATTTTGATGAGCCTCCCGCACCCTTAGTTAATTCGGTCAAATTAATGGTCCAAATTAATTTTTAAGTGTTCGTTGCAGTCGGATGCGGGATGTTGATCAAAAACCACTTAAGTCAGATGTTGGTCAATTTTAAGCGGTGATATTTTTTTACTTGGTGAAGTCCAAGGTCGATCTCAGGGAGGCAACTGTCTCCTTAGGTTGATTACAACAATTTACAAGTGTTTGATATTCGGGGAACAATTTTTTTGGTATTTTTTTAATTCCTATGCAGACATATGCAGACAATTCTTAGCCAATTTAAAGTCAAATTTAATTGATGTGTCAAACGAAGTCCAAAAATAATGAAAATTGGCCAGAAGATTATTTATGATGAAAATGACCTACACTAATTTTTTTGGAATTTTTCGACTCAAAATAAATTTTCTATGAATTAAACAAACAGACAGAGTGATTTTCAGTGTTTAATTTTTAATAAATATCAAACCACAATTTCTCCAAGAACTAAAATTATCCTAGGAAGGTCTAATGATCAGGGACCTAGGAAAATTGACAGAACTTAAATTCACTGTGAAATGAATTAATTAAAATTAATTAAAGAAAATCACTAAACTATTTATTGAGGCCTCGTTATGCGTGCAAATGATATGAAATTTTTATGGAGTGTTGAAAATGGTGTCCTTAAGCTACTGTGAATTTTTGGTGATTTTTGAAGGCACTGATATTTAATTAAAAATCAAAAGGCATCACTGGGCAAAATATGTCACAAATGAACCAATTAATTCATTGATAATTCAATTAAGCCAACAAAATTCAGACACGTGTACAAACTGATAGAGGACAAAATTCTCAACAACTTGCAATTTTTAGAATTTCAAAATGATGAAAAATGCATGCTATGGACACGTGCAAACACAAGGGTGTAAATGCAATACTGGAAAATAAAATTTCAATAAGTAAACGTGCTGACAGGGACTAAAATGCAATTACCTATAATATGCAGGACTTGGATGCAATTTCTCCACGAAACACGTGCTCCTCACGTGATGTCTGCTTCACAGGGGCCTTTTTGCAATTTGTGAAAGCTCCAGGAGCGTCGGTGCAAATAACCCAGGCCGCACGTGCTCCTCACGTGGGGCGGCCTAGGTTCGGAGGGCGTCGGAGGCTCGGAGTGGGGCTCGGGTCTTCTAGAGGCTCGGGCTAGCCTCAGAGCAGCTTCGGGTTACCCGAGCCTAGGCTTGGGAGGCCGAGGCTCGGATAGGGCGACGTGGCGGACTGGAGGCCCTTGGATCAAGATGGATCCAAGGGTTGTCGATGAAGACGCGTGGCGGCTAGAGAGGCGTCCGATCCGAGGTGTAATCGACGGTCGAGGACGAGGGCGGCGAAGAGACGCGTGGCGAGGCGAGGTCCGTTCGATCAGAGGATCGAACGGCTGCTGCTTCTTCTCCTTCAACGGGCCTCCGCCGCCTGCGGAAGAGATGGCTGCGCTCCGGTGAAGGCTGCTGAGCTCCGCCTCTGTCGCCAAGCTCCGGTGATGAGCTTCGTCAGCTCCCACCTAGCTTGGAAGAAGCGGAAGAGCACAGGGCGTCTTCCGGTGGTCTCTGGATGACTGGAGGAGGACTGGAGCTCTGAGTCGATGAAGCTCGAGGAAGGCTCCGGCGAGGCTCCGGCGAATGATCAAAGATGTACCTGCAAGCGTTAACTGTATAGCCGAAGCTGGTTCGTGCGATTGTGGAGAAGCGGTGCTGGTTGGCGAGGCCTAAGGTGGTCGGGCGATGTTGCTCCGGCCAAGTGGCGGAGCTGGAGATCGGTGGATAGTGGAGTTGGGTGACTGAAGGCGGAGAGATGCCAGCGATGATCAGAGCTCCATCGCGAAGCTCGTCGGAGTGGAGGTGAGGCGTGAAAATGGTCGTGGACGGAGAATAAGATCGGAGAAAATTAAAGAAAAAGAAGAACGAGATCGGAGAAGAGGTGGAGGGAGTTTCACCTGGGAATTGGTCCTCCTGCTCGAAGGCCAGGTCGTCGCTCGAGGGCCGGTGATCGCCCGAGCTCGTGCAGCGTCACGGAAGGCAGCTGCGACACGGCGGAGATGCCGTGGATCTCGCCGGAGAAGACGCCTGTCTTCGCTCGAAGAGACGGCCAATTGCTGTCACCAATTGAGAGCTCTGAGCTTGGGGGTTTCTCCTGGAGTGGCGGATAGCGATGAAGGTGGCCGGAGGGCGAGTATTTATAGGATGGAAGTCTCGGCAGAGCTGGTGATGGGGCGAAGTTCATGGCTGTCGTGGGGCGAGTGTGGCGGAGATGGTGGTGTGCGAGGGAGCTGGCGAGGGAGATGGATGAGTGGGGTGTGTCGTGGGGGTGATGGTGGTCGAAGAAGGTGGCTGGAGTGCGACCAAGAATAGGAAGGGGCAGCCCCTCCCGCAAGGCGGAGATCGTGGGAGAGAGGGGGTGCCCGAGGTAGGGGACGAAGCCCTGGCCGTTGGATCTTGTGATCCAACGGCCAGATCGAAGCGCAAAGGAGCGGGTCTGATTAGATCTGGGTGAGATGATCTGAGGTTGTGATGGCGACACGTGGCGTGAGCTGGGCGAAGTGTGAGCAAGCGGCTAGGATCGGGTCTAGGTGACGTGATCTAAGGGTCAAGATTCGCTGGAAGGTGGGCGGCTGTGATGAGAGGATCGGGGGCGTGATCGAGCGGCGTAGATGTCGCCACGTGGCTCGCTGAGAGCGCGGCGCTAAGGGACGGCCCAGATCAGTCCTTGGCAATCGATCGGTCGGTTGCAATTATGGGGGAGCCAACGGCTCAGATGGAAAGGCTGAGAATGTGATCGAAGGGCTCAAGAGGTGACGCGTGGTGCACTGTGGGCGGGGCGCTAATGGATGGCGGAGATGACGAGTGTGGGATGATCAGACGGCTGAGGGAGTGCGCGCACGTGGTCACAGAGGGACCGTTGGATCTGAAGCTCGATCCAACGGTGGGGGGGCGCGGGCGGATAAGGCTAAGGATAGCGGGCCGCGTGGCGCAATCAGAGGGCGCCACGTGGCCTGCTGTGAGTGGCTGGAGGAAGAAATGCGTGTAGAGAGAAGAGGAAGCCGAATTTGGAAAAACTCAAAACATGAAAGTTGTAGATCTTGATGAGATCTACAAGTTTCATGTTGACCAAAAACGGAGATGAGGTCACATATAATACATAAATACAAAGATACATAAATATACATATGTAGTATATAAAATGACCCAAAAACCCAAGTTTCTCATACAAGCTCCAATTTCGATGAAATCAGTCTCATTTTGAAGGTCTTTTAATGTGTAGTATTCTAAGAGTGAGTAGACCTAATTAGGGGTTTGTATGAGGGCTTTATGTGTGCTTTAATGTACAAGGGTTCTCAGGATATTTGGGCTATTTTACAAGGGTGATTTTAGGCATTCTTATTTAAATGCAGATGAGCTGCTAAAATGCATGAATTATGGATGCATGCATGAGTGTTATTTATGCAAGATAAAAGGAAATATGCTTCTATTTTCTCGGGAACAAGGCTCTATTTTTGACTTTTGATGTGATGAATCACAGATTCATCAAGGTGCTAATTCAGAATTATTTTGGAGGACTCCAGCCAGACATCCAGGGGCTGGTGAGTGCCCCATGTGGCGGCAGCTATTTGAACAAGGATGCCGAGTCAGTCTCGGCCATCTTCGAAGGGATGGCTGAGAACTCGAGAGTCATCGACTCTACTCGGGCATTTCAGAAAGCCCCTCATCCACCATATCACCGATAGCATCATAAGGTGGCTAACATTTCAGAATCCGAATCCAACACCAACATGGGCTTTATTAGCGAGAAATTAATGTTGGTGGATGTGATTCAAAAGCAAGTTCATGACTTACAGCCGCTGCGAGAGTTAGAGAAACTCTCATCTCTGCCTCTGCAGCTGAGTGATCTTTCGAAGAAGGTTTCAGAGCTTCAACTTCAGTACCAACAGAGACAATCTTCTTCGACCACACAACCTGCACGGAGGACTTTACCCGCTCCATCCACCCGTCAGATTCACTACGTACAGAGCGATCCAGAGACTCCGCAGATTGATTGGCATGAGGATCAGTCTCATGCCAATCCCGATCAGATCACCAGTGCTACAGATATGGAGGTTGAGCCGCAAGACACTCGAGATTAACGAGATTTGGTATACTCCGATTCAGCAACCGAGTATACCGCATCATCATCAGCAGCCGTACGATCATCCGTAGCATGGACGTCCACATTTCCAGCACCAGTAGAATTTCACGTAGCAATAGTCTCACCAGAATGTTTATCATAGACCACAATCATACCAGTATCCTGGTCATTATTCACAGACATATCCTTATCAGCAGCCACAACAATCTTATTCCACACCGCAGAGATTCTCTCAGCCTTCCACTTCTCAGCAATACACGCCAAGGCAGGAGAAAGGAGCAAGCCAGGGCCACCACACTGAACCTGAGATGTCTTCACAGGCCCATGCACTAAATCAGATCATGGATATGCTGAGTACGCTCCAAATTGCGCATAAGATCGAGATGGAGCAGGTTAACTGTCGTCTGGATGAGTTAACTGCACCGAAGACCACTCTTCCAGCCCAGCCTCAGATGAACCTGAACAATAAGAGGAGGCATCCAGATCAGGTAGATACTACAGGTACGATCTCTTTTCCTGAATTTTTATCTAACTTCATTCGTCTCAGGAGCGGTAGATCACCACGAGCACCTGTTGGAGTAGAGGAGAGGGCACTAGAGGAGCAGGAGCAAATCCATGAACCACAAGATTGTGATGTTGAGGAGGAGAATCAACACGTTGATGAGGACCACCACGACTATCCAAGAGAAGGGAGCGATGCCGATACAGTTGACATGGACACTGACGAATCAGACGATGACATCGCACCAGACCGTACTCCTGACAAAAACATATCTTCCCCTGTTTTAGAGAGTTTTGTACATAATTCTGAAACTCTCAATGTACAAGCTGATTCCAATATCAATAAAAATCCTGATTTTCTCACTCCTAACATTGTTCCCTTTCCCGACGCTTTGTTTGGGAAAGGAAAGAAAAACACCAAAAAGAATGTTGTCAATCCAGAGACCGAGCGATTACTAAAAGATCACATTTTTTTGAAGATCCCGCTTCACGATGCCTTGGATCATTTTCCTACGCTCAAGAATCAATTGAAGAACCGATGCACCATGCGTAGGAAAAAGAGATCACGAGTTGAGAAGCATATATTGACCAAGGCAACTTCGTGTGCGATTCGGAACAAGGTACCCAAGAAGAAGAAAGATTCTGGAGCTCATTATGTCACTTGTCAGATTGAAGATGCTACATTCCATCGTACTCTCTTAGATAATGGTTCCTCGATCAATTTACTTCCATCCTCTTTGGTTGATACGCTCAAGTTAGGTCCTCTCTACAAATCACGAGCGATACTTCAGTTTGCAGATCGATCTGTGAAGAGACCTAGAGGTGTACTGAGGAACATTATTGTAACCGTTCAGGGCTTGCAGTTTCAAGTGGACTTTACTGTCCTAGACATGACGTGCCCTACATAGTTACATCTTGCTCCAATCATTCTCGGGAGGCCCTTTTTGCAGAAAGCAAGAGAACTCTTTGATTATGATGCTGGGAGAGTATCATTCTGCACAGACAATGGAGAGATACATATTGAGATGGAGAGAGGATGTAGCAGTCCCAGATCAGTATTGTCATTTACTTCAGAGGACACCGGTCTTGCAGAAGATTACCAGCACATAGATGAGACACAGTTTCCCGATCTTGA
Organism: Ottelia alismoides; assembly: GCA_037367405.1. Taxonomy (NCBI): domain Eukaryota; kingdom Viridiplantae; phylum Streptophyta; class Magnoliopsida; order Alismatales; family Hydrocharitaceae; genus Ottelia; species Ottelia alismoides. Next base: position 726,799 of record JAZKJV010006960.1, on the reverse strand, counting down.
GAGCATTTATTTTGATACCCACGATATCCTACACGAGGATAAGGTAGATCACATGGTATCTAGTTCTTCAGATGATTGTTCACATACAGAGACAGATTTTGTATCAGATTTAGATGAGCAGTCACTTGCAGCAGACATCTCAGTGCCGCAAATTGAGAGTACACATATTACAACACGAGAGTCAATTGATTACATTTCATAGACTATACAGTATATTCAGCGTAGAGAGTCGGATGGTGTGATGCTTACACATATAGACATCTTCTGTAGTCCGACTCCAGAGACGCGTATTTCAGAAAAGAGAGCTATGCCACGTACAGAGTTCACTTACAGAGGAGGCTCTACTTTTTCAGCCAAGGATCAGTACACACATAAAAAGCAGAAAATTCAGTATGACCCTGGTTGAAGTGATCTATTTTGTACAGGATTCATGATCATTCTTTCACTACATCTCATCCTGTATAAATGCTTTTGAGCCATTCGATTTCTGGAGATCCACAACACTTGTATATTCTTCGTAGACCACAATCGTCCCCATTTTTGCTCGTCTTCTATGCTTAGGATACCGGATCCTAAGTATAGGGGGGACCGATTGTTCGCTGATTGACGTTTTATATTTTGTTTCAATTCTTTTATATATCCTTTCTTTTTTCAAAAATCACTGGTCTCCGATTTTTGGCTACACTCTTTGCTATACTTAGGATGCCTTATCCTAAGTATAGGGGGACCGAGTAATTTCGATGATTTCGTTTTCTTTATTTCTTTTGTTCCTTCATTGTATATTCTTTTTACTCAGTCACCTCGTTTTTGCTCTTCCGTTATACTTACGATGACCTGATCGTAAGTATAGGGGGGGGGGGGTTGACTGACTTGTATTATCTATTCTTTTTCACCCACTTTTACTCAGCACGAGTTATGTCCTTTTTCTCTTTTGACGCTATGAGGACATAACACAAGCTAAGTATAGGGGGTGCGTATATATTGTATATATACTTTTTTCCATAACTCGTACTTTTATGTATTTTTTATATCTATAAAATCCATAAAAAGTGGGTAAGGGTTAATTTAAAATCCATGTATATATTTATCTATTACTTATAAAATCCTTGTAATTAAGTAAAATATGTCTAAAAACTTGTATTTAAATTCTGTAATTAAAATATGCATTTAAAACTTGTATTAAAAAATTGTATAATACTTATTTAAAACCCTATTTATTAAAACATGTGTAAAAAACATTTAATCCTTGTAAAATTCTTTGTAGATAAAATCTGTAAAATACATTAGATATTTAACCCAAATAAAATATATTTTGTAAAATTCATGTACAAAAACTTGTTTATAAAAATCAGAAAATCCATAAAAATTACAAAGTCCTAAAAGTCATAAAAATTACAAAAGCCTTAAAATCCATAAAAATGAGTAAAATTCAGAAAATATACTTCAGAAAAACATGGTTGCATTTGCATTCGCATTTTTCAGAATAAGTTTGATTTCTGAAATTAAGGGTTGAGTCTAGTCTGAAGGATGGAGCTTGATTACGACCTTTAACTTTCGTTGTAAGGAGCCTAGTTAGGATCTGGAATTTAGACTCTTCAGGTCTTTTTGACTTAAAATCTTTGGGTTCCATAAGACCATATTCGGGAAATCAAGTCATATGTGCTTAAGTAGACCATTTGGTGTCATCCGTACAACTCTACACCGGTGAACCAATCTTGAACACATGCACTCTGCACTTAGCTCAACTCGCATAGAGTTACGAAGGGCAGTACATCTTGGTAGTGCGTTTCTATCCTTATCTTTGCGGCATTGACGTGTAAAGACGGGAGAGATTGGGGTTGTGATAGTCGCTTCGGATGAGGGAAGGATCTGCTGACACAATTTTTTCTAAGACCTCAAAGAAGGGACGGAATAAAAAGATGCTATATCCGTCGAGACACAACAAGATGAATGCAGTGCAAGCAAATTACAAAGTCAAATCAAAGAAGAAGCCACCAAATACGACCACAATGGTCCAAGCTTCCACCAAAAATGCCTGCACATCTTAGTGGAGACTTAGCTACACCGGCTGAGCTTCACAAGGAGATGCGTCTACACTAGTCGCACTCCACTTCTTTTCTCATTCTTCTACTTTCTCTCTATACTCGATTGTGGACATAGCACGAACTGACCTCAGAAGGGAATACATCCCTCCCCGAGGAAAGAGTAGCTGGATGAGGAAGCCATAGAAGTGTATAGCCGGGATGGACGGTTTCTTTGTTTCTTTAAGCAGGAAGAGCTAAAACATTCATACACTGTACAAATTGACTTCAAGGATGATAGAGTTTGCGAAATGAATAAGTGAGTCTGAACTAGCTGATGAAGTGATCTTGAATAAGGATTTGTGGAACTTGAGGACTTTTGAGGATAAAATCCTAATCCTAACTAAGGTTCTGACCAAATGCTTGTTTCAGGCCCGATCGAGCTCTGTTCTTTGTCTGTTCTCCTGAATTGATTTAGGAAAATAAACTCATTCTAACTTTCTTTCTTTTTCACTTACTTTTTTCAAATAAGTGTTTGTTAAGGGTCTAGCAAAGTTTAAGTATAGGGGGTTGATGAATCCATGATTCATTAACTTTTCTGTCGCATTTTGTCTTAAAACCCTTAAAAAATGCATGCAAATATTCATTAATTCCCATCTTTTATTCAAACTTCATTTACGAATAAATATTCACTTTAGGCATCAAAATCATGTAAATAAATAAAGAACAAAGAAAAGAAGGCAGATTGGAGATATGTATATATGTACAATATGACTTATAAATATAAATATAACTGTAACGTATATTTATAACCTAACCCCCGAGACCACGTCAGCATGGATCGCTCGACAAACCAATAAGTAGGGGGAGATAAGGAAGGAAAACCCTAAAAATAAATTAAGACACACTTCATATATTTCTCACTATTTATCAAATAAATACAAAACTTCAATAATTTTTAATTAATTCATATGTACATATTTTTCACTAAACTCTTTTCTTAATTATTTTTAAAATGTATATAAAAATATAAAAATAAGTTAAAAATATTACTCTGTATATATGCCAAGAAATCCAGCTTTTAAATTGTCAAAATCTCAACTTCCGAACATCATAACTTCTTCATACGAACTCCAATTTCACTCTACTCACCTTTAAAGTTCATAAAATAATATTCTCTAATTAATAGAGGTGGTTTCATCGAATTCGGAGTCCGTTTGCAAAAAGTCGGTTTTGGGACCAAATAACAACGGAGTTTCTGGGCTATTTATTTTATGTAGAACACATTATTTATAGTTTTATTAATTTTATAAATTTTAATTATTTTCATGATCTTGTATTTTAACCTTGATTTATTTCAGAATTTTTGGAGCTTATTTATTATTTTAATAAAATCCAAAATCCTAAATTATAGGTAAAAATGAACCGGATAACTTATACCTATATTTATTAATATATGTAAATTAATTTATTAAAATCCCTAAAAATTCACACAACCCTTGTATATTATTCTAATAATTCAGAAAATATAAAATTAATATTTAGTTATTTATTTATTAAATTCAAAATCTATAACCTATTTATATATACATATTTATTAATATAATATTTATATTTCGAATAATATTTATTATTTATAAAAACTAATTATTCTATAATTTAGATAATTTAATTATTTACATTTCTTGTTTTTATACCTATTTAAAATAACACTATTTACTATTTAATATTGAATTTAAAAGCAATTTTACACTTCTGGCCACCCAGGTGCTGACACGTGTCAGCACCTGGTTCATCTTCTCCAAGAAGCCGATACTGCAGTTGTTCTACCCAGCCTTCTTCACCTATTTTTCTAGCACGCCTCATAATTCATTCATGCGATCTAAACCCTTGGATTTACTCCCCTAACATCCTAGACATTCGGCCACCCTTAGATCTAACTTGGGGATCACGACATCTACCTATTTATACCCCCAAAGTTGGCAGTTCGCAACTAACTCTCCATAACCAACTGAAACACCAGTTCCAGTGGCCGAACCCCAACCTTCTCCTCTCGATTCTGGCCATCCTAGGAGGTGACAGCTCCACTTCATCGGCTTGCGTGGAAGAAGGGAGATCGGAGGAGGTTCCAAGGCGATAGCTTAGCCTTGCATCGCCGCCTTTGCACGCGTCCAACTCCGGCGAAGATCGGCCATCGCATCAGCTACCAGAGGTAATACACCTCTATTTCACAGATCTCTACATCCACCTTTAACAAATTTCTTCTCGAACTCCGTACCACGATTAGCGTGGCTAATCACATCATTAGTCCGTCTAGCTATCCATCTTAGACGCCCAATCTTCAAATCGTTCGAAGTCATTCACAAATCGAATCAAATCTTGTTTCCATTTTTGTAACAATTCTCGCATCCATTTATAAGTCTGGAAACGCCATCTTTGAGCTTGCAAAAACTTAATCCTTTGGCCGATTTCTCGTGAATCGAGCATGCACACTTCTTATTTGCAGGTTCTTATTTCATCTGGAGCAGTTACGAGGTGTCTGGAGCCCCTAAATCATCAAGAAAATTGCAGTTCAATGGAGGTGCATCAACCTCCCATTAATCTTCAGGAACAGTGGACCGCCACCTTATCGAGCTTCCGCCGCTGTTCTCAGTCGACTCCGACCACCGTCCACCGCGAGCGAGCTCGAGGGTTAGAGGATCTAACCCTCTAGCCCAGCCGGAGGCTCTAGATCGTCGCCAGCTGCCCGTTGAAATTCGGAGAAGAAGCACTCGTCAGCCACTTGCGTCAGCTACCTGAAGAACTCAAGAACAGCCAGCGCACAGGCTGTTGACGCGTGGCAACCTACATACTGTCTGGATCGCATTTCACATTATAATCTTCGCCGTTGAAAGTGAAACGGTGGAAGAATTGCACATTAAACCCAGTGGATTTCCAGAATTTCAGCTCAGCTCCAGAACTTTCCAGATATTACATTTAGGTCCCTGCGTAGGGACCTAAATGTAAACTTTTTTATTTTCATTTCAAAACAGTCCCTGTATGAGGACCAATTTGCAAAAGTTTTGTTCCTTTTTTCTTGCGCCTATACCCTTGTATTGTAAAGCGACTTTGGACGTGTTTTTGACACTAATTTCCGTAGATTTTCTTGGGATAGTTACACAACTACCTCCATGAGGTTTTCAGCAATTTTTGTATATTTTTGTTGCTTTCTCATCGTGTTTCTATTTGTCGAAGTTTGAACTCCGTTTTGATTTGTTTTCGTGTGTTCTTCGAGCCCGTTGCTTGATCGTTTCACCTACTATATAATATCATCTATATTTCTTCTATATTTCACCAAGTATATAATAGGTAAATTGTGTGAAAAATACCACTTTGAAAATAAATTAAAATTAGAAAATAATAAAATCAAATAAAAATTAAAAATAAGAACTCCATAAAAAATTGTCACTTTTACTTGATCGCTTTAAGAAGAGACAAAATAATCACAAATATATTTTCTCTTAAAAAATTCAAAATATACTATTCTGCCTCCTTGTGTTCGACCTAGGCACACTTCCCTGGTGAAATAATTAGTGTAAGGTTTTTTCTTCAAAAAAACCTATCTTTTTTTGATCGGCTAAGATCCCTTTGCGGTTTTCTACAACGACAACCTTTTCATTCAAAAACCGCAAATCGATTTTAGCTCGCATCAAATGAAGTTTACATTTTTGAGCTTGCAAAAACTTAATCCTTTGGCCGATTTCTCGTGAATAGAGCATGCACACTTCTTATTTGCAGGTTCTTCTTTCATCTGGAACCGTTACAAGGTGTTTGGAGCCCTAAATCATCAAGAAAAGTGCAGTTCAAAAGAGGTGCCTCATCCTCCCATCAACCTCCAGGAGCAAAGGACCACCACCTTCATCGAGCTTCCGCCGCCGCTCTGAGCCATCGCCGCCTGACGTCCACCACGGGCAAGCTCGAGGGTTAGAGGAGCTAACCCTCTGGCCCCGCCGGAGGCCCTAGATCGTCGCCAGTTGACCATGGAAAATCGAAGAAGGAACCACCTTCGTCAGCCTCGCGAAGAACCTGAAGCACTTGAAGAACAACCAACGCACATGCTTACGACACGTGGAGGCAGCGGACGGTCCCGATTGCGCTTCACGATATAATCCTGACCGTTCAGACGAACTGGTAGAAGATTTGCACAAAGAGCCTCGAAGAGTTCCAGATTAGAAAGCTCCGAAGTTTTCCAGATATTACATTTAGGTCCCCGTGACCTAAATGTAAACTTTCTTGTTTTCTTTACAAAATAGTCCCTGCTGAGTACCTTTTTGCAACATTTTTGTTTCTTTTTCTTGCACTTATACCCCTGGCCTGTAGGGGAGTTTTGGACCTATTTTGACATAATTTTTTGTAGATTTTTTAGGGTAGTTACGCAACTACCCCAGCAAGTTTTTCAGTAATTTTTTGTATATTTTTGTCGTGTTTTCATGTGTTTTGCTTTGTCGCTAATTGATCCGTTTTGATTTGTTTTCGTGTGTTGTTCGAGCCCGTTGCTCGTTCCGTTTCACTTACTATATAGTATCACTTAAATTTCACCTATATTTCACCTATTATATAGTAGGTAAATTGTTTGAAAAATATCACTTTGAAAAAAACAATGAAAATTTGAAAAAGAATAAAATCAAATAAAAAAAATTAAAAATCAAAATTCAAAAAATTATCGGTTTTCCTTGATCGCTTTAAAGAAGAGATAAAATAATCACAAAATATCTTTTCACTTAAAAAATTCAAAATACCCTATTCCGCCTCCTTGTGTTCGACCCAGGAACACTTCCCTGGTTAAATAATTAGTGTAAGGTTTTTCTTAATAAAACGATCTTTGTTTGATCGAGTAGGATCCTTTTGCGGTTTTCTACACCGATGACCTTTTCTTTTAACCAGGGCAAACACTACCGCAAGCATCTCCTTTTCCGTAACTGTGTAGTTACGCTTAGCGGTATCAAGCACTTTGCTTGCGTAGTGGATCGCAAATGGGACACCATCCCTCCTCTATCCTAACACAGCCCCAACCGCAAAATCTGATGCGTCCGTCATGATCTCAAAAGGTAGAGACCAATCTGGGGCTTGAAGGATCGGGGCGTCCATGATCATTCCTTGCAATAGCTTAAAGGCCTCAAGATATTTGTGATCAACAATAAACTCCATGTCCTTGCCTAAAAGTTCAGTTAGCGGTCGCACAATCTTAGAAAAATCCTTGATGAATCTCCGATAGAATTCGACAATCCCGAGGAACGACCGCAACTGCTTAACGTTGGTTGGTGGCCGGAGTCGTCTGATCACATCCACCTCGGCAGGGTCAACCTCCATTCCTCTCTTGGAGATGACATGCCCCAACATAATGCCCTCCGTCACCATAAAGTGACTTTTCTCCCAGGAGAGCACTGGATTTACCTCACAACAGCGTTTGAGGACTCGGTCCAGATTCCTAAGACAGGAATCGAAGGAATACCTATGGACTGAGAAGTCATCCATGAAAACTTCCAGAATTCGCCGACCATTTCGGCAAATACAACAATCATGCACCTTTGAAAAGTACCGGGAGCATTGCATAACCCAAAGGGAATGCGCCTGAAAGCATAGGTACCAAAGGGGCATGTGAACGTGGTCTTTTCCTGGTCCTCCGGAGCTATGGCTACTTGATTGTAGCCCAAGAACTCATCCAAGAAGCAGAAGAATTGTTTCCCCGCTAGTCTCTCTAGGATCTGATCAATGAACGGTACAGGGAAATGATCCTTCTTCGTTGCAGCATTCAGGCGTCTGTAATCCACACAGACGCGCCACGACGTGGGCACTCGTGTCACAATCTCCTCTCTGTCCTCGTTGGTGATTGTCTGAATTCTTGACTTTTTCGGGACAACATGGATTAGGGCCACCCATTTAGAGTCGGAGATGGGATAAATGAAACCCGCGTTGCATCATTTCTCTATTTCCTTCTTCACTACCTCTCGTAAATTTGGATTCAAACTACGTTGGAATTCACGAGAGGGTTTAGCGTCATTCTCCAAGTAGATATGGTGCAAACATAGAGCAGGATTTATCCTGTGGAGATCGGAAATGCTCCAGCCTATCGCCTTACGGTTTTTCTCCAGGATCTCTAGCAAGCAAGATTCCTGCTCCTCGGTCAATCGTGAACTGATGATGACCGGATATTTCTTCTCCTGACCCGCAAGGAAGGCATATTTTAGTGTTGTGGGTAAAGGCTTGAGCTCAGGTAATGTGTGATCGTCTAGGAAGTCTGGCTCAATCGAATCTGGTTCAGTGTTGAAAGTGGTTGGATCTGTCTCTGAAATTGCTGCCACCAAATTATTCGACTCAGGAGTCGGATCATCAAAGGTCTCCATGCAAGAAACAAAAGCCGCGTCCGACTAGTAAACGCAATGTCATCGACATGACTCACTACATAATGTGCACCCATGTCTCTTCATTTCCTTGGAAACGAGTTCTTAATTGCACAAGTCGTGGCTACTGACAGAACGTGTTTCTCAACACGGCTTTTGGTCTTCCTGCTTTCTAGTAGATGTGCATCTCACCTTAAGATATTTCTGAAATGCAGGTGTCATCTCCACATACTTGTCAAAAAGAATTGTGACCTTGATATGTTTGTTACAAAACTCTGCCATCTCAGGGTCATCTTTTTGGATTTTTTTAGTTTTCTTCTTTCCACCCTTGAGAACTTGGGAGAAAGGGATTATTGACTCCAACTCAGATACTGAAACTGCAATATTTTCATTCAAAGAGGGAACTAAGTTCTGTACAGGACTTGGACTCTGAAACCGACTCCGACTCTGACTATGACAAAAAGGAAAATGTTGTTGCGAAACCGGTGATGCATCCTCCGCGATTGCTGGACAGTCCTCCTCAGATGGAGGCGCGAGCTCTTCATCAGTTTCAGTGGACTCTCTGTTGGTGTAGTTCCTTTGCTTCTTCGAGGACCCAGAAGTCCTCTTCTTCTGCCGGTGATGGTGATGGTGGTGCTGCTCCTCTTTTGCCTCCAAGTTCTCCTCAAGTAGAGACTTGGTGGCTTCTTCCTCCAGTGCCCAATCCCGATCAGGTACGATCACAGTCCTTCCGCTCCTGAGGGACATATGGTTTACATTATCATACGAAAGGATCTCATGTTCAGATAAAGAATTATCTGAATAGTATACCTGATCACGAGGTCAGTTCCGGCCTTTATTTAAACTGTTCGGGTTGGCCTGAATCTGGGCGGGAATTGCGGTCTTTGGTGCCATTTGCTGGTCTTGGGTACAAGAAACACGATTCATATCGGTTCTCATATCCAGATAGTCATTCTGGATCTGTTGGACCCTATCAGTCAGGGTCTGGATCGCCAAGGTGAGGGACTCCAATTCGGTGGGCTGGGCTGGTTGATGCTGACTTGCGGATATTGCTGCTGCTGATGGGACGGTGACGGGCCTTGCTGGCCCGAGTAGAACGTGCACTGCTGCTGGTGCTGCTGAGGCTGGTACCCTCGTTTAGGCATGGACTGAATAAAGTACGGTGCGGGGATGGAGCTGGTTTCCTGGTAAGTTGGGGAAGGTCGATGAGGCTGACCGTTCCCCATCCCCGACTGTCTGCCGACGGGGTCATGGCTATACCACAGCCCGTTGATCTCGAACACCTGTGGAGGCTCCTCGTATCCAGTTTCCACTTGTGGGGGTGCATGCTGGTCTAGCTGGGTGTAAGTCTGTTCCTCTACCCAACCACTCTGAGGCCCCGGTGCCTGTTCTTGTACAAGATGGACTCGGTGTACAGGCACAGGTGGTGCAGAAGGGGCAGGTAGCTTTATCTTAGCTACCCTTTCAGTAAGTTCCTCCACTTGCTTCGGCAAACGCGAGAGAGACTCAAGGTCAGTGACCCTCTTGTAGATCTGCTCGACCATGGTTAACTTATCAGTTATCATCCCCATGTTGGGAATGAGGTCCTCTGTCAGATCTGCTACAGTCCTCCTAGTTGTCTCGTTCGATAGGATTGATGGAGACAACTTATAGGACCTGGTGGCCTGCGACCTGCCTGTTTCTGCCATCTGCTCCAAGATTTTCCACACACCATTTTCATTCTTGTTCAGATAACTTCCTCTACAGGTGGCACTGACTAACCCCTGCATCTTTGGGGTCAAGACACAGAACAAGGTCTGGACTAAGATCGCCTTTGAAATGCCATGGCACATGCATTTCTGAATGAGGTCATTAAACCTATCCCAGGCTTCATGGAATGGTTTGCTGGGTCCCTGAGAAAAGCTTGCGATCTTTGTTCTCATTTGATTAGTCCTACTAAGTGGGTAGAACTTTTTCAGGAAAAGGTCCTTGAACTGCATCCAGGTTGTACATACCACCCCTAGGTTCTTCAGCCAATGTGCTGCCTTAGGAGGTGCTGCCTTATCTCCTAAGGCAAAAGTGGTGGCTTTCAGCCGAATGTAATCATGTCCAACCCTAGGGTGACTAAGGTTGTTGCAAACCAGCTCAAAGTCTCTGAGGAAGGCATATGGTTCTTTGTTTGTATTTCCATTAAACTTCGGTAGCATGCTAAGAAAGTGGGGCTTGAGCTCAAATGCTTCGGGGGGGGGGGGGGACCGCTGGTGCTAACCAACTGTGCATCTCATTTTCTGCTGGGTTATAGGCATCAACCTATGGTCGGTCGATTCCTCCTGCCGCAATGATCTGTCCCATTCTTGCTGTAAGATCCGCATTCTATTGTTCGGCTGTGGCGAGGCGAGCCAAGATTTGTCGTAACGGGTCCTCATCCGGGGGTTGCTTGGGTAGCATCTTGTCCTCCAGTCCTGGGTATGAAACATGGTCTGGGTTAGAGGACAATCAAGGAATGGATTCTTACCGAGGTGATGGTTTTCCTCGGTAAGCTCAGAGGAGAAGAAAGGGTTGATTTCAGAGTAACCACCCTGGGTGTGAGGAATCCATAACTCAAGAGGGTCATGAGTTCTGGATGGTCCAAGTTGCGCTTGGGCCGGTGAAGATGAGTTTCGTGGGGGGTTCAGAGAGAGATTGGCGAATAAGGAGTCGATATCCCTTCAGTTACTCATCTTGGATTGGCGAGAAGAATCGAGAGTTCTAAGTGAAGATAGGATTTTACTCCTACCTGAAGCAAGCAATTCAATCCAAAACCCTGGATTCACACTCAACATGGTGAAGGACCTGAAACGAGTCAAATTAATCTTGTTGATTTTAAGTGTGATTTTTCAAGCAAGATAGCAAGGAGTTACGCAGCCTATAGGGAAGTCGACTCAAAGCTGGATGCGTCTTTCCTGTTTAACCTGTCGCCTAAGATACCGCCGATCCTTCCTTTCTTCGCTCATATCTCAAGTTGATAGATTCAAAGACCTGCCCCTATCTACCTGCAAGCAGGCGGAGGCTGACAAGGCCGGGAGTTCACCCCGGGGGGTTACTGGCAACTTATCGTGAAGTACCGCAATTTCGCCCCTATTTACCTGAGACAGGCGGAGGCTACTTGGTACTAGTCAATGAACCTGAATAATTCAACTTGTGATATTTGCTAGGATTAGTCGGAATGTGATATGGAAGGCGGGGATTTGAGCTCTACCTTAAGGTGTTTACACACACTCAAGTACCATCACTTAGCCTGAAAACAAGGTCGGGGATTAATCTCCCGCAAGCAGATTTTCCGATTTTATTGAGTTTTTTAGTCAATAATGTTAGCAGTCCTGGTTTTAAGTTAAGTTATCACTTGTTAGTCCATTCCACACAGCACACCTATCATCCAGTCCCAATTTCCTTTTACTTAAGTTGGAAAACCAAGAGAGAGACAAATCGAGAAAAGCTGATGCATGAAAAACAATGATACTTATGCTAAGTGAAGAATACTCACAGTGATCCCTTCGCTTTTATGCAGGATGCAAAACAGAATTGAAATCTTTTTACACTACATGCAAATACAGATGATAAAATCCTCTCCTAGACAAGCAGTTCTATTAGCGAGTGAAGCACAGGTTGATTTGACTAGATCCGCGGTCTAAGTATTTCTTTTAAGTGTATTGTATGATCCTAAAGATTTACGAGCACAAGCAAATCCTAGAGTTTCTCGAGGAGCCGCTAGTGCAAGCCTAGTCTACAAATTCAATCCACACAGCACACGGGGACACGGTTCCACTATGTTTACACTCGCGAAAACCTTAACGGGAACCGCTGGAAATAATGCAAAAAATGAAGAATAGGAAAATACAAGTCCTCTCAAATCACTCAAAAAATTTAAAATGCTGGATCCTCGAAGCGTCTTCGACTCCTCGTGTTCCTCGCAAGAAAACAAGTTGAGGTCAGATAGAGAAACACACAAAAATATAAAAAATTAAAGGACAGAAAAATATTCACAAGAAAACCAGGGGTCAGACTACCCGGGGATAAAAAATCACAGAAATTAACTGCAAATTAACCTAAGCCGTGCCTCCCCAGTAACGACGCCATTTTGACGTGCGTCTTACTACCCTTGTTAATTTAATTAAATTAATGGTCAAATTAATCGTTGTGTCGTTCGTTGCAGTCGGATAATAAGAGCTAATTAAAAACCACTTCCAATTAAAGTCAAATTAATTTCGAGCGGCAAAATTTTTTTACTTGGGCAAGCCCAAGGTCAAACTCAGGGAGGCAACTGTCTCCTTAGGTAAATTTGAAGCAAATTTCAAGGTCGGATTTTCAGAAGGTATTTTTTTTGGTTTTTTGATATAATTTATGCAAGAAGGAAAAGACACATGCAAATTCGGGCCAGTTTACAAGTGAATTTAGTAAAGCGATCAAATCAAGCCCAAAAACTATGAAACTTGGCCAGAATTGTGATGAAATTAAGCTACCCTTAATTTTTTGGAATTTCCTGACACTTTATGAATTTATTGTGAATTTGAAATGAATGTAAGGTGATTTTGACTAAATTAATTCTAATAAATATCAAATCACAATATTTTCAGATATAAAAATTATCCTAGATAGGTCTAAGTGTGAAGAATCCATGAAAATTGATAAACCTAAATTTCTATGTGGTATGAACCTATTAAAAATTAATTAAGGAAATCACTTAATGATTTATTCAGGCCTCGAGGTACGTGCAAATGAGATGATTTTTTATACAATGTGAACTTAATTATCCTAGGTCTAATGTGAATTTTTGGTGATTTTTGGCGTCACAGAGAAATTACTACAAATTAAAAGACTTAAATGGGCAAAATATGATAAAATTCTACCAATTAATTAATAATAAAATCCACTATTCTTACAAAAATGTGCCAAGTGTCACATATGAAGAGGACAAATTAAGCTACACAATACAATTTTCAAACTTGAAAAATGATTTAAAATGAATGCCTAAATATGCGTGCAAAGACAGGGGCCTAAATGCAATTACAGAAAATAAAATTGATAAAATTTAAACATGCTGACAGGGACTAATGTGCAATTACCTATAATGAGGGGAGTATGTATGTAAAATACCCAGAGAACACGTGCACCTCACGTGGGGGCTCCTGGTAGGGACTGGAATGCAAATATGAAAACCTCTAGGGGCCTCGCTGCAAAATACCCAAGTCGCACGTGCAACCCACGTGGGGGACCCAGGCTCGGTGGACTTCAGAGGCTCGGACTGAGGCTCGGGTGACTCTGAAGGCTAGGACTTGGCTCGGATGGAGGCTCGGATAGCTTCGAGAGCTCCGAGCCTGATGGTCGGGGAAGAGGCTCGGAGTTGGCGACGTGGCGTGCTCTGGACCGATGGATTAGGCACGGATCCAACGACTGCTTGTGGCAGGCGCGTGGCATGCGGTGACCCGTTGGATCAAGATCGATCCAACGGTCCCTGAAGCTTGATGAAGATGGCCACGTGGAAGATCGAGCGCCGTTGGATCAGGATGAATCAAACAACCCTCTGAAGCTCTGGCGAATGGCGATGTGGCGCACTATGGTGCATAGGATCCTCCTGATCCTACGGCTGCGGAGTGCGTGCGGCATGGCATCCTCCTGACCATCCGATCAAGAAGATCATACGTCTGCTGCTCTTCGTCGTCAACCAGCCCGCTGCCTCCTGCGGCGGAGAAGGCTGGACTCCGGTGAAGAAGCTCTGGCTCCACCTCCTTTGTCTGGGGTCGGTGAAGCTCACCGGCAGCTCCCATGTGGATGGGAAGGATCGTGGAGGTGTGACGAAGCCGTCGGAGGTCTCAACTGAGGCTGAGATGGTCTGTAGAGCGACGTCGGAGAAGCTCAAAGGGAGCTCCGATGAGGTTCCGGCCAGTCAGAATTGAAGTACCCGCAGGGGGTTAATGGATAGCCGAGGCGTGCAGATGTGCTCGTGGGGTGACCGTATGTACGGATGGATGCCTTAGAAGCGATGGGGGTGGTCAGGTGATCGAGCTCCGCCAAGGTGGCGGAGCTTGCGTCGATGTGAGGTTGAGCATGCCATCGGAGAGGATAAAGGTGGGCGCAAAGATCAGAGCTTCGAGGGGAAGCTAGGTGGATGCTCAACGAAGCGTGAGATGGCGTGTGGACGGTGAATTAAATCGGAGAAATATCAAGAAAAAGAAGAAGAAGATCAGGAGGGAGATGGACGAGTCTACCTGGGGTCAGAAGCTCAGATGAAGGCTTCCTGGTCTTCGCTCAAGGGCCGGTAGTGTCCCGAGCTCGTGCAGTGCCGTGGAGGAGCTGCGACACGGCAAAGGTGTGCCGCGGATCTCGCCGGAGATCATCGACCGTATTCGCTTGATGTCGTGCCCAATTGCTGTCACCAATGAGGAGAATGGAGCTCAGGGAAGCCTCCTGTACTGGCGGATAGGGGTGAATGTGGCCGGAGACAGAGTATTTATAGGTTGAAAATGGCTGTGACATGTGATGGAGGGTGATGTTGGTGGAGGTCATGGGACGTCGTGGTTTCGGCTCATGGTGATCGAGGGGGTCGACGAGGATGAGGGAAGAGTGGGGTACGTAGTGGTGGTGCCAGGGGGCGGAGATGGTGGTCGGGTGGCTCTAGAAATAGAATGGGGTCGGCATGCGTACGAGGTTGGCGACATGGGGTGCAGACCAATCGGGAGGTAGACGATGACTTCCCTGCCGTTGGATCTTGCGATCCAACGGCTAAGACTGAAGCGCTATGGGGCGGCTAGGATTAAATCTAGGTGAAGAGGTCGATGGTGCAAGGCACACCACGTGGTGGGCGGAAGTTGCGGTGTTGGCATGTAGTCGGGATGAGGTCTGGGGTTTCGATCGAAAGGTCCAGATGTCGCGCGAGATGGAGGGCCAGGATTGAGGGCTTCTGGAGATGATCGGAGGGTGCTCAGTGCATCACGTGTCGTGCTAAGGGCGAGGCGCGAAGGGACGACCCTGATTTGATCTGGGCACGATCGAATGGCTGAGGAGAGCTGCGAGAATGGAAGGCCCAGATTGAGAGAGAGATGAAGAGATCGGATGGTGGAGATGACAGGGCATGTGGCACACAAAGAAGCGGGCCGCATGGCACAATCAGAGGGTGCCACGTGGCTAGCTCTGAGTGGCTGAGCAAGAAAGTGAAGTTAGAGAGAGGAGGAGTCCGAATTTGAAAAAACTCAAAACATGAAAGTTGTAGATCTCGATGAGGTCTACATGTTGACCAAAAATGGAGATGATGTCAAAAATGATGCAAAAAATACAAGAGTACAGATATACATACATATAGTATACAAAGGGTCCAAAAACCCAAGTTTTGCATACGAGCTCCGAATTGAATGAAATTGGTCTCATTTTAAAGGTCTCTGGATGTGTATTAATCTGAAGGTGAGTAGACCTTATTTGGAGGTTGTATGAGAGGGATATGTGCATTTTAAGGTCTAGGTTCTCCAACTGGGTTTGGGGCTTTATTGGGCAATTTTCAAGATAGGTATTTTTGGCTTTCTTCCTTATATTATTAACTAGTAATGTACACAGTGTAAGGAAGGTATTATTTGATTAGAGGGGATACAATTAGGTGAATTATTGGGAGTATTTTTACAAGTGGATTTTAGAAATGAATTGGCTTCTTATTTTAATGCAAATATGAATGATAATATGCATGTATTGTGGATTTATGCATGAATGATATTTATACAAGATAAGTGGAAATATGCATCTAATTACTCGTGAACAAGACTCTATTTTCAACTTTTAGAGTGATGAATCACATATTCATCAATGGGGTCCTGGTCTGTTAGAGAAGACAGGACACCTGGAGGCCTTTTGAGTGGCTCGACTTCGACCCAAGGGGGGTTCATTCAACCTGGAACCTGCACGAAGAAACTCTATGGCCCGAGGCGACTCGCCTCGACCAGTAATGATGCTGGATCACATAATAGATGAGGTGGGCGAGGAGGCTCTGGCAAAAGGTAGAGGGGGAGCCTCGATTCGCTGATCCAATAAGGATCGGGGGGTCCTGATGGGTCGGTCAGATGGAGAAGTGGATAGACAAGAGATGGGGTGATAATGGTGGTCGGAATAGTGGTAGAACGACGTGAAATAGTGGTCGGATCTCTAAAGCTTCAATGAGGTACCTAACTTATCCTAAAGCTAAATCATTACTTAAAACACACAATAAAATGCATAAAAATGAAATACACGAACAAAATCTACCTAAAATTCATAAAGGCGCAACTCTTATACCTGGTCGGAGGACCAGGGAGCAGGGCGGCCTGAGGTCCACCGTAGGTGCACCTCTCTCCTCCTTCAACCGCTCCAGAGATCCAGGGGTTCTCCAGCTATCACCTGGTGACACGCTTGACTGGAGATGGAGGCTTTAGGGATCGTAAAAATGATCAAATTTGAGGAGGAGGACGGAGGTTATTATTTATACACAGAGTGGGCACCCTTATTGACCTAGTGTTTGGGATGAATCGAAGCTATGTACAGGAGATCTAATGGGCCGACGAGAATCATGGAGGATCAATGAGTAGAAATGGCAAAGGGCTCGAGGGTAATGGGGCATCAGAGCGGTGAGAGAAATTGACGAAGATGGACCGCTAGAGATGTTTGACACAGTCAGAGGTGGGGAAGGACAATTGACTTGGGTCAACAATCCCCGCATCATGATTGGTCCACGGAGGACACTACAGGACAAAATAGTTAGTTTTATTCGAAATTAATTAATTTTTTGGTATAAATAAAAAATATTTATTATTTTATATAATATTTTCATACAATTTTTATTTATTTTATGAGCTTATTTATTACAAGTTATTTTAAGGGTATATTTATAGGTATATTGATTTATGTTTTGTATATTTTGTTTTTATTTCTTATTTTTGATTTTATTATTTTATTTTCTTAATTTATATATTTATAACTTATTTTTAGGTACACAATTATATTTTTACTTTATTTTTCTAATGTATTATATGCACTTAAATAAATAGAAGTATATATTATGTAGGTATAAGTATATGTATTTCATCTATGTATTTCTATAGGTGATTTTATTTTTGTATTTTCTTTATGGTTTTATTCCGTTCTAAATATGTACATATACTATAAATAATATTTACAAAACTATAGATATAAAATTATAAAAATAATAAAGAATAAATTAAATACATATTTTATATAGGTATACTATACGGTAGGGGTCCAAAATCTAACTTTCACACCTTAACTCCAAAGTAAGTGAAACCACCTTCATTAAATAGCTTATTAAAAAGTTACATACAATTCAAGTGATTTTGATACATTTTGAGTTTTTATTTAGGAGATATGGCTCTGGGAAGTTTGAGTTTTGGATTTTTAATTAGAGTATTAAATGTACACTGTGTATTCTTTTTATGTAAACTCAATTTGTAATTTTCTATGCATTTTTATATAAAAATTTCATGTGCAAAGTTTCTTAATTTGATGAATAAATAATAAAGATAGTAGGTCCAAAAATTTATTATTGATGAATAAAAGAATGGGATTTTTATTGTATATTTGGCCCTTATCTCCTCCTACTTTATTCCTTATCGACCAAATCAATTCTTGACTTGGTCTTAGGGTTTATGACCATAAAATATATTTAATATTTTATTCTTTTTCTTTTCTTTCCTTTACCTATAATTTTGGCACTAAAAACTGTATAAACAATAAATGAAAGAAATAATGAATGTTAATTTTTATAAAATAATGATATTTACATGCATTAGCTAGGGTTTTAAGGCCAAAATGATATAATAAAGATGATGAAATGGAGATTCATCACCCCCTATACGTGCCTTTGCTAGTCCCTAGCAAACACTTATGCAATAAGTGTAGAAAATGAAAATAAAGAAAAGAAAAAGAAAGAATTTGGATTAATTTTAATTGTCAATCTTGTCTTTATAAAGTCAAAGTTTGGAGCTCAGGTTAGACCTTGGTGTGGGAATGTGTGTGGAACCTAGTCAGGACCTGATTTTAAACACAACAACCTTTGAGAGTCACAGATCTCGGTTCAAACCACCTCAATAGCCATGTCAGAACCATGCTACATCATATGCAAACCCTTATGACTATGATGCTGACTTGTACTGTGTAAGTGATAGTGGCTCTTTCCAACTGAAATGACAAAAGTATTGACTTCTCTAGTATGACAACCAATGATTCCCTAATCCAACAATCTTTCCTCAAGGAACATGTTATTCCCTTCTAAGTTCAAGTGCTTCTGACTCAAAAAGAAGGGGTGAAGAGAAGAATGGATGGTAGCCACTGTAACTACCTATCCGAGGATGTATGACCAGTGTAGTCAAGTCATCCAGCTGCAGGATCACATGATTTCTGACTTTTGAATCTCAAGCTTGCTTATTTCAAATACATACATACTTCGGCAGGCATTTTTATTTTCAATCAGGTCTGTCCATTTTTTGGAGTCTTTATTTCAACAATTTTTATACAAAAGAAAATACTATATACAACATCATTTACATAAGGAGTTTTCCCTCTTGACTCAGAAGACTATCCCTCTTTTGAAGCATTATTGCAACCCAAACTCTCATGTCTTTAGACGTCGATGCTATAGGATGAGTTGGGGTGCACTTCCCTCCCTAGACGAGGACGAATGTTTCCACTCGTGTGCATCTCAAACCGACAAATCCAATCCCCTCACCACTCGAACTGAGTTGAGCCAAGTAAAGGTGCAAATTTCCAAGTTAGGTCATGGCCGACAAGAGTCATGTGTGTGTCTCGAAAAGTTCTAGTTAGGAAGTTGAGGTATCTTGAACCCAACCCCGAGTCTCAAAGAATTAAGTCTGAATAGACCCGAAGTACCTCAAATCTAGTTCCTATAATGTTCCAAACAAGATCCAATCTTCGATTTTAATCAGTCTAGTTCAATTATCAAACTCAATCTGAAAAATGCAAATGCTATGTACAATGCAGACAATCTTTTTGTGATGTAATTTTCAAAATTTTGAAATTTTTAGGGGTTTGGAAAAAGATTTTGCAATTTTTTATGATTTTAATTTTGCATTTTTAGAGATTTCCCAAAACAAAAGATTTTCGGAAAAGGAAGATATGTAAAAATATTTACACGGGAACACAACAATTATTTACAAGAATTAGGGTTTAAGAGGTGTGTTAATTATTTTTATAAATAAATATATATACAGCTGGTGAAAAATGTTGACTTATTTGTATGATGTCTATATTGCTCAAATTTATTTGAAAATCATTTTACAAATAATTTTGAAAACTATAATCCAAAATAATTTTTACAAATAATTTTTACAAACATTTAAAAATCATTTTGCAAAGGTTTTTTTTTTCAAATAATATATATATATATATATATTTCAAATTATTTTTGTAACAATTTCAAAACTCTTTGCAAATAGGTTTTCAAAACATTTTTATTTCACACAAAGAAAAGAAATTTTACAAACCAAACATTTTATAAAGGTTGAAAACATTTTATTATTTTCCAAACAATTTTTAAAGGATTTTTTAAATAGATTTCAAACTATTTTTTAAACATTTTGCAAACGTTTTACTTGATTTATTAATCAGTATATATAAAAAGAATTTGAGGAATATCAAACATCTTTTTATTAATTGATTTAATGAATTGTATATGTATATATTATTTTAGCCATATTATTCAAAAATACAAAAGTACAATTTATGCTAAAGTATATACAACATATATACGACCCCATGTACTTAGCTTGAGTTATGTCCTCTTAGATTGAAAAGAAAAAGAGATGACATAACTCGTACTGAGCATAGAAAAGTCTATACTACAACGACGAATAAAGAACGAAAGAATGAAGAAATAAATGTATACGAAGTCGACCGTCCCCCCTATATTTAGGATCAAATAATTCTAAGTATAGGAGACTGTACACCAGACAGGGAGGGTCGAGGGTGGGAATAAACATATCACAACTCAGTCTCTCTCCCTATGTACTTATGGTAAAATATCCCTAAGTACAACAGAGAAAATCGACAGGAGAGGAGACAAATGGGGGGATCAAAAAAGAATTGATAAAATGATAAAATCATGGGGAGAATGTACACATCACTCCCCCAATACTTAGGATAAGGGATCCCTACGTATAGGAAACAATAGGAGTGATGAAATAAAACGAAGAGGTTAACATGATAGGTGCACCCCCATACTTAGGAAAAAGAACATCCTAAATATAGACACATAAATATGGCAGATGATCTGGGGTGCAAATGACATACGGGAGAAAGGAGGAATGAATACACACACACATACAATCAGTACAAAATGGTGAAGTAGAGGATGATATCTGACAATCGATTACAGTGCTTTCGTCATCTTCTCCCTATAAGTATAGTGACGCAATAAGAAATAGAAAGACACCCTAATATGCAATCAAGTGGGTGTCTGCTACCGGGGAAAACAGATCGGAAACTAAGCCAGGAATCGATAGCGGGAAGTAGAACATCGACTCATAAGAAAAGAGCGAGGGATCAAAGCTGATATCGTAAGACATGGAGGAGGAAGGATCAATATAAATTCCTCCATGTCACTCGTGGTCTCAAGAAGATACGAAAAGTGAAGAACTGGAGACTCTCTAAGCATCACTATATCCGATGAACATAAGGTTGAAAGATCAAGAGCACACCGAATATCACAAGACACAGCTCAACCTTGCGAGGTTCATTAAGGTGAGAAGACTCAAAGGAGTCAGGGGTCTCTGAAAAATCAAAAGAGTCGGTTTCATGATCCACCACATAGGATACACAACCAGAGATGAGATCGAGTACACAAATCAAAAGACTCAGCTTTGTGCTCCACCAGATTGGAGACACCAGAAGTGAAGCTAAGTACCACAAAATGATGTATCGTCCCGTAGATAAACCTCGAAGAGTGATACATACTAAGCAATGAATAATCAGAACATAGCTCCTCCTTGCGAGGGTTGTCAAGGTGAGCAGACTCAGATGAGTCAGATCCATCAGGTGGATCATCAGAAGCGATATCGGTAGGTGACAGATCGGCTACCCAACAGAAGAGACTGAAAGACCTCAAAGATGTCATAGTCTCTCACAGATAACCCTCGAAGAGTACTGTGAACTAGACATGGAATAATCAGAAGATGAGAGCCTGGAGAGCACACCCCTGGACGAGGATACCATTGAGGCTGACAGTGTTGGGACGAGTGGTACTGATGATTTTCAATCTTGTTCTTCTAGTTCGACTTTCTTTTTGTTCAAAATCTTTATTTTTTTTTTGAAAAACACTTCCATGTATTTGCGTAATTATATCCCTCTAATATGTCATTCAAATTTCATCAGAAACAGAGACTCCTACGGCCTCCATCTAGAACATGAAGTGAATGCTAGAACTGCTTGCATTGTGCATCATTTACGAGAAGCTAAGTGTATGATAGATGTGTACAAAGGCCAGATATCTGCCATGTAGTGGGATATGTATGTGAATCATCAATATCATAGTAAACATTATGGATATGTGATATCTATTGATGATTATGAGATTTCTTCTCTTGACTCATCCTTGTGAGGACCGTCAAGGAGAGAAGACTCAAAGGAGCCCAGACAAACAGTCTAGTGCTCCGATAGATCGGATACACAATCAGAATGTGAGATCGATAGCTCATTTCAGACGATTCAATTTTGTGCTCCACCAAGATGGACACACAATCATTGAGTGAAACCGATCGCAAAGAAAATGTTGCATTTTCCCGCAAATAGTCCTCGGGGAGTAATGTAATCTAAGTCAATCAAATCAGGGAAGTGATGGCATCAAGTCTCAGGTTCTCAAAAATAATCAATCAATCATCAATAGGAGGGCATAAGTTTATAGGAGGGATAAGAGTTCATCAGGGCAATCATAATGCAGTCCCTCAAATCAATCAAATCAGCTGAGATGGATCAAGATGTCGGACAGTGAGTCTCTATGTGCTAAATAGGGATGGAAAGAGTCAGGAGATGGATGATGGATCAATCCAGTGAAATCATGTGGGTTCTAAATACGGTCGCTTTGAAGCGCACGTAGAGATAGTACATCAAACGTCTGAATCAAGACGGGCGGAACTGACTAAGAGATCGTACAATTATAGCTCAAGAGATCATTATCAAATCATCCAAAATAAATCACATCCTTAATTCAGTGTACGAGATTAAAATTCCTCATTGAAGAATCACACCTAGAATTGTGCCAAAATCGGAATCCTCAATAACATTTATGCTCATATCCAAGTCAGATCCATAAAAAATAATACACCACCTCAAATTTTCCCAACTTGCTCAAATAATTCTTGAAGTCAAAACATCGATGTGGGCCTCATCTACTAGCACAACATTTCCGGGTCAAAGAAGGGATGATATGGAAGGGAACGAGGAGGGTAGGCGAGAATGGTGAAATGAAGACAAAATTATGGTTCAAGAAGAGAGTCTTCTTGAATCAGACTAGAGATAGGGTGATACGGGCAAGGAGACAACCGCGAAATTCAGCTACTAAAGTGATGATCAAGACCCGATATCACGACTCAATAAAGGAAATAATATAGACACAGAAAGGGAGATGGACTCAATAAAAAGAAGAACTCAAAAACTGATGGATCTACTAACTCAAAGAATGATGAATGTGAATGGACCCAAAATCACAATCAATGTACAAAGCAAACCCCAAGTTCACCTACTCAACACAGTGAAGATCGAAGATAACAATCATTTATCTTTTCCATTTTAGAGTTAGGTGAGCTTCAAAAAAATGTACAAACATGTAGGTAGGCCAGGGATTGGGGCACTAATCCTTAGTGTGTATATGAAAATAAAAAGCTCATACAATGAGGGGGTTGCTCTTCCGAAAGTAGTGAATCTATTACATTATTTTAAAAGTCCAATAGAGTTACCGGTCCCAATTTTATTTTTTATTTTCACTTATTTTTATTATTTTTCAATGCAATTGACTAATGAGTTTCCAATTCCATTCACATCCTAGGTGATCAAAATTCAGAGAGAGAAGGTTGGAAAAGCAATGCAAGTCAGGAATCGATGATGCATGCATAGTCAGAAGACTTATAGTGCTTCCCAGCTCTCTCCATGCGGGATGCATCAGAACTGAAAGCTACCTTATATAAGATGCAATCCAATGAAATCACCCTAAAATAGTATTTACTATTATCATGAAGCACCATATACTAATTATCTAGATATTAACCCTAAGTCCGGTGTTGGAAACCTCTCTATGCCCAGCATAGTAGATCCTGCAAGCGTTGTATGAGGTTCCTCACCGCACATGGTTTCAAGTCTAAATAATCAACAATTACAATTTGACTAAGTCCAAGAAGAGAACTTATATGCGCATGCAAATATATTAGGGCTTTAATCTATTGTCAAACAATTCCTAACCTAGGGCTCAATAACAAAAAATAAATAAAAATAAAATTGAAAAACAAAGGAAAAGAAAAAGATGAAAACAAGTCAAACATCGACGAGGTCCCCAAACGAATAATCACTCGGGCACTGGACCTCGTGAAATAGTAGTGTCCATAAGAGTCCAAATTATTACAAATTGAGTGTCACTCTCTTTATTTTAATTACAAAATAAAATGAAAAATAAAAATAAAAAGGGATTGTCTTACAAAATCCCTCAAAGTCTTCATTTAGTGCTCTCTCCTGCCAGCTAAGTCAGAAATCCGACTCTGCCTTACTTGGGTGCACAGGTCCTTCTAAGAAGTCCTTCCTCGCATTGCAGTCCCTCACAACAAAATCAAAAAAGAGAGTGATTAAACAAGTCAGAAATAATATCAAATTAAATGAAAATGAATAAATGTCAGAAATAGATAAGCATAAAGAGACAAATAAATAATCACAATCTATGCAGCGTTTCTCCCCGGCAACAGTGCCATTTGATGAGGAAAAAATCTCCTTTCGGTCTAAAAGAATGATCCTCACTAATAAAAGCGAAGATAGAGTGTCGTTGAGGCGGCCCACAAGAAAATCTCTCGTTCAATAAACAATTAACCCACAAATGAAAAAATCAATGAAAAAGCAAAAATGTGGAGTTAAAATCTATCATAACCCTACAACAAATGTGTACAATGTGGAAGCATGTGTAGAGGTTGAACTTAGGGAGCAAACTGTAGATTGTGCAAATAAATGCAAAACTTGTTCTTTTCTCTTGTCCATTTATTATCTTTTTGTGTGTGTTTCTAATTTTATATTTTTTTGGATTTTAATTTTTTATATTTTTAATTATTTTTAATTTTATAATTTTTATTTTTCTTCTAAAATTTTTAATTTTAATTTCTTTTTCTTTTTATATAATGTAAACTTATATAAGCTATATATAAAATAGTCTAATATAATTATAAATGCTAATAAAAATAAATAAAATACAGGAAATAAAATGTTTTTGGATTTTATAGATTTTTTTATTATTTTTATGATTTTTCTAAAAATTGTTGCATATTTTTATGTATTTTTAAAATAAAAAATATACAAATCATAGAATAAAAAAATAGCTCGAATTGATTTGAAGATGAAAATAGCAAATAAAGTCTAAAATTCTTTAAATCAATTTTAATAGATAGATAATAACATAAAAAATTTCAGAGATAAAAATAAATATTTTTGGGATTTTTTGGGATTTTATTTTTGACTTGATTTTGTAACTTTTTAATTTTTTTGCTTTTCTTTTTCTATTTTTAGGGATTTTTTGTATGGAGATATAATATACTAAAATATAGAACATATAATTTTTGGATTTTTTCAATACATTTTTCTATTTTTTGGTATTTTCTAAGTTAATCAGGGATAAAAATGTGCTCATTTTATTTTTAATAAATAGGTAAAATGCCTAAAATGCTAAAATAAAAATGTATATTAAAGTATATGTTAGAAGGCATCAAACACTGTTTTTTCATAATTTTTGGAACATGGATGCTATGTTTAATAAATAGAAGAAAAACACAAAAACATATATACTAGCGATGGCATATATTCAATTAAAAATAAAGTCATGGGTACATGTGCAAATTTTCCAAAAATATACAACTAATATTCACATTTATTAGACTAAATATAAATAAAAAAATTGCTCAGGTATACATGCATTTACCCAACTCACGTGGGACTACACGTGAGCTGAGCTGGACTGGACCCACGTGCAATATACAATAAGTTCAGGGGGCCACTATTTAATTTTCCACATTTATTTACATTGCAGAAATTATTTCTAGGACTAAATAAACTACAAAAAGATGGGGTTTAGATATGAAAATTACCCCATTATGCGCACAAGGGGACGATCCAGATCACGTCACTTAACTCCTTCAACGGCTGATGCACGCATCGCTTCCCTGATGATCGAACTGTCAAGATATAGACTGGGGTGAGCTCCTCGATCGAATGGTATCTGCTTCTTGGGAATAATGGGGAAGAACTTGCCTTCCCTATCCTTCGATCGATGATATCTCCGTCCTCCGTGGGTTCTGATGATGTTCTTTGGCTCTACATGACCAGGAGGTTCGTCCCTAGCTAGTGATGTGCTCGAGAAGGTCCAGGACCCATTCGTGGGGTCCTGGTCTATCAGAGAAGATAAAGTACCTAGAGACCCTGTGAGCGGCTCGACCTCGACCCAGGAGGGGTCCATTCAACTTGGAACTTGCACGAAGAGACTCAATGGCCCAGGGCAACTCACCTCGACCAGGAATAAAGCTGAATCGCATAATATATGAGGTGGGCAGAGAGGCTCTGGAGAAAGAGGGAGGGGGAGCCTCGATTCACCGATCCAACAAGGATCGGGGGGTCCAGATGGGTCAGTCAGATGGAGAAGTAGATAGGCAAGATGATGGGGGTGGTAGTGGTGGTTGGAATAGTGGTAGAATGGTGTGAAACAGTGGCTAGAGCTCTAGAGATCCGATGAGGTAACTAACTTATACTAAGCTAAATCATTACTTAAAACACACAATAAAATATAGAAAATGAAATACACGAACTAAATCTACATAAAAATCATAAAGGCGTGACTCTTATACTTTGCCAAAATAGCTAGTTTTATTAGTCCATGAAGGACACTACATGACAAAATAGCTAGTTTTATTCAAAGTTAATTAATTTAAAATATTGAAAAAAATATTTATTGTTTTATTTAGTATTTTAATTTGATTTTTATTTTGCAAATTATTTTTAAGGGCATATTTAAAGGTATATTGACCTATGTTTTGTATATTTTATTTTTATTTTGTATTTTTGATTTTATTATTTTATTTTCTAAAAATATATATTTATAATTTATTTTTAGGTACAAAAATCTATTTTTACTTCATTTTT
Organism: Ottelia alismoides; assembly: GCA_037367405.1. Lineage (NCBI taxonomy): Eukaryota > Viridiplantae > Streptophyta > Magnoliopsida > Alismatales > Hydrocharitaceae > Ottelia > Ottelia alismoides. The sequence continues at coordinate 700,020 of JAZKJV010006960.1, read as the reverse complement.
ATTATGTATTTATGTACACTTAAATAAATAGAGGTATATATTATGTTTGTATAATTTGTATATACAAAGAATTTTAATGTGTATTTTATTTTTTAATTATCCATATTATTAGACATACACAAGTATGAGTTATGGCTAAAAAATATACAGAGTATATATTGACCCTCCTATACTTAACTTGAGTTATGTCCTCATAGATCTAAGAGAAAAGGAAGACATAACTCATACTAAGTATAGAAAAGTCTATATTACAACAACTCAATTAAGAATAAGAAGGTGATCGTCACCCCTATACTCAGGATCAATGAATTCTAAGTATAGCAGACTGTATTATACATGTAGGAAGGGTCGAGGGTGGGAACGAATAAATCATTGGCTTGGCCTGTCTCCCCCTGTACTTAGGGTAAAATATCCCTAAGTATAGATAGAAAGTCAAGAGTTGGGGAGACAGATGAGGGATCTAAGAATGAATAACTCGAGGCCCCTATACTTAGGATGAAGCATATCCTATGTATATCACATATGAATGGGGTGAGGTTAACAAAGAAAAAAGAATTTGAAAAATGAAGTAGCAAGGGCATAATCTGCAAAATACCACGTGTAAGGGGTATAAATGCAAATAAAACCAGTTGATGGGTCACAAAATTTTTATAGTGGCAGGCGAGTCGAATCTAGCTTCCTTGACCATTTCTAATCATAGTACAAACCATTCAGAGCTTAGAAACGAGCTCGAGGAGTGTCTTCATCTCCATTTCCATTATCATTCTCTTTCCAACATTTGGACATTGAAATTGGAGCTGGAATTCAATATTGGAATCAAATGAAATGATAACTAATCCGATTAATTCTCTTATATGCATGCTACCAAATTGAGCCACTAATATCCATAAGATTTCATCATTCCCTTTGAACGGAAGTGTCATGGTAGATAAGCTATTAAGATAGATTTATCCTTGAGTATTCCAATTCCCTTTCATCCATTACGTTGGAACGTCTTTGATATCTGAAGTTCAAACCTTTATTTGATTGTATTCTTTGAGACATATCAATATATTTCTCATTTGATAATTGTGACACAATATTAATCATATACTTTACAAAAACATATATTAATATCTTGAATTCTTGTCTTATTTCAAAAACAGGATGACTGTGCATGGGAACATGACACCAAAATATCCCACGAATGAGCTCTGTCTCTCGGTTCATCAAGTATGAGCCTGTGTGTTTCCTTTGAGAGATCATACTACTAATATATCTTCATATACACACCAACTCGCTTGTATATGGAACTTAGTTAGGCCTTCAACCTATTGATCTGTCTAATGTGCAGATTCATGCATATAGATATATATATATCTGTCTCCGATCAAAGGATATGTGACTGATCGTGACAGTTACGATTTAAGTCGTAGTTTATATCAAGCTCATCAAGTCGACTCTTTGAATTGCTTATTTCGATACTTCCGAATCACTATTCCTATGCAGAGGATCTACATTAAGAAGTCAGTCGGAAATCAGTCTTTAGAGAAAGATTGCCATCTGTTTCTCAAACGAAGATCTTTATTGAATATTCAAGATATTCAATATGGCCATGGTACATAACCCATAATCGTAAAAAAGGACCTGAAAAGCCAGAAATTCTATCGGTCGTGTGTTCCACACAAGGCAGGAGCACAGTCGTTGAAGTGACCGACGAGAGGCTCGAACTAATTCAATAATTAACCCACAATTAAATCAAGCAATGAAAATAATGTGGAGTTAAAATTTATATTATTTAACTCTACAAAATATGTGTATAGGTGCAAGTATGTGTAGAGTGTTGAACACAAGGAACACATAGGATAGATCGGACAATTAAGCATAAAAATGATTATGTGATTCTTATCTATTTTTATGTGGGTTTTTATATTTTATAATTATTTTATTTTATTTTTGTTTTATATTTTTATATTTTATTTTTATTTTTTAATTTTATATTTTCTTTTTTTATTTTCCTGATTTTGTATTTCTTTTTTTAAATAAGTAATATATGATATATAAGACTATATATAATATAGAGTAATATAATTATAATGATAATTAAAATAATCAAATGTAGAAAATAAAATCTTTTTGGTCTTTAAATATTTTCCACTGTTTTTGTGATTTTTAGTGAATTTTTCTAATTTTTATATATTATTAAATATCCCAAATCAAGTATTTAATAAATACTTGAAACTGAAATGAAGTTTAAAAATAACAAAATAGGTCCACAAATTAATTTAAATATATGGATAATAAAATAAGGAAAACTATAAAGTAGAAAAAAACTTTTTTGGGGTTTTTAAGAATTTTTTAGATTATATAAGGTTTTTTAAGGTTTTTCAATTTTTAAGAATTTACTTTTTTATTTTTGGTTTTTAGTTCCTGGAGTTATGAAATAAGTAGATAAACACAACAAATATTTTTTTTTGTAATTTTTCAAAATTTTTTTATATATTTTTGGTATTTTATACTGTAGACAGGGGAAAAATGTGCTCTAAATAATTTTTAAAAAATAATAAAAGTGCCTTAAAATGAGATACAAAATACGGCATGGATCTGCAACATGCCAGGCACTTAATCCTATTTTTGTGGATTTTTATGAGAACAATTGATATTTTCAATAAATAGAACAAATCATCAAAAATGCATGTACTAGAAGAGGCATAAACATAATTAAAATAAAGTCCATGGGCCAAAATGCAATTTATCCAAAAAATATAACTAGAAAAAAAACTTTCTGGGCCAAAACGAAATACAACAAATTTCAGATGCACCAACGTAAAATGCCCATCTCATGATGAACGGTACATGAGGTGAGCTGGCATGGACTAGAATGCAAATATAAGAAGTTTGAGGGGCTTCTTTGCAAATAATACAGAAATAAATGAACGACAGACGAATGTTTGAGTTTGAAATTGTATATATAAAAACACATTGGGTTAATGTGCAAAATTCCCAATGTTATACGCGAATGAATGGTGACAATCATGCCACTTTTACACGTGGCAGCTCCAAAATTGCTGACGACGCTTCGGCACGAGCAAACCAGATTAGATGATCCCAGGATATCCAACGAGATGGCTTGACTAGATATGACGATAGCTGCTATGCAGGAAGAACCACTCCTGATCCGATGATTCTAGATGGGGATGGAAGAACAACGTATGAACTCGCATGATGCGAGTTTTGATTTGATCTTACGGGCTCCTCTGAACTCTAATCCCTCCACCGGAGGTCTCTATGTGTTCATGAGACTCCTCCGCGCCGCCCAGGTCCTTCAAATGCGTCCTGGGGCGAGGGTCTTCGACCGACACAGAGCAGCTTCTTTAGCACGATGCGAAGCTCAAATGCCTCTTTCAGGTCCCGCAAGAGCAACAAAAAGCACTGCAACACACGAGGGTAGAGACCTGGCTATTATTGGTAGGGGGTGGTGTGTCATGGAGTGGTTTTGGCGAAACGAAAGGTGGCTGGAGCTCGAGAGCTCTGACGAGGGATTAGGACCTAAATCTACGCTACAAATGTCATTAAAAGACACAATAAAAGCGGGAAATGGATACCTAAGTCTACAATTATCTAAAGCCCATAGAATAACAAAGAAAAACTAACTCAAATGGACAGAAGCTATGAGCTAGATGGTTGGAGATAGCAGGAACTGCTCCTTCCTGTCTGCAAAGAGCGGGGAGCTCCTCCTGTCATAAATGGCTCGACCCTAGCACACTCCAGGGGGTCAAAATAAGGGGAAAAGAACCAAAAAATGAAAAGGTGCGGAGGAGCTGCATATGTACAGAATGTCAAGGTGGGATATTCGAGGTGAGATATCAAGCGCAGGAAGGAGATCTGGGGGAGGATATGTACATGGCGTGGATCATGGATCTACAGTGGTCAATTCTTACGAAGGGTCGACATCCCCTCAAGCAGCACATCATAAGATAAAAAATCAGGACGAGAGGGAAAAAGCTGTTCTGACAAGGGCTAGGGAGGCATGTCAGGCAGTTGACCTAGGTCAACACATGAGCCAGCTGGTTGGTCCACGTGGACCAACCAGGAAAAACTTGGCCTAAAAAGATTTGTAAATTCAATATAAATAACAAATGATTTTATTAATTTTAAATTATAAAATAATACAAGTTTATTATTTTATGTAGTATTTTATTATAATTTCTATTTATTTTATGAGGTTATTAATTACAAGTTAATTTTTAGGGTTCTATTTAGACGTATGTTTATCTATGTTTTGATTATTTTATTTTTATTTTGTATTTTTGATTTTATTATTTTATTTTCTTATTTTATATATCGATAACTTATTTTTATATACATAAATATATTTTTATTGTAATTTTGTGATGTAATATATACACTTAAATAAATAGGTAAATACAATATATATGTATATATTGTATATGCATTATGTATTTAGGATACATATTTTTTTGATGTTTTATTTATTGTTTTATTTTAGTTTTTATATGTACATATGTTAGAAATAATATTTATAAAATTATAAAAATATAAAATTATAAAAATAATAAAGAATAGATAAAACGAATATTTTATTCGGGTATACTATACAACAGAGGTCCAAAACCCACCTTTCACATACTAACTCCAAAAAATATGAAACTATCTTCATTAAATAACTATTAAAAGTCATATACAAGTAAAGATGATTTTGATATATTTTGAGTTTTTATTGAGAGATATGGGTCTGGGAAGTTGGGATTTTGGAATCTTTTTTTGTGTATAAAAGGTACACTGTATATTATTTTTGCATGAAATCAATTTTGTAGTTTTTATATATTATTATCTACAACTTTCATGTAAAAAGTTTCTTTATTTGATGCTTAAAAAATAGAAAATAAAATGGGTCCCAAAAATGCATTAATGACGAATAAAAGATTATGGTTTTCAGGTAATGTTTGGCCCTTATCTCCCCATAATTTATTCCTTGTCGACCTAGTCATCAAGATGCCTAGGTATCGGGGTTTAGGGTCATAAAATACCTTTGGTATTTTATTCCTTTTCTTTTCTTTATTCTATAATTTTGGCATTAAAAATAGTATTTTATACAATATTTATACAAGAAAGAATGAATATTAATTTGTATAAATTAAGGCTATTTACATGCATTAGTTAGGGGTTTTAAGGCAAAAATAAAAGATGAAGGTGATGAAATGGAGATTCATCACACCCCTATACTTGTCTTTGTTAGTCCCTAATAAATATTTATGCAATAAGTGCAGAATATGAAAAATAAAGAAAACGAAAGAAAGTGGATTAAGTTTAATTCTCAAACATTACTTCACAAAATCAAAGTTTGGAGCTCAAGCCGGACCTTTGGAGTTTTAGTGCGATCGGAACCTTATTGGGAATCAGATTTGAAACACAACAGCCTTCGAGAATCCCAAAACTCTGCTTAAATCTCCTCAATAGCCAGGTCAGAATATTTCTACTCATACACTAACCCTTATGACTCAATTGTATAGTGTATGTGATGGTGGCTCCCCTCAACTGAAATGATTAAGAGACTGACTTCTCCAGCATGACAACCCAATGATTCCACAATCCAACAACTCTTTCCTCAAGGAGCGGGATATTCCCTTCTAAGTTCAAGTGACAACCAGCTCAAGTGGAGGGGGTGAAGAGAAGAATGGACGGTGCCAGTGTAGCTACCTATCTTGGGATGTTTGACCAGTGTAGCCAAGTCATCCAGCTGTAGGCTCACAAGGTTTGACTTTGAAGCTCAAGCTTTCTTATTTACTATACAATTATGTACACTCGGGCATGCATTTTATTTTCAATAAGGCATATCCACTTTTTTGGAGTTTTTGCTTTTTGCTTTTTTTACTTTTTTTTGGAATACTATATTGATGAATATCAGAATCATCAGTCTAAAAGTCATGAATTAATCTCAAATCCCTAAAAATAATTGGCATTTCTTCATTTATTCTGCATAATTAGCATTCATGCATGCTTTGATAAGAATGACATTTTATCACTTATTATTGCACAAAATAAGAAGCCAAAACTCCCAACCAAAATGACCTATAAAATAGCCTAACTTCCCTAATTTTTAACTAATTCATGCTAACTCCAATTGACTTGAAACTACCTCTATTGAGTACATATTACTAACAAGAATAAATGAAAAATACAAAAAATCACTAACCCAAATAAGTGGACCAAAAACCCAAACCCTTGTTCTAGGATTTCTAGACTAAAACCTTGATATCTTCCCCATCCAATATCTGATTCGAACCTACTCACTTTTGAACTAATGTACATTCAAATACCTTCAAAACAAGACCAAGTTCAAGTGAATCGGAGCTCATATGTGAAAGTTGGGTTTTGGGCCTCTTTTGTACATTGTGTATTTTAGAGGTTTTTGACCTATTATTTTATGTACATAATTAACCCATTTTATTTTATTTCTTTTTCATTTATTTTATTTGATCAAAGTTTTATTAAAATACGTAAAAATCTAAATCCAATCTGAGCTTGAAATCAAAGAAATTAATTAAGTCCGAGTCTTCACTAACTGCTTGTATAAAAATTGTCTTCTTGGTATCTTATTTTATTTCTTCTTTTTCTTAATTAATAAAAATCTAAAATTAGATTAATATGTAAATATTTATATTTGATTTTATCATATTTTTTCTGGATTTTTATCTGGTTTAAAAATGACAAATATTATAAAACCTAAAAACAAGGTATTCTATGTACATGGGATACCCCACAAATATCACTTTGTGTAAATGATCGATTTTGATTTTAGTGGGAAGTTTCTTTCGGAGTAGAAATCTGAATACCAAGTATGGCTCATGAACATTGTAGAACTTCTTGAGACGAGCAACTTTCGTGAAGAAAAATTTTCGATCCGCGTCGTTTGCTATTTATTCTAGATTTATCTTTATCTTTTATTTTTCGATCTTTCCGGGACTGACACATGGAAGCTCCTGGAGCTGCCACATGTCACCCATTTTTGAGGGATTTATATTTTGTTTTTTAAAAAAATAAAAAAAACTCGCACGTTCAGCGTACGTGCCTCATGCGCACGTGCCCTGCACGTGGTCCATCCGCCCGTCCCACTCACTGCCACGTGGCAGCATCTCGGCCGTCTGATCTCGGCCAATCGGACGGCCGCTGCACCTTCTCCTTCCCCCGATTTCCTCCTCCACCGCCTTTCCCCTTTCCTCTTCCGCCGCCGTCCCCCGTAAAATCTCCGCTGCGAATCACGGACGACCACCTCTCGAATCCATCTCCGATCTTCCACGATCTCATCCTCGATCCAACCATCTCACGTCGCCACCGCCTCTCAATCACTCCCTCATCAAACCACCCATCACTGATCTCCCCAAATCCACCCCGATCGTCTTCCGCCTTCACGAACCCAATCAGATCCCCAATCCCCTTTCCATCTCCAGCACCCCCTCAAGCCCTATAAAGCAACTGCGTCGCCCCACTTAGCAATCATTCGCCGTTTGCACATCAAAGGAGAGAACTCCAGTGGTGACAGCCCAGACTTCATCCTCCCGCGGTGAGATCCAAGGCCAGGTGTCTCGTTGCAGCATGCAGCCAATGTCCTCGTACGAAGCTGCTCTGCTCCGGCCCCCTTCTATCGCTGTTGAGCCCCGTTACCATCTACGTTGACAACACCTCTCAACTCCGCCTCCAAACTTCCCGCGAAGCTTCACGCCTCCATTTCATCGTCATCATCCTAAATCTCCTCCGCACACAGCAACAACGCCTCCATCGACTCCAGCTGCTCCAACACCATCTTCAGAAGTTCACCCCGATCGTGCATCATCCTTCGTCATCGACGCCTCTTGGCCAGAGCCAAGAGCCACCTTCATCGACTTAGACTCCTGCAGGAGGCGCGCCATCAGCCCAGCCACCTTCATCGCCGTTGAGCCACCAACGACCGCCCCTCCGACTTTGTCCAGGAAGCATCGCTCCCCCTCTACTCCAATAAACACCACCTGTATTCATCGACACCGCACCTCGCCGACCCTCCTCCACGCCAACATCAACCAAAGGAGGCGGTGAGCCACCGCGCTCCGTCGTGCCTTCGACCACACCGCTGCGCCATCGACCGCCGAGCTCGAGTCTTGAGGTCCTCCCACGTGCGCAACAAGTGAGGAGGAAATGCCCTCTAACTAACCCAATGGTCATGTGCTACGCACGTGACCACTTGGGCAAATTACAACCAACCCTCTGGACTCCCTCTAATTCACAAAACCATCCCGCCATTAGAGGTCGCGTGCCTCGCAAGTGACCCTTTAGAAATTTTGCAAAGAACCCCTCTTGGGTTTAGGCAATTGCATAATGGACCCTTCACTGCTGTTTTATTTAATTCATATTTTGTAAATCGCAGACAGACCCCTATGTTTCCCACTTATTTTGAACCTCGACATCGCATTATTTTTATTATTCAAAAATATTATTGTGTTTCTCAATTAATTCTCTACGTCATGATATGCTTGCTACATTTTCATGGTCTATGGTTAATTAATAATTAATATTATTGTGATAAATTGCATATTTTACCCATTTTGTGCTATGAAATTTATAGTTAATTAACCATTGCTCGAAAAATTGCCGAATAATCATTAATTTGAGGATTAATTATGTTTAACATTATGCCTAAAAAGAATTTCATTTGCATGCATATTTTGCGCTACAAAATCATTTTGCACATTTCAATCTTTAGTTTTTAATAGGTATTATATCTAGTATTTTTTAGGATTAGGATTTTTTTGAGATTCATCACCTAGTGATAGATCTTGGATAATTTTATATCTTGGTAATAATTAGGTTTAATATTTATTATAATTATTGAAATTCATTATTTTCACATTCATAAATTTATAAAATATTTAAAAGTTGGGTTTTGGGCCTCTTTTGTACATTTTGTATTTTAACGATTTTTGACCGATTATTTTATGTACATAATTAACCCATTTTATTTTATTTCTTTTTCATTTATTTTCTTTGATAAAATTTTATTAAAATGCACAAAATTCTAAATCCAAACTGATCTTGAAATCAAAGAAATTAATTAAGTCCAAGTCTTCACTAACTATCTATAAAAATTATCTTCTTCGTATCTTATTTTATTTCTTATTTTTATTACTTAATAAAAATCCAAAAAAATTAGATTAATGTGTAAATATTTATACTTAATTTTATCTTATTTGTTATGGATTTTTATCTGGTTTAAAAATGACAAAAAATATAAAACCTAAAAATCAAGGTATTCTATGTACGTGGGATAGCCCAAAAGTATCACTTTATGCAAATGATCGATTTTGATTTTAGTGTCTCATGAAAGTTGTAGATCTCCTCGAGACGAGCAACTTTTGTGGAGAAAATTTTTCGATCCGATATCGTTTGCTATTGATTAGAGATCTATCTTTATCTTTTATTTTTCAATCTTTCTGGGATTGACACGTGGTAGCTCCCGTAGCTGCCACATGTCACCCATTTTTGAGGTATTTATATTTCATTTTTATAAAAAAATAAAAAAAAACCTCGCATGTGCGGAGCACATGCCTCTTGGGCATGTGTCCTGCACGTGCTCCATTTGCCCGTCCCACTCGCTGCCACGTGGCAACAACTCAGCCGTCTGATCTCGACCGATCGGACGGCCGTTGCACCTTCTCCTTCACCCGATTTCCTCCGTCGTCACCTTTCCCCTTTCCTCTTCTATCGTCGTCCCCTACGAAATCTCCGCCGTGAATCACAGACGGCCACCTCTCGAATCCATCTCCATCTTCCATGATCTCATCCCCGATCCGACCATCTCGCATTGCCACCGCCTCTCAATCACTCCCTCATCAAACCACCCATCACATATCTCCCCGAATCCTCCCCGGTCGTCTTCCGCCTTCACGAACCCAATTAGATCCTCAATCCCCTTTCCATCTCCGGCACCCCCTCAAGCCTTATAAAGCAACCGTGTCACCCTCTTAGCAAACATCCGCCGATTGCACATCAATGGAGAGAACTCCGGTGGTGACAACCCGGACTTCATCCTCTCGCGACGAGATCTGAGGCCATGTGTCTCGTTGCAGTGCACAACCATTGTCCTCGCACGAAGCTGCTCTGCTCCTCCCCTCTTCTATCACCGTCGAGCCCCGTTACCATCTACTTCGACAACATGTCTCAAGTCCGCCTCCAAGCTTCCTGCGAAGCATCGCGCCTCCACTTCATTGTCGTCAACCTGTATCTCCTCCGCACTCAGCAGCAATGCCTCATCGACTCCAGATGCTCCAACACCATTTTCAGAAGCTCGCCCAGTCGTGCATCATCCTTCGTCATCGACGTCTCTTGGCTAGAGCCAAGAGCCACCTTCATCGACTTAGACTCCTACAAGAGGCGTCGCCATCAGCCCAACCACCTTCATCGCCGTTGAGCCACCAACGATCGCCCCTCTACCTTCGTCAAGCAGGCATCGCTCCCCCCTCGACTTTAGCAAACACCACTGGCATTCATCAACACCGCGCCTCGCTGACCCTCCTCCGCGCCAACATAAACCAAAGGAGGCGATGAGCCACCGTGCTCCGTCGCGCCTTTGACCACACCGTTGCGCCATCGACCGTCGGGCTTGAGTCCCGAGGTCAACCCACGTGCGCAGCACGTGAGGAGGAAACATCCTCCAGATAACCTAGGGGTCACATGCTATGCACGTGACTGCTTGGGCAAATTACACCCAACCCCCTAGACTCCTGCTTATTCACAGAACCATCCCGCCATCAGAGGCCACATACCTCGCATGTGACCCTTTGGGAATTTTGTAGAGAGCCCCTCTCGGGTTTAGGTAATTGCATATTAGTCCCTTCACTACTATTTTATTTTATTCATATTTTGTAATATTGCAGATAGATCCTTGTGTTTCCCACTTATTTTGAACCTCTACATCGCATTATTTTTATTATTAAAAAATATCATTGTGTTTATCAATTAATTCTCTACATCATGATATGCTTGCTACATTTTCATGATCTATGGTTAATTAATAATTAATATTCTTGTGAGAAATTGCATATTTTACCCATTTTGTGCTCTGAAATTCATAGTTAATTAACCATTGCTCGAAAAATTACTGACAAATCCTTGATTCGAGAATTAATTGTGTTTAACATTGTGCCAAAAAAGAATTGCATTTGCTTGCAAATTTTTCGTATAAAAATCATTTTGCACATTTCAATCTTTAATTTTTAATAGGTATTAGATCTAGTATTTTTGAGGATTAGGATTTTTCTGACATTCATTACCTAGTGATAGATCTTGGATAAATTTATCTATTAAGAAAGATTAGGTTTAATATTTATTATAATTAATTATTGAAATTCATTATCTTCACATTCATAAATTCATAAAATATTTATCTTGCATCCAAAAATTCTAAAAAATCACAGTGCGTTCATTTCATCATAATTCATATCTCGGCCAAATTTCATATTTTTCAAACATCGTTTGATTGATCTTTATATTTTAGTCCCTAAAATTGGCCATATTTGCATATTGCATCCCTAAATTGCATTAAAAATACAAAAAAAGACCGTCTCAAAAACCAAGCACGAATTTTGATAGACAAATTTTTAGGTTGTTCCTTTGCCTCCTTGAGTTCGACCTTTGGACTTGCCCAATTAAAATAAGCATAAAACCACATTGATTAGAATTGACTAAATTTCTTATGGTTATTTCTTGACCGATTCTGATTGCCCAACAATGACAAATTCAACATTAATTTAAACGCTCGATAATTCCCTATAATTAACGTAGGGCAATCACGACTCGTCAGATGGTGCCGTTGCTGGGTTTCAAACAACTTAGATTTTATCTAAAAATTTTTGTTCGATTTTTCGTATTCGGGTAGTCTGACCCCCGAATCTTCACTGTATAAATTCTATTTCCCCTATATTTCTTTTTATTTTATTTTCAGCATTTATTTTCTTTTTCTATTTTTTATTTATTTTTGAGTCACTCTCTTACATTCTCTCTCTTATTTTTCTTGCGAGGTACCCGACATACGTGGAGCGATTTCTTACAAAATCAATGCATCTTCACTGATGCCCAAAAATCGCAAATAAAATTAAGATCGAGTCAAGTCGTGAGAGAGCGTAAAGTCTAGGATTTATTTTTCTGCAATTTCAATTTTGTTAATTATTTTCTCATTTATAGCGGTTTCCGTTTGGACTCTCGCGCGTGTAATAAGACCTTGAACTTTTTTGTTGTGTGTCGTGGCCTGTTTCACTCTCTAGTGAGGGTGGGGGCTGACTTGAGTGGCGCTAGGATAGACCTGCACATACAGCTATTAAAGCTTCTAGAATTTTTTGATTGTGCTCGTATAACCTAGGACCACACTTAACATTAATCGGAACACACAATAGATCGTTCAACTTAGTCAAATTCAAATCAATTCTTCACGACTAATAGAACTTTCTGCTAGGTGTAGTTTTTATCAGCTTGCATTCATATAGATTAAATTTTCTATTCTTGTATTGCATCCCACAAGGAGATTGCAAGGAATCATTGTAGGTCTTCTATCTGAGCATACATCATTGCTTCACGTGCATCGGTTTTTCCTGATTTTCTTCTGCCTGTTTTGTTACATAATTTTAAAGGAAATTGGGACTGGACGGTAGACGTGTATTTGTACTCACTTAATTTTTCAGTGATCACCTAATTAAATACCGAGACTGCTAAAAATGGCCGACTTTAATTAACCCACAAAATCGAGAATTTTTGTAAGAGAGCAACCCTGACCTTGGATTCATTTATTTGTCTGAGTGAGCGAGAGATGACACTTAAGGTTAGAGCTTAAATCCGGATTTTCATATTGACAACTGTTCTATAAAAATGATTAGCTACTTATCAGTGAGGATCTACGGATAGCCGGTAAATGGTTCAGATTTCCTTATCAGAGTGGGTAGTTTAAAGGATATTACGTAAGGCTCCATCCTTAAGTAACACAGGTAACCATTTTACGGTCCCCACTTACATCCATACTGGCTGAAAGTAGGTGCAACTAGTCGTAAGAATTCGGGCCAATCATAAAGAAAATTACCGGCACCTAACAGCTCGCTAATTATTTTCCAAGATTGATTCATCACAAACTTAAAATCGAAAAGATAAATTGCCGAACTCTTACGGCTTCATTTGTGAGTTGGTGAACTTGGGATTTAATGTGTGTTTGTATTGCTGTGCGTAAATAGATCTCGAATATAAAAAACTTCACACTTGTGTCATCACTCTCCTTTCTTGATATGAAACGGTTAAGGTTTCTTCTCTTGAATATCCTAAGAACTTGAACATCCTTAACAAAGATCCATTATGTCAACCAATAAACCTCCTTAAAAAATTATGGAACTTTTGTCCAAGTACCCTCCAGATCCGTATTATGAAAATAAATTCATAGAATTTGTCCGAGTATCCATCAGAGCTATACTATGAAAATGAATTCGTCTCAGTTAGACCTAAAGCTTCAAAACCTCCTCCAACTAAACATCATCCAACTTCGACAGGAGATTCTCACTCACAAATAGATCAATCCCTCTCTATAAATCCAATCTACTTCATGAATGGCAATCCTTTGTATTCGGATCATACAAACAAACAACCTACTGAGGTCTCAACTTCTTCGTATGCCAATCCTCTATATTCTGATCATACAATCCATCCTTCATATTCTGTAAATATCAATCCATCATTCATGGGAGATTCTAACCACATGATGAATTCGACCGAATTTAATACTTCTTCATATCTTCCACCATCCCCACCCTTGAACACAAATGAGAAACTACCATCTTGGATTGATCCATTACTCGTCAGAACTCATGAATCATTTGAACATCAAACCACTTTTGAGACGAATGACCGACCGAGACAACAACTCCAACTGACTTCAATCTCTCTTCGCCATATTGTTGGAACCGGTCAATATTTCACAAATCCACAACTAGATTTGACCATTGGAAACAAAATGGAGGTCCGACTCAAGAGGATTGGCCCGCACCTGATAATCCCTTCTTGGATTAACCATGACAATCCCACCTTCAGACGTGACACTCGTACAGAGGTATGGATTGATGATATTGACACACATAATCCCTGTATGTTGACTCCATAGTATAAGGGTCCGAGCAATCATGACCAAAGGAATGGACTCTACTAAAACCAATTATACATACCTGAATCACACCATGTTGAGTATGAGACCAATAGTGGTCCTCACATCAAGCAGACTCCTTCCATGATTTTTGAAAGAAATTTTCAGAAGATAAAGATCATATATTAGATATTCCAAGAAGATCTTCTCCCAGGTCATACATGAAAATGGAAGATGCAATGACTGGAACTCAAATTCAAAAACTCGAAACCACACAAACTGTTCATAAAAATTCTTTGGAGGATAACATTTCGAGGATAAGTAAGAGATATGAATTGATGGAGAAAAACTTCAAAAACCAACTAATTTCATTTTACGGAAGCTCGGGTATGAAAGTAGAGGATGAAATCAATGGAACTAATGTTGAGAAACCTGGGGATATATAGAAATCCAAGGACTATGTTCACCCTAGGGATGACTCTGACAACGACACTTCTGCATATTACTCCCCTAGGAATAACTCTGACTCTTACTCGGCTAATCAAAACCCCTCATCATCTACGAAAAACACCACATCACCACACTACACAGAAAATACCAAAAAAATCGAAATATTTAAAAACAACCAAAAAATGGAAAAGCCAGAAAAATACATAAAAATTAAAACTAAAGAAGACCAGAAGAATTTGGATCATGTTGTCATGGAAGCACTGGAGAAAAGATTGATTTTTGAACTTCCCTTTATACATGCCATTGAACACTTCCTCGACCTTAAAGGATTTGTAATGAACAAATTAATGATGAAAAAGTCAGGTAGGATAAGAACAAAGACTGAAAGATATATCTTGTCAATGGCCACCTCCTTGGTGTTGAGGAGAAAATCAAGAGCTGCATAGTGAAGCGGTTACCCAGATTTATCTGTGGAATTAAAGACACCATATTTACCCATGGTCGAATCGATGACGACTCACAAATCAATATCCTCTTGACCTCTGTATTTGACAAGCTCAAACTCGGGCCTATAGTGAAGATACAAGAGATCATTCAACTGGCTGATCGATCGATAAAGCAGCCGAGAGGAACCATTTCTATCATCATTACATTCCAAGGTGCTCCGCTCAAAGTAGACTTCACGATCATTGATATTGAGCATCAAGGAGAATTCACCCAGTCTCTGATCATTCTCGGAAAGCCATTTTTATCATTGGCTAAGGCAATTATTGAGTGTGAGATTCAGAAAATCAATTTTACAGCATTGGAGCACTTCGATCTCACCCAGTCCTTGAGGAAACACAATTTTCTGAGGCAACCCATAAAGCCCTCGACAGCCATAACCATCAAGCGGTAGATGAGCCCTACCCCGTTGATACACCTGATATAGCGGTTGTTGATGAGACTATTGGTTTAGAGACTCTTCCCCCTGTTCCGTTTCCCGCTTCTCTCACCATGGAAAATAACTCCGATTATGATCCCGAGACTTATGCATGGGCGCATCCCGAGTCGACCGAAATCTCCTATGACCACATTGATCAAATCAACCAAACACAGGAATGCTCCAACATCAAGTCAATTGAAAACGAACATGCAGAGTCTCTCCCCACTGTTCCATTTCCCGTTGCTATGGAAAAGTGCTTCTTTTATGATCCTGAGACATATGCATGGGCTCACCGTGAGTCAACCTTCTCTGACTACCTTGACCAAATCAATCCAACTCAGGAGTGCACCAACGTTAAGAAAACCAAGGACAAATATATGGGACGTACACCGACCAAGGAGAAAAATTCCAATGGTTATTCGTCTGGAGACCGAAGTGCCAACACCTCACCCCAAGGACCATCACCTTCGACAACACGAAACAAAATGGTTGCTCCTTCATATAATAAGCAAGTCGCCTTCGACCTTTTAGAAGAGGAATCATCTGATGATCCCTCATCAGGTTCGGAAAGGTAATCAACATGAGTAAGATCTGTTCGGCAGTCCTAAAACCTTATCTTTGCAAGGATTCAAACTTCAACTCCCATTGGACAACTCATGTTCCTCACTATTATTCATCCAAAACCGATTCTCCTGGTCTCATTAAATATACTGGAATAATTTCTTATGAGCTGACAGATACTGTTGCTTCAGAGTATTCATCATCCTCGAATGAATCGCTTGATCCCAGATGGAAAAAATTCTGAGAAAACAACTGAAAAAACTAAAGGCCAAGAATATCTGGAGTGCCTCCACTTTCAAATACTATTCTTATCTTTCATCTGATTCATACGCCTCATCTACTCTCCAGCATGATTTCTCCGAAGATAACATTGATAATGGTTGGGAATCATATGCTTCATCTCCTTCTTATCATTACGATCTCCTACCACAGGCTCACGAAAAGATCGCCCGAAAACCGCCTTAATCATCGGCTACCCTCCCTACCTCCCGACCACATCGGTCTCATTGTACATCTTCTTCCTCTACTTAGACCGAGGCCTAAGTATAGAGGGCGATCGATGACATCTCTATATACCATTCTCCTCATCAAATCCTTCTCACGATCGCTCCATTTCCGCCTTTCTTCCGTACTTAGGCTGAGCATAGCCTAAGTATAGGGGAACCGATGCCCATTTGTATATACTCTCCTCTTTAACATCTCCCGACCGCATCATTTTCGCTCTTCTTCTATACTTAGACTGTTCACAACCTAAGTATAGGGGGCGGGCCAACTTCTATTCTTTTTCACTCTATTACGCTTAGCCCGAGCTATGTCTTCTGTATGCTTCTTGTGATCTGAGGACACATCACTCGCTAAGTATAGGGGGTGTATATATACTTTGTATATATTTTACCCATAGCTCGTACTTTCGCATAAGTCTATATGTATTTACGGGGTGAGTAACTAACTTTTCCAAAAAAGAAAAACAAAACCAAAAAAAGGTTTTGCCACTAACACTGACTGTGTCCAACCAATTTTTTTGAAAAAGGGCTTCTTATTCATTTTTGCATAAAAATGTTTAAAAAAAGAGAGAAAAACTTTCAAATAAAAAAACCGTGTCCAACCATTTTTTTGAAAAAAAGCTTCTTATTCATTTTTGCATAAAAATGTTTAAAAAAAGAGAGAGAAACTTTCAAATAAAAAAAACCATGTCTGCATTTCCCACACCTACACTTTATCCTTCATTACATGCATTTGCATATGTAAAAAGTCCTTAGGTTCTGAACTGAGTTATGAGTATAAATTGAGAGTGGTCTGGACTTGACCTTAATTCATTTAATTTTTAGAGGAACTTCACCGAGAAATAGGATTTTAGAAACTTCAGGTCTTTGACTTAATTCTTCGAGTTCCACATGACAATGTGCAACGTTTGACTCTTAGCGTCTAACCTGGTATCTTCATTCTGGGTACGACTCTGGAATAGAGAATTAATTTGTACTCTCGCACTTTGCACTTAGCTCAACTCAGACGGGTTGTTGGAAGACTGTGTAAGTTTCTTTTCTGGTAGCATGCACATCTAAAGTCCGGAGTACGAGGTGAAATAAAGCTTCGGAAAAAGGGATGGGCGGCTGGACATAATTTTTTTAAGACCCCAAACATGTATGGAAAAAAGATTCTATATCCGTAGGGACACAATAAGATCCTTGCAGAGCTATCAAATATCCAAATACAAAGAAGCAAACTACAAATAAATATTTGACCAAAAAAGGTCCAAGCTTCTAGAAAACCCGCAGATCTTGGTGGAGACTTGGTTAAACTGGCCGGCTTCACAAGGAGAGGTGACTACACTGGCCACCCGCCAGTTCTTTTCTCCTTGTTCTAATTTCTCCCTCTATTCGATTGTGAACACAACGCGACAGACCTTAGAAGGAAATATCTGACTCCCCGAGGACAATTTACTAGAGAGGAGGTTTGCATAGTAGTCCGACATTCTCGATGGGAAGAGCTAAAACCTTCACACACATGAGTCAATTGTTCATTGTTCATTGGGTATGCTTTGGGAAGAGGATTGATCTAAGATGACTTCTGAGTCGAAACTATGATAATAATGTGTAGAACTTGAAGGCTATTGATGTTAAAATTCTAAGTCTCACAGAAGTTCCGCCACACTAATAATCCAAAGGTTAGGTCTAGTTTCATTTTCACCTTCTACTCATGGTATTGGTATGGAACCCAATCTGATTTCACATCCTTGCATTGCTTTTGATGCTCAGGGATGAGCATGGTTTAAGTATAGGGGGATGCTGAATATCAGATTCATCACTCTAAAATTCCCGAATTAAGCTCAAATCCCTAAAAATCATTGGTATTTATTCATTTATTCTGCATAATTAGCATTCATGCATGTTTTGATAAGAATTTCATTTTATCACTTATTATTGCACAAAATAAGAAGCCAAAAATCCCAGCCAAAATGACCTGTAAAATAGCCTAACTTCCCTGATTTTTAACTAATTCATGCTAATTCCAATTGACCTGAAATCACCTGTATTGTGTACATATTACTAACAAGAATAAATGAAAAATACAAAAAATCACTAACCCAAATAAGTGGACCAAAAACCCAAACCCTAGTTATAGGATTTCCTGACTAAAACCTTGATATCTTCCCCCATCTAGTGTTCGATTTGATCATACTCACTTTTGAACTAATGTACATTCAAATACCTTCAAAACAAGACCAAGTTCAACTGAATCGGAGCTCATATGTGAAAGTTGGGTTTTGGGCCTCTTTTGTACATTTTGTATTTTAGCGGTTTTGACCTATTATTTTATGTACATAATTAATCCATTTTATTTTATTTCTTTTTCATTTATTTCCTTTGATCAAATTTTTATTAAAATGCAAAAAATCTAAATCCAAACTGAGCTTGACATCAAAGAAATTAATTAAGTCTGGGTCTTCACTAACCGTCTGTACAAAAATTATCTTCTTCGTATCTTATTTTATCTCTTCTTTTTATTACTTAACAAAAATACAAAAAAAAATTAGATTAATATGTAAATATTTATATTTTATTTTATCATATTTTTTTTCGGATTTCTATCTGATTTATAAAATGACAAAAAAATATAAAACCTAAAAATCAAGGTATTCTATGTACATGGGATACCCAAAAAATATCACTTTGTGCAAATGATCGATTTTGATTTTAGTGCATTCATGAAAGTTGCAGATATCCTCGAGACAAGCAACTTTTGTAATGAAACTTTTTCGATCCAATGTCGTTTGCTATTTATTCCAGATTTATCTTTATCTTTTATTTTTCGATCTTTCTGGGACTGACACATGGCATCTCCTGCAGTCGCCATGTGTCACCCATTTTTTGAGGTATTTATATTTCATTTTTTAAAAAAATTTAAAAAAGCTTGCACGTGCGGAGCACGTGCCTCCTGCACACGTACTCCATCCGCCCATCCCCACTCGTTGCCACGTGGCAGCATCTCGGTCATCCGATCTCGGCCGATCAGACGACCGCTGCACCTTCTCCTTCTCCCGATTTCCTCCGCCGCTGCCTTTCCCCTTTCCTCTTCCACCACCGTCCCCTGTGAAATCTCTGACGTGAATCACAGACAACCACCTCTCGAATCCATCTTCGATCTCCACTATCTCATCCCCGATCCGACCATCTCGCATCGCCACCGCCTCTCAATCACTCCCTCATCAAATCACCCATCACCGATCTCCCCGAATCCGCCCCGATCATCATCCACCTTCACGAACCCAATCAAATCTCCAATCCCCTTTCCATCTCTGGCACCCCATCAAGCCTTATAAAGCAACCGCACTACCCCTCTTAGCAATCATCCGCTGATTGCACATCAAAGGAGAGAACTCCGATGGTGATAGCCCGGACTTCCTCCTCTCGCGGCGAGATCCGAGGCCAGGTGTCTCGTTGCAACATGCAACCATTGTCCTCATGCGAAGATGCTCTGCTCCGGCCCCCTTCTATCACCGTCGAGCCCAGCTACCATCTACGTCGACAACGCCTCTCAACTCCACCTCCAAGCTTCCCACGAAGCTTCATGCCTCTACTTTGTCATGTCAACTTGCATCTCCTCCGCACTCAACAGCAACGCCTCCATCGACTCCAGCTGATCCAACACCATCTTCAGAAGCTCGCCCCGGTCGTGCATCATCCTTCATCATCGATGCCTCTTGGCCAGAGCCAAGAGCCACCTTCATTGACTTAGACTCCTGCAGGAGGCGTCGCCATCAGCCCAACCACCTTCATCGCCGTTGAGCCACCAACGACCACCCCTTCGCCTTCGTTTAGAAGGCATCGCTCTCCCCTCGACTCCAGCAAACACCAAGCATTCATCGACACCGTGCCTCGCCGACCCTCCTCTGCGCCAACATCAACCAAAGGAGGCGGTGAGCCACCGCGCTCCACCGCGCCTTCAACCACACCACTACGCAATCGACCACCGGACTCAAGTCCCGAGGTCCTCCCACGTGCGCAACACATGAGGAGGAAAAGTCCTCCAGCTAACCTAGGGGTCATGTGCTATGCACGTGACCGCTTAGGCAAATTACACCCAACCCCCTAGACTCCCGCTTATTCACAGGACCATCCCGCCATCAGAGGTCACATGCCCCACACGTGACCCTCTGAGAATTTTGCAGAGAACCCCTCCTGGGTTTTGGTAGTTGCATATTAGTCTCTTCACTGCTATTTTTTAATTCATATTTTGTAATATTGTAGACAGACCCCTGTGTTTCCTACTTTTTTTTAGCCTCTACATCGTATTATTTTATTATTAAAAATATCATTGTGTTTCTCAATTAATTCTCTACATCATGATATACTTGCTACATTTTCATGGTCTATGTTAATTAATAATCAATATTCTTGTGACAAATTGCATATTTTTCCCATTCTATGCTCTGAATTCATAGTAATTAACATTACTCAAAAAATTACTGAAAAATCACTGAAAAATCATTGATTCGAGGATTAAATGTGTTTAACATTGTGCCAAAAAAAGAAATGAATTTGCATGCATATTTTGCGCTATAAAATCATCTTGCATATTTCAATCTTTAATTTTTAATAGGTATTAGATCTAGTATTTTTGAGGATTAAGATTTTTATGAGATTCATCATCTAGTGATAGATCTTGGATAAATTTTATCTCTTGGGAATAATTAGGTTTACTATTTATTATAATTAATTATTGAAGTCATTGTTTTCACATTCATAAATATTATCTTGCATCCAAAAATTCCATAAAAACCACAGTACATTTATTTCATCACAATTCATATCTCGGCCAACTTTCATATTTTTCGGACATCGTTTGATTGATCTTTACATTTTAGTCCCTAAATTGGCCACATTTGCATATTGCATCCCTAAATTGCATTAAAAATAACAAAAAAGGTCGCCTCAAAAACTGTGCATGAACTTTGATAGATAAATTTATAGGTTGTTTCTTTACCTCCTTGGGACTTGCCTAAGTAAAATAAACGTAAAATTACATTGATTAAAATTGACTAAATTTCTTGTGGTTATTTCTTGACCGATTCCGATTGCCCGACAAGACAATTACAACATTAATTTAAACGCTTGATAATTCCCTATAATTAACGTAGGGCGATCACAACTCATCATATATACAACAACATTTATATAAGGAGTTTTTCATCTTGAGTCAGTAGCTATCCCTCTTTTGAAGCATTATTTCAACCCACACTCTCCTATTTTTAGACGTCTCTGCTACTGGATGGGTTGGAGTGAACTTCCCTCCCTAAACGAGGACAAATGTTTCCACTTGTGTGCATCTTATACCGACAAATCCAATCCCCTCACCATTCCAACTTAGTTGAGACAAGTAAACGGTGCAGTGTCCAAGTTAGGTCATTATCGACAAGAGTTGTGTTTGTGCTCTGAAATACTCTACGTAGGCAGTCAAGAATCCATTGAACCAAGTCTCACGATTCTCAAAGAATTAAGCCAACTAGACCTGAAGTACCTCAATTCCAGATCCTATAAGGTTCCTGTGATTAGGTAGATTTAAGATCCACCAAGCTCCAATCTTTGGATTTTATGTAGACTTGTTGAATTACCAAACTCAATCTGAAAAAAATGCAAATGCTATGCAAATGATATGTATAATGCAGAAATTTTTTTGAAGTAGATTTCAAAGTTTGAACTTTTTATGATTTTTTGGAAAAAGGTTTTGTAAATTTTTATGTAATTTTTCAAAAATATTTTTGCAAATATTTTTGCAAATATTTTTAGATTTTTGATTTTGCAAATGTTTTTGTGATTTTTGAAAATAAAAGATTTTGGATAAAAATAGGTACACCTATTTACACATGATGCATCTTATATTTAAAGAGTTGGGTTTTTAAGAATTTACAAGGGATATATTATACTTTTTTGTATATAAAATTAATAAAGAATGTGAGTGTGATGTGTATATTCCTTAAACTTATTTGAAAATCGTTTTACAAACAATTTTGAAAACTATAGTCTAATACATTTTTTACAAATAATTTTCACAAAAATTTCAAATCATTTGAAAATCATTTTGTAAAGGATTTTCAAACACTATATATATATATATAGATTTTTCAAAATATTTTTGCAACTATTTTCCAAGCTATTTGCAAATCGATTTTCAAAACATTTTTATTTCGCATAAATATAAAAAATTTTACAAACAGAATATTTTTACAAAGTTTGAAAATATTTAACAAAACATTTTCCAAATATTTTCTAATAATTTTCAAAAATATTTTTAATTTTTTTCAAATATTTTGCAAAAAATATTTTTACCTGATTTCTTAACCAGTAAATACAAAAAGAGTTTGAGGAATATTATACCACTTCTTATTAAAAGATTTTGATGAAGTTATGATATATATAATTTTTTATACAGTATTTTAGCCATAATTATTGAAAATATGAAAATACGAGTTATGGCTAAAGTATATACGTAGTATATACGATCCCCTATACTTACCTTGAGCTATGCCCTCATAGATCAGAGAGAGAAAGAGAAGAAATGACTCGTACTGAGTACAGAAAAGCCTAAAAAATAAATAAATGAAGAAATGAACTAATGAGAAGTCGACCATCCCCCTATACTTAGGATCAAATAATCCTAAGTATAGGAGATTGTACACAAGGCAGGGAGGGACAAGGGTGGGAATGAACAGATCATATTCAGATTGTCTCCCCCTATACTTAAGGTAAGATATCCCTAAGTACAGACAAGAAGAGGAGACAGTGGAGGGGATCAAAGAATGAAAGAATTCAGGATGCACCCCCCATACTTAGGATAAAGTACGTCCTGAGTATAGAAGATTAACAAAAATGAGCGACATCGTTTTTGATAGAAAAAGAAAAATGAAAAAGAAAAGAAGAAAAGAAGAAAAGATAGATGAATATAGAAGAATATATCGAAGAGAATGCACACATCACCCCCTCTACTTAGGGTAAAAGAGCCCTAAGTATATGCAACGACAAGAGTGATGAAACAGAACGAAGAAAGAACACTCGGCTCATCCACCCCCATACTTATGACAAAGTACATCCTAAGCAAGGCACACACAAAAATGAGGTGTATGAGAGATACATTGGATGGATGGTAGAAAAGAATGCGAATATACAAGAGGCTGGATGTACAAAGGACAAGAAGGTAGAAAGCAGACCTTCTTGCGAGACCGCTGAGGAATGGATCTGACAAGAAGTAGGTCGATATCGGGGCCCTCGGAAACGACTGATCATGATCGACATGGGGAAGGTCCTCAGCAGTTTCAAAGAGGAAAGGCGTGAACTGATCAATGGAAGTAGTGTGGCTAAGTTCGGCCTTGGGTGTCTCAACTAGGTCAAAATGAAAAGGAACAAACTCATCCATGGAAGTAGTCAGGTCAGGTTCGTCTTGTGAAGGCTCACAGATGTCGAAGTGAAAAGGAACGAACTCATCATTGAAAGAAGTAAGGTCAAGCTCGTCCTACGAGGTCTCTACTGGATCATCATCCTCATCAAAGGTCCCAAATTCATTTATAAAAGCAATCATATCAAACTCACCCTCATCAGTCTCTACAATGCATGCTCTCTGCTCAAAGGTATCAATCGTGTAAATCCCGCGGATGTCATCAACACAACGACAATTACAGGAAGAGGAAACCCCAAGATCTATGCTTTCCAAGTCATCCTCCTTGGAGAGGAATTCTCAAGTCTCGTCATCAATCATAAAGCATACCTATCTAATATTAGTAGATAGGTTATAGGCCTCGGGATCGACTAACACGGGCACGCTCTCGTGGTATGCGGGTCTCTGGTCAATGGTAGATGTGTTGATCAACACATCTCTCCCATCATCAGAATGGAAGCGAATATCTCTAGATTCATAATCAATAACGACCCTTGTAGAGGTGAGAAAAGGCCATCCCATGATGATTAGAGAATGCTCTACAAGGGTGGAGGTCTCCATGGGTAATACAACAAAGTCTGTAGTGAAGCTCATGCTCTGAATCAAAATAATGATGTTCTCAAGAATACCCTTCAACATTTTATTGATCCATCAGCAAACTGAACAATCATCCTAGTTTCCTTGAGAGACACAAGATGAATAGACTGTACCAGTGAGAAGGGTATTATATTGATAGATGTACCGCTGTCAAGAAGAGTGTTATCACATGCATGGTCAGAGATGGTGCAACTCACAAGAGGTGTGACAGTGTTCCTTTTCCTAGCAGAACAGCGGTGGGTGATGGCATGGACAATGGCCATGGTCAAGATATGATGCTCAGATCTACTCCTCTGCTTTCTCTTCTTGGGTTGAGGAGCAGATAAATGGGTCATAGCCTGGTGAAGTGGGGGCATCATTGATCTCATGAATAGCAGCCACCACCTCAGGTTGAATCGACATTTTTTTAGAATTTTTGGATCTCCTCCGTACAAGGGAGGAGGTTGGAGTTAGTATCTACACAAGGATTGCCGAGAGCAGTCTTTATAGTGGCATCCTCGGGGTCAAAGGTGGGACATGGGGTGAGTGAATGTGTGGTCAAAGAATCTAGCATGTGAGACCTCTCCGCACAAGAGGAATCAACAATGTGTCTCCCAAAATATTTTTGGATTTTTAAAATTTTCTCATTTTTTGTATTTTAGGTGATTGAAATCTCTCATGAAAATCCTTAAATGAATCCATATCCTCAAATGGTGGAGCGGTATTTTGTCTTTTATTCAAAATAGTAAGATCATCAATCCTCAAATTCACATGTTTCATTTAATCGAGTCAAGGTCTCAAGTGTGGACTCCATGAAAGGTAACTCCAACAAATCAGTCTCGGATGGGTGATATGGAGGGAGATGTGAGGGTGGTGGTGGATAAAACTCCAAGGCATGATATTGTGGCTGAGGTGGGTATGCACAAAATCTAGGAGGAAAATCCTCCTCGAAAAAAGGAAGGTGGACCAGTTTGAGGGCACGAGGGATCCGCAAAGGTCAGATAAAAATTACTCAAGTCGGTCATCTCCGAAATAAGAGAAAATGATCAGGAGAACATAAAGTCAAATCGAGATATGCAAAGAGAAAGGCACCAATGCGTAGAAGGATCAAATATGCACACAACCAATCACAAACAAACTCACGTAAAACAAACACAACCCCTCAGTTCACCTACTCAACACAAATGAGGACCGAAAAAGTTCGGTCTTTTATCTTGCCAATTTTAGAGTTAGATGAGAAGACAAAGTTGTACAAACACTTAGGAAAGCTTATGGAATTTGGGTACTGATCTTAGTGTGTATGTGAGCAAGTAAATACGAATACAATAAGGGGATTACTCACCTCATGACAATGATTTTTCTTTTTTTGATTGTTTTTAAGGTCAAATAATTTTAACAGTCGCAATTTTAGTTGTTATCACTTTTTTTGGATTTTTAATAAGAATGCATGAGCCTAACGAGAAGTCAATCTCTTTAGCAACCTAGGTGGTCAAAATCAGAGAGAGAGAGAGAGAGAGTTGAAAAAGCAATGCAAGCGACAAATCGATGTTGAATGCTAAAGCATAAATGCTCACCTTGTCTCCAGCTCTCTACATGCAAGGATGCTAGGCAGAATTAAAACCTATCTATACGCAAATGTAAACCGATGAAATCACCCTAAGTACATGAATTGCAATTAATGTGAAGCACAAAATGCCAACTACTCAGAAATGAGACCAACTTTCAGTCTTCCATGTCGATCGGTGCCCACCATAACATGTCCTGCAAGCACTGTATATGACCTCTCTCGGCATGCAGTCTCAAATCTAAATAATTAACAATTAAATTTGACTAAGTACAGTTGAGACTATATGCACATGCAATGGTAATTAGGTTTTTAGCTTTAATATATTGACAAGCAACCCTATGCCAGGGCTCAATCACACAAAATAAAGAAAACAAAATCGTGAATAAAAATAAAAGAAATGTGATAAAAACACGAGAAAACCGACGAGGCCCCTAAGGTAACAATCCCTCGGGCAGTGGACCTCGCGAGATGTGGCAGAGTCATGAGAGTGTCATCAATATTACAATTAATGTATTCTCTCTCTCACTTCAAATTACATAATAAATAAATAAGAAGAAAATACTCATGTCTCAAAATATCCTCCAAGCTCTTCTTTGGTGCTTCCTTCTGACAACAAGGTCAAAAGGCCGCCTGGCTTCACGTGGGTGCACAAGCGCTTCGAATAGAGTGCCTCCCTCGATCCGTGATCCTCGCAACAAATCCAAACAAGGGTAAGTGATTAGACAATTTCAACAATTATATCAAATAAATCAGAAAATAAATCAAGCAAAAATATGGACAAAAAAGACACAATCAAATAAAGCCAATCCATGCGCAATTGCTCCCCGACAATGGGCCATTTGAAAAGCCAGAAATTCTATCGGTCTTGTGTTCCAAATAAGGCAGGAGCACAATCATTGAATTAGCCGACAAGAACCTCGGACTAATTCAACAATTAACCCACAATTAAATAAAGCAATGAAATTAATGTGTGGAGTTAAAATTTATTTTATTTAACTCTACAAAATATGTGTATAGATGCAATATGTACATAGTATCCAACACAGGGGGCACAAAGGATAGATCGGACAATTAAGCACAAAAATGATTGTGTAATTCTTGTTTATTTTTATGTGGATTTTTATATTTTGTATTTTATATTTTATTTTTGTTTTATATTTTTATATTTCATTTTTCATTTTATAGTTTTGTATTTTCTTTTTATATTTTCCTGATTTTATATTTCTTTTTTTAATAAGTAATATAGGATATATAAGACTATATACAATATATAGTAATATAATTATAAATAAAATTAAAAATAATAAAAATGTAGAAAATAAAAAATTTTTGGTCTTTAAATATGTTTCTACTATTTTGCAATTTTTTTTAATGAATTTTGCTAATTTTTATATATTTTTAAAGTCAAAAATATCCCAAACCAGTGATTTAAAAAATACTCAAAATTAAAATGAAGATTAAAATTAACAAAATAGGTCCACAATTCTTTAAATCAATTTTAATATATAGATAATAATATAAAGAAAATTATAAAAATAAAAAATAATATTTTTTAGGGATTTTAAGAATTATTTAGATTTTTATAAGAGTTTTTGGGGGTTTTCAATTTTTAAGAATATCCTTTTTTGTTTTTAGGATTTTTAGTTTATGGAGTTATGAAATAAGTAGATAAACAATTTTTTTTTGTATTTTTTCAAAAACTTTTTATATTCATTAATATTTTATATTGTAGACAGGGGAAAAAATATGCTCTAAACGATTTTTAGAAAATAATAAAATGCAAAAATGAGATGCACAATTATGGTGTGGATCTATAACATGTCTGGCACTTAATCCTTTTTTTGAGGATTTTTTGAGCACAACTAGTATATTTAATAAATAGAACAAATCATCAAAAATACGTGTACTAGCAAGGGCATAAATGCAATTAAAATAAAGTGCAGGGGCCGAATTGCAATTTATATAAAAATATATAACTAGAATAAAAACTTTCTAGGCCAAAACGAAATACAACAAATTCCAGGGGCACCGACGCAAAATGATCACCTCACGTGAGACAACACATGAGGTGAGCTGGCATGGACTAGAATGCAAATATATGAAGTTTAGGGGTCTTTTTGCATATAATACAGAAATAAATGAAGGGCAGATATGTTTTAGTTCGAAATAGTAAATACAAAAACACGTTGTGTTAAATGTGGAAAATACCCAATGTTAGGCGCGAATAAACGACAACGATTACGCCACTTATACATGTGGCAGCTCCAAAATTGCCGATGACGCTTCGACATGAACTATCAAGATTAGATGATCCCAGGATCTCCAATGGGCTGGCTCGAATGTATCCAACACTAGCTGCTATGCGGAAAGAACCGCTCCTGATCCAACGATTCTAGATGGGGATGGAAGAACAACGTATGAACTTGCACGGGCCGAGTTTTGATTTGATCTCACGGGCTCATCCGACCTCCAATCCCTCCATCGGAGGTCCCTATGTATTCTCCCGACTCCTCCGCGCCACCCAGGTCCTTCAAATGCGTCCGGGAGCTGGTGATTGAGCCTTTAGAGCTCGAGGGTCTTCGGTCGACTGATGAGCGATCTACCGACTAGTGTTAAGTACCAATATAAATCAAGGGTCGTTGCGACCCCAATCAGTAGGATGGACTCAACAAGAAAATCAAGACCACATAAACTAAACAATCAAGCATGAAAATCCAATGTAGCGGTCTCCGCTATTTATTTAACCTGGTATAGCGACCATGGTCGAACATAAGGAGCACGAGTAAAACCAATGAAGTAGTCGGTAATCAGAAAATAAAAGGCATATTTTTGTGATTTTCAATTTCGTGATTTTTTTATATTTTCTAATGAGAAAACAAATAAGAAGAATAAGGCAAAAATACGTTCTAACAAATTTAGAGGGCCTAAAAATATTCCAAAATTAGAAATAAAAATATTTTTATATTTTTCAAATATGTAGATGTTTTTGGTGAATTTATGGTATTTTTCTGATTTTTATATGATTTTATAAAAATGAAACAAACACAAAATAGGAAGACAATGTACAGCCTGGACCAAAAGGTAAATTTTAAATATTAAAATACCCAAATGTCCTGGTTATGATTTTTATGAAAAATTAAATAAAAAGGACTACAAGCAGGAGCAGAAATCCTATTTTTTGATTTTTTTTAGAATGTTTAATGATTTTTATAAAATTTTTAGTATTTTGTGGTTTTTAGAGTTTTTATGAAAGATAATACAACAAAAATTACATAGGAACAAAAATAAACTATAACAAACACACGCACATTTTTATAGAATTTTTGGGACTATTTTTTATTTTTTTGGTATTTTTGCAAATAAACAGGACACTTTTTAGGGGTTTTAATTTTTAGAAAATATCAAATAAAATTAAATCAAGTCACAAAAATTACCATAAATACTACACGTCAGCAGGAGCTAATGGTATTTTTTGTGGAATTTTTGGAGTTGATTTAATAACTTTTTGATTGAAAATAACACACACAACTCACATGGACCTACTTGCAATTAATGGAAAGCTGTGAGTCAAATCATAATAGACATTAAAAGCTTGGGGATAGATCTACAAAAAGCCTAGAAGGCACGTGCGCAACACGTGAATGAGCTTCATAGGGGTGTAATTGCAAATATCAGAA
Source organism: Ottelia alismoides (assembly GCA_037367405.1). NCBI lineage: Eukaryota > Viridiplantae > Streptophyta > Magnoliopsida > Alismatales > Hydrocharitaceae > Ottelia > Ottelia alismoides. The sequence goes on along the minus strand of JAZKJV010006960.1, from coordinate 670,192 downwards.
ACTATTCCATCAAAACATATCATGCGTAAAGTTCATGATAAAAAGTACAAAAACACCAGCTAAACATGTGGGACACATGTGACTTCATCTTAACTGGACTAAAATGCAAATACGGAAAATGTGAGGTCCAAACTGCAAATTATCTAAACTATACTTTATTTTATTGGACTCCAAAGTAAAGCGTAAAAGTACTGGGTGAAAAGTGAAATATACCCATGGCAAGGCACATGGAGAACGCGGGGTGATCATGGACATACGACTCCGATCTCTGCTAGAGCAGATCTAACGGTGTAGGGAATGTCCCCCTATGTGCGGTCATATGCGTCAGATCTGACGGCTGAAAAGGCTGAGACGGTCAGTGACTAGGATCTAATCTGGCGGACAAAGACCGATCCGATGGTGGATGAGGATGCCGGAAGAACAACTCATAGGCGAGCTTCAATCGGATGCTGACGGCGATCCACTGATCCGATGAGGGCCCAAAGAGGTCCACCAGCTTTGCGGAAGCATGGCACAACTAGATCAAGGGTCTGATGGAGGTGGGCGCGACCGGATGGTCGTGGCGATGGTCGACCACCTAGGGGTGCTCCGCCTGAGCAATTGGGAGCTCGACAGAGGTTTCCTCGCGCGTTGGGGCACCTGCAATGTAAAGCTAGGACTCGGGGTGAAGCTCCGGCCCGGGTTATGATGATAAAAGGAAAGGAAGCGACGGTGAGGCAGGTGGTTGATCTTTGGCGAACGTGAGGGAGGGAGACCGAGCCTAATCTCAAAGCGATGGTTAAGCTATAGGGTGAATAGGTTGCGGGAGAAGGTGAAGGGTGATGTGGAACGTTGGTCTGAACGGATGGATTTGGATACCAGGGCTCCGACCAGCTGGTCAGAGCAAGTGAACTGGCGGTGGTGCGGAATGGAAAGAATGGGTCAAACGGTGAGTAGCGGGGGATAAAATGGTTACCTGAAAATCTAGGAGGATTCCTGAGCTCCAGGAAAAGATGGCTGACGAGGTAATGGCCTCGATCTCGATGCGGAAGGCAGGGAGGCTGAACGCGGCGACGCTCGCCGGCCACGTAGCTGAGCTACGTCTCATGACCACCAAACTCCAATCTGAGGGGTCCCTCCAGTAGCTGTCACTCAACCTGAGGTGGCTAGGGCTGGAAGGAGGGGCGAGGAATGAGCTAGGTCTCCTGGGAGGCGGAAGAGATGCTATAAGAGAGCTTGAGGGTCTAGAAGAATTGGCGAAAAGCGCGAGATCCGTGAGCGATTTGGATCATCCAAGGAATCCATGAGGATCACAGAGATCCGAGGAATCATGGGTCCAAAAATTGAGGCGAGAGGAGCTCGGATTTGTGCGGAAAAAATCGGAGAAGAGACTCCGGCGACAGGTTTTCGACCTGATCCGAGCTAGGAGGGGGCGTTGACCGGGGTCAACAAACCTTCCTGGACTAATCAGAAAATAGGAATTTACATAATTCTTACAAATTCAATAAAAAATAGTAAATGGCTTTAAAATAAAAAGTTTATAAAATGGAAATTATTTATTAATTTTCAAACTATTTTATGTGATTTTATTTATTTTTATGAAAAATAAATTAATCTATATACAGTATAATGTATTATATACAAGTATGTATTATGTACAATAATTTTTTTATTTTATTATTTTCACATAAATACCCCAATTTTTATATTTTGTTTATTTCCAACATATTTTTTTGGAGTACAAAAGAATTTTTATTGTATTTTTATTCTTCATTTATAGGTATATAATAAATAGGGAGTGAGGCATATATGCATGTATTTTGTACAAGTGAGAGACGATTTTATTTTTATTTTATTTTTCTAATTTTTGTTTTACTTTTAGGACTATATACAAGGAGGTAAACAGAATATTTTATTTTGATTTTGTCAAAAAAAATTATTCAGAGATACAAGTAATATATAATATAGAGTAGGCTCTATCTCTCTCTACTTGTTTTGTTTGGTGATCAAGTCAAGGCTTGACCTTCTCTTGAGATTCAGGTCACTATGTATTTTTTCTAAATACCTCCTTCCTTTTTCTTTTTTTATTCTTTTATTTTTGCATAATACATGCTAAATATACAAAGTTAACATATGCATGTCGAATGCTAACTTATTGTATTTACACCTATTTACATGATGCTTTGTCAAGATAAATAGCTAATAAAAGAATAAAGAGTGAGAATCAAGAATTCATCATCGACCTGGAGTGGCTTCTTTGGCACAATGCGAGGCTCAAATGCCTCCTTCAGGTCCTGCAAGCATAACAAAAAAGCACAGCAACACACGGGGGCAGAGACCTGGCTACTATTTGCAGGTCGGTGGTGTGTCATGGAGTGGTTTTGGCGAAATGAAAGGTGGTCGGAGCTCGAGAGCTCCAACGAGGGCTTAGGACTAAATCTACGCTACAAATATAATTAGAAGACACAATAAAAGCAAGAAATAAATGCCAAAGACTACAACTATCTAAAGCACAGAGAACAGCTTAGAAAAACTATCTCAAATGGCCAAAAGTCATGAGTTATGTACCTTGACGGCCAGATGGCCGTAGATGGAAGGAACTACTCCCTCCCTACTCCTTCCTCGCCGCGAAGAGCGAGGATCTCCTCCTGTCATAAGTGGCTTGGCCCTAGCACACTCCAGGGGGTCAAAATAAAGGAAAAAAGGACAAAAAATGAAAAGGGGTGGAGAGCTGCATATGTACAAGATGTGAAGGTGGGATCTTCGAGGCGAGATATCAAGCACAGGAAGGAGATCTGGGGGAACATATGTACATGGCGTGGATCACGGATCTACAATGGTCAATTCTTATGAAGGGTCGACATCCCCTCGAGCAGCGCATCATAAGATAGAAAATCGAGACGAGAGGGAAAAAGTTGTTCTTACAAGGGCTAGGGAGGTAGGTTAGGCAGTTGACCTAGGTCAACACTTGAAGCCACATGGTTGGTCCACGTAGACCAACCAGGAAAAACCTGACCCAAAAGGATTTATAAATTTAATATTAAATAAATGGTTTTATTAATTTTAAGTTATAAAATAAGAAATGTTTATTATTTTATTTAATATTTTATTATTATTATTTATATTTATTTTTATGAGGTTATTAATTACAAGTTAATTTTTAGGGTTCCATTAATAGGTATATTTATCTATATTTTTATTCTTTTATTTTTATTTTGTATTTTTGATATTATTATTATTTTTCTTATTTTATATATTTATAAATTATTTTTTATATACATAAATATATTTATATCGTATTTTTCTGATGGCATATAAAATAAATAGGTACAATAGGTATAGTTATTGTATATTCATTATGTATTTAGGATGCATATTTTATTTTGATGTTTTATTTATTATTTTATTTTAGCTTTGATATGTACATATGTTATAAATAATACTTAAAAAATTATAAAAAGTATAAAATTATACAAATAATAAAGAATAAATAAAATAAATATTTTATTCGAGTATATTATACAATAGGGGTCCAAAACCTAACTTTTACACACTAACTCTAAAACATAAAACTGCCTTCATTAAATAGCTTATTAAAAGGTATACACAATTAAAGTGATTTTGATACATTTTGAGTTTTTATTTGAAAGATATGAGTCTGGGAATTTGAAAATTTGGAATCTTATTTTGTGTATAAAATGTATATTGTATATTATTTTTGCATGAAATCAATTTTATATTTTTCTATATATTATTATCTACAACTTTCATGTACTTTATTTGAGGTATAAAAAATAGAAAATAAAATAGATCCCAAAATGCATTAATGACGAATAAAAGAATGTGGTTTTCAGGTAATTTTGGCCCTTATCTCCCCCACTTTATTCCTTGTTGACATAGTCATCAAGATGCCTAGGTCTCGGGGTTTAGGGTCATAAAATACCTTTGAAATTTTATTCTTTTCTTTTCTTTATTCTATAATTTTGGTATTAAAAATAGTATTTTATAAAATATTTTTATACAACAAAGAATGAATGTTAACTTGTATAAATTATGACTATTTAAATGCATTAGCTAGGGGTTTTAAGGGCAAAATGATAGAATGAAGGTGATGAAATGGAGATTCATTAGGACATTAATATTAAGTGCATTTACAGTCATTAATTTCAATTAAACATGATTAAGCAATAACTTTTATTGCATTCATGAATCATTAAGTGCTTATAATTCTAACAATCCAAATCCTCAAATCTCCAATGTCCCTCCCTCTCTAGTAGAGTCCCATGCCCTACTATACCCTACTCACCCTTCTCGACACCCCATCCTCACTGACCATTGCCCACACTAGTCCACCCCTTCATTGTGTCCCTTCACGGCAGCCCCCTCCCAAGTGAGTATGTGACTGCTGCTCTCGTACTCGATCCTCTCCCCAGGACACCCTTCCTCTATCTCATCCACGTGACCCCTCCCTAGCCGCCCTCACCAATGCCTCATCCCCACGACCTTCCCCGGTGATCACGTATCGACAAGCTCTATTAGTTGTTGAATGAATGAGTCCCACTAGATAGTCGTGTTAACTAAAAACATTTTAGCATATATCTACAGTTCGTGGTATGATAAGAATATATATAAAAATATGCAATATTTAGACATCAACAAATATCGCATAGATGTAATACAAATGTATAATGTTTCAAGTTAATACCTAAAAAATTGTATGTTCTACTAGACAATCCTTTCCCTGAAATACAATCCAATAATCCAAAATACGTTTATGACAGCCATGTTCCAACTAGAATTAGAAAATAGGGGAAAAATCAATTAATAAATTTCAAGTCCATCTAACGTCCAACCTTCGCCAATCATCAATTCCCCAACGTTCAACCTCTATGTACACATAATGGGAGCACACACAATGGGAGCGGGTAGAGCCCAACTTGAACCTGACCCCGACCCCCCGGACCTTGGGCTGGACCTAGATCCTCAATTTTCCCAAAAATATGAACTTTGACCGGCCCAAGGCCGAACAAAATTTGGTGAGCTGAAGCTGAGTTTTCTCAGGTTGGACAGAGCTCAAAAGAGGTTTTATGTCATTACACAAGAAAATCAAAGTTGACGATCCTATTTTGATTTGCCACGAAGGATGTACAAAATTTTGGATATTTATTTCAATTTGAAATTGTGACGAAAAAAACAGTGCACCCATACCGTGGCTACTACCCGGTTCATTTTTTATATCAAAACCCAACGTTCCAAAAAAATGATTTGGAACTCTCAAGATTTTGATCTTGCAGAAAAGAACGACGTATAAATCTCGTATCTATATAAAATATCATAGGCTTGAATGACACGCAAAATTTAAAAAATTCATACGGTGGTGTTTTCGATCTGGCTTTTGAAAAATAAAATATAGCGGAACTGCAGTTGGAACAGAGGATCTGCTCCCCGAGAATTCACCGTCCAATAAAAACATACGATTCCAATACAACCAATATGTAAATAAACAAATACATATCCAATCACATATAATACTCCAACCCTATGACATACACATATCAATGACACCATCGAACATGAAGCTATAATTGTATAATAATACAAGCATCACTCTCACCACATTCTCCATCATCCTCACAGTCCTACACTGAAGGGAACGCCGGTAGCCGGAAGCCAAGCCTCCCCCTGTATCAACCGACCGACGGTGAACGGCTCCGCCTCGCCCGCATTTGTAAGCACATGGAATCCGGGCCACTTCACCCTACCACGCGTACCCGCGCCCGCACCCGTGTTCATATACTCCGCGTAGTACAACGTCTTCAACGCAAACCGGCCCCTCCACTGAGCCCACCCTCTAGGATGCACCAAGCCATCCAGGTCCGTCTTCATGAACACCGTCCTCGAGTACCTCTTCCACGGCCTCCCCAAGAACGTCTTCACCGTCCCCTTCACTGCCTCGAAATCCCCCGCGGGCACGATGCGCGAGTCGTGGATGGAAATGCCGGTGTTGTCGCCTGGTTCCTGCCTGCCCTGAGCAGTGATCATGTTGGATTGGTGAGGCATTGGCCTGCGTACAATGATCCTACATCGTTGTAGGATGGCAGCTGCATTGCCAAAGATGAAGTCGATCGTGCCGTAGATGTCGCACTCACGGTAGAATTGGCGGAGCGAGTGGACGAAGAGGGTATCTTGGTAGCCCCGGATGCTGCAGCGGAAGAATACTGAACGATCGGAATTGACGCGGAGGGCGACCGCTTGGTTGTTCTCGGCACCAGCGGTGTTCTCGAAGGTCATGTCCCTCGCCCAAAACCCATCGGCCGAGACGCCTGCATCACAAGCCAGTATATGAATGTGGAGATCTAAAACCGTGCATCACAAATTGAGAGAAATTTCTTGCACCCTTACATGGATATCTAAAAATGTGGATGTGAAATTTCTAATGTGTGCGTATGTTATGGGTGCTCCGTTCTATATGAAAGAAACTCATATATAGTTACTAAAATGGGCCCAATGCATAATTGAACAAATGCGTAAGGACCGCAAAGGCCTAAGCTTTGATTCTGTTGAAATCAGAAGCTCAGTGGTAGCTTACCGAAGGTAGCGGATCTATAGGTGGTGGAGCCGCCGGACACACTCCTCTTGCTGGTGACCACAGTCCGATCAATGCCGTCGCCCACAAACATGAGGTTCCTCATGTTCCTCTTTATCTCCACATTCTCATCGTATACTCCTGCTCTAACGTACACCACCATCCTCCCCCTTCCCTTGCCCCTCCTATCGAGGGCCCTCAGTGCCTCGTTGATGGACCTGTAGTCCCCGATCCGTCCTTCGCCACGACATATTCTGCTCTCCGCAGTGATGCGTCCCAAGAAGCCAGCATCCCCAACTCTTCGGAGTTCGTCGAGTTCTGCTTGAGCCCTGCAAGCCGACATCAGCCTCTTTTGTTGGGCATTTGTGTATAGATCTCAACTTACATATATGGTTTAGGCCGATAGATATACAATCCAATTCAAAAGAATGGTTAGTTGTTGGTTGTAGTGAGGTTTTCATAGGCTTTGAAAACCAAAAAATATTTGCCGACCTTAAAATATTGGGCTATTAAGATATGCATTCACATATATATCCCCAATTTTGATACTAAAAGAGAGAATATAATCATTCTAATTAAAGGCATATAGTAGTAAGATTTATTTTTAATATAGAATATTTGTGATCGTCGAGTAAATAAAAATGTGAAGAGCAAGTAAAGGATGGGGGCTGCTTCTTAGTCGACCATAGAAATGAGTTGATTTTCTTACTGCTTTTATGAAGGTCCTTTCCTTAGTTGATTTTCTGATACCGCCACATAATTTGAGGTACATTCAATGAAATGATTTAATTTACAAAGATTATAGAGTTGTATTTGCTTTCATAATTCTCATTTCGAGACTAGTTTTCTTATCTCCACAGAAGAAACTTCATCCCTCAGTAAGTACTCATGGGATAAAGATCTCATGTGTTAATTACAACATTCGTTACATCTACGTAACCGTCAAATCAACTCAAGGAGATGTATAAACTTTACTTATCCTTTATTCCTTCTAATTCTTTGTCGATAATGCTAACAATAAGGATCATAGAACGATTCTTTCTGGACATATCAAAGTCTTAACATTTGTTTTAGTGACACTTGAGATTGAACTTGAATGTTCATGTCCTATTTGTATCAATGATAATTAAGAAAATCAAATCTAGCCTTTATTAGTTAGGGAATGAATTGGACCAACAAAAAAAATCTGCTCGATTGAATATTAATATCCGAAAGAGAGTCATTAATGACAGTTCAGAGCATTCAGTTGAGCTCACCATACGTCTCCGACGACGGCATGGATGCCGCTGCCGTGAGAGCACTTCGAAGCAAGCTACTGACATTACCGGCAGAACCGAGCACCGCGAGGCCCCTCTGGACCATGCCATCAATGCACGTGCGGTGGCTGGTCAACGCCGCGCTGACCGCCGCGCGCACATCGAATGCTTCCGCCACGTTCAGCAGCCGGTACTCGCTGTCATCGTACAATTCAGTGCAATCCACCAGAGCGACATCAAGCGATCCACCACCGGGCGTGCCAACCTTCCGGCCGACGAAGGCCAACAGCTCCCCCTTGGCGAGGGCGATGGCATGTCGGGCCATGCCGACAGCATCTTCCTGCACCGTGGCGGTGACGGATCCGGTGAGGAGGAGGAAGAGGAGGAGGAGGAGAGGTGGGGGAGGCATGATGGCAATCGGGAGCAATGCGGGACGGCAATGGCATTAAGTAGGGGGATGGCGAGGCAATGTGGGCGGCGCGGCGCGGGCTGAGTGGGAGGGTGGGACATGTGGAGGGGAGTGAGGACGTGGCAGCGATGTGGATGAGCGTACTCCGTTGCCATAACTGGGGCTGGTTGGTGCTGGGGATGTCTCGCCTTCAAGGGGCGGTGGGGGCCGTCTCCGCCGGACGAGTGTGCCGCATTTAGGCGCGTGGTGCCTTCCTGACAGGTTGTCATTGCGGGACTGAGATTCTGTGACATGGAATGGGAAGGGGATATTTTTTATTATAATAATAAAGCTAAAAAAAAGCGCTATACGAAGGGTTGATTATAGTAATATAGCAAAAACAATCACTATATGAAAGGTTGAACCTTAGACCATCTGGTTAGCAACCACACGCTATAACCAACTGACGTACTCCAGCTGCATTTAGGCCGACGTTCCATCGCTAAGAACGTCCACCATGACTGTGTTGTTAGTAGACGTTATTGATTAACATCCACCAAATACAATTTTTTTACCGACATTATTTTTTAACGTCACCATATCATGGTCATTAGTATAAGCTGACATTCCAATATTGTTAACATCTGCATAGAGGTGTTTTTGAAGACGTTTTTATAATAACGTCAACCCATGATTTTCACTTTCCCAGTTGTCCCGCCAATCTTTCCCCGCGTTCTCAAACCCAAAATATGGATGCCCTAAAACCCAAAGGACACCTTCTCCTGTTCTTTTCTCTCCTTTCCCATGGCACCCTCCCCTCTTTTGAGCCCTTCTCGATCCTCAAGTTGACCCTTCTCCAACCCATAAGCCCGTTGCATCTCTGACCATTCTTCGGCATTCTAGTCCCAAAACGCCTTTGGTCATCACGTCGACATATGAATCTCTATTCATCACCATCAAAGCGTGACCCTTAAGCTTCTTGCCCAGATCTCCTCTCTAGATCTTTCTATACGCAGTGCTCGCATCTGATCCCCTGTTGCTACACGCTAGATCCGGTAAATATTGGATTTTGTTTTGTGGCTTCCATTTTTGTGTGTTTTATCTGACGAGTGTTGGGTGGAAAATAGCTCTCTCATTTTCTTAAGTATTTCTCTCTATTGTTTACAGATATGGGGAAGTGGTTGGATCTTATCAGCTTTCTTATGTGTTTGCTTGTATTGAGTAGTTCAGGTGAAGGTCCAGAGTTTTCCCAGCAATGAGATCTTTCTCTGTGCGTAATTTTTTAGCATTTCTTCCATTTTTGGGAAATCGACGGAGCTTTAGAAAATGGGGTGTTGGTTGTCATCTGTTAGTTCCTGTCAGTTGTCCTAAGTTTATGCTCTTGAAGCTCTGTTGATTTTGACTCCGTTCAATTCTCGTTTGCTTTCCTCTGTAGATAGACAGATCAACTATAGTACTGCTCTTAGACAACATGGCTTGCTTAGACGAATACAAGCCCCTTGTGGCAATGGCCGTTGTTTAACTCATCTACACTTCCGTTGTTATCTTGCTCAAGCTCTCCCTCAACAAAGGGGTGAGCCCCATGGTCTTCTTCCTCTCCAGGTATGTTTTGCTTTGATATCTCTCTTGCGTTGATTTCTTACGTGATACATAGGTCCTTACTCTTGTCTTTGAGTTTTTTTACGAAATAAAGGCTAAAATCATCTTAACTTTGAGTTTGATTGTAGAAGCAAACCGGTGGTGAGTGCGAGAAAGAAGGCTTTCTTTCTGGTGTTCTTGGCTGCTCAGATCGGGTATGTACAAATTTATATACATATCTACACATATATGCCCCTGTTGATTTGATTGCGAATAGCTCTGCACTTGTTCAGTGTGACCATTAACCATAGCTTTTATCTGACGGGTCTTCACTTGGGTTCTTCCTCTCTCGCTGCTGCAATGAGTAACTTGGTGTTCGCCATGACATTTGTCATGGTAGCATCGATTGGGTAAGTGAACAGTACAGCTCAACCTCCACATCTGTGATTATATTGAACTCCCTTTCCCAACGTTTTAATAAATGCGAACGTAATGGAGAAGGTGGATACGAGAAGCTTCAGGAGCCTTGCCAAAGTCATCGGAACTGTCATATGCATATATGGTGTCCATGGCTTTCTTCAAAGGAGAGAAGCTTCTTCTTCATCTATTGTTCGGTAAGAACTGGTTGATGGCTTCTCTTTCCCTCTTTGATAGCAATATATGATGGTCGGTTTGGTTAATTTTGCAGGTAACTGCTCAACACATGAGCACCGATGTCAATACCTTTCTCAACTCTGCTACTCAACGCATGAGCACCAATGTCGATACCTTTCTCAGCTCGTTGAACTCTTGTTTTTATATGCACCCACTTGCAGGTTCGACTACACTAATAGACGACAATAAACGGAGCTTCAGAAAATGGAGTGTTGTAAATTAACATTGCAGGAAGGAGTTTTAAAATTGCAAACTACACTCCAAGAAATATATTTGTTATTGGCAGGGTTTATAGCATCCCATGTGGCTAATTGACTAGCTACATTAGCACCTAATATAGACAATTTCTTCTCCACTAAGTAGCGGCTTATTGCAAATACGCATGTAGAAGCTACAAATTATGTTATTTAACATATTTTCATTAGCTCGAGTCTTCTTGATTAAGATGAAGTATATTGGATAGTTGAAGCTACGCAATAGATGAAGTATATTGAGATGAAGTATATTGCAAATACGCATGTATAAGCTACAAAGTATATTGGATACTTGAACAATAGCTCGGCTTCATTCACATTGGGGAATAGCTAAAAGAAACATAACAATATGAGAAGTCAAGTAGAATCCACTGTTCATAGTAAACCTCATGCACATCTACGATTATATTATATAGTTCTTGTGATTTATGTGTTCTGTAAATGTTAAATCATAGTTGATTAAAGCCATTGTGAGATAACCTGAAGTTAGTTACTACTTTGTAGGTTGAGGTCTATCTCTTTTCATTATGGACGCTGCTTTTGCCTTGGAGAGGTTTGTCTCTTCTATCTCCTCTTGTCCTCAATTTTTTCCTTCCTTCATGTTCTGCATCTTTTGTTACACTTCTGCTACTTTGATCATTTCAAAGAGGTTGGATATCCCTCCTTTCCTTCTCAATTATTTTGCAGGTGTACTACTCTATGGTTTTTCTCCACATGATCATTTGGATGGAGTTGAGATCCATTCCGCATACGATTACTTGATTGAGCAATTCATGAAGGGTAGTTACAATGATTAGGGTGACCAATATGGTGGAAGTTTAGAGAACCCTTGCCGCGTCACCTTGGAGATTGATGATTCGATTCCAAAGATATTACAACTCGACTAACAAATTTGGAGAAGATTATCCCCTTTAGCCGATTACATGAAATGTTGCCGGTCAAATCCAATTTCATTTGGTATATGCATCCCACATCAGATGCTCGAGAAGGCTTCTCTTGAAAGATTGGTCAAAAGATGTCGGTTATCTTCCAAGATTTTAAGAACGTGCACAAGTTTGATTATTCGTGTAATGTTTCTTTTTTAATGTGTCTACTTGTATGCAAGAACTATACTCGAGAATATTTAAATGAATGTGTATCTTTCATATTTATTGATATACAAGCAAAATTGGTATATTGATTTGGATTGCTATAACATGCAAAATATATCATTTAAATTCATAGTCAAGGCCGTGCAATTGGAATAAAATTACGGGTAATTAAAGTTATTATCAATGATAAAAATATATAAAATACATAATGATGTTCATATGCCCTCAAACATGCTTGTACGATGTTTATTAACAACCACAAAATATAATTATATATGGACGTAATTTAAGAATGTCTACCAAAAGAGGCCTAAGTTGATGTTTACTAACGTCCTTAAATCTAATTTTATGTAGATGTTTTTAAAAAGTGTCCACCTAGATAACTCCTAACCGACGTTCTTAAACGTCATCCAAAACGGGTCTAGGTGGACGTTCTTTATAAACGTCCATAGAGATCTATCCCGACAAGGCTAGACCGACACAACATTTGGACGTTTCGTATCGTCAACATAGACCTATTTGGACGTTAGAAGCCATCTAAGCCGACGTTAAAAAACATCCACAAAAGGTATTTCTGTGGCAGTGAATGTAAACTAGTATAAAATCCCGCGCTTCGCTGCGTTGGTGATTTATTTAGAAAATCAAAATGACATATTTTGATAGAATTCACGTATGATTTAGAGCTTATTTTTGATATTATCTCTAATGATTCTAGAAGTAATGCTTAGTGAAAATCGTTCAACATAATTGGATGACTTTTCTTCATTATTTGTCCTGAATTAAATTGGAGAAAAATCCAAAATCTAAGTAGAAAATCTCAGACTCAAAGTTAAATGTGTAGAAATAAAAATTGTATAGTTACAAAACAAAATATTGATTTCAAATATTGTTTCCAATGTCTGAGTTAATAAAGCAATGGTCGAAACTTTTCCCCACTTCAAATGCCATATATTGCATGTTTTTTAGTTTCCAAATACTTCAATAATATCATATCTTAGTTACAACAAACATGGAAAAATATTGGATCTAAAAAATGTACACTTCGAACTTGTACGTAGTTATAAAGTTACAGTTTTGTCCATGATAAAGTTTGCATATTTTAGGACATTACAAAAGAAAATTGAATATGAACATGATGTTTATTAGGGTATGGATATGAAAAAGGACGTCTAAATCAATAATATGGAAGTTGCATTTGTTTGGATATTATTTCATTTTAAAATATATTTTCATATTTCATGAAGTCAAAATCATAAGTTATACATTACAAAAATTTTAGACAAAGCTATGTTTTGGATTTCCTATCGTACTTTTTATTTTTTGGCAATTTCTTATTATATTTTTATTTAAATGTTATAAATATTTGATTTTTAAGGTAAATAAACACATCTTATATATAAACATGTTCTTATCCGTTGTACCCCTATGAGATATTGCAATAGTAGTTATACCCCTTTCTTTTTTGTAATATCAGTTGTGTCCCTATCTTCTTGCAAAATTCATAGTTCTACTCTTTTGTAATATCAATTATGCCCTTTACCTTAATAGAAGGGTAGAACTGTGAAATTTGCAAGGAGGTAGGGGAACAAATGATATTTTAAAAAAGAGGGGCATAACTGATATTGGAATATCTTAGAGTGATACAACTGATAAAAAGTCCTATAAATGTATCTATGATCTTGAATTTATAAATGTATCTATGATCTTGAATTTAGAACTAAAATTTTCTAACAATATAATTAATGTCCCAAGATTTTACATTGTAGACATGTGCATTTAATTTTTATCTCAAATACGGTTTATATACTTTTTTTATCAGTCTTAAATACTTTTGTGGCATCATTTTTCTTTTTTATTGTTAAGATGAATTTGTTATTAATATTTTTATTAATTAGACATGAATATACCTAAGTTACTCCAAAGAGATTGATTTTCTTCCTAATTTTGAAATACAAAAAATACATATAAATATAAGAGTAAATTATAAGTATTTTACTCTAAATACCGAAATGGGAGAGTAGCAAGGTGCAAAATCCGGTAGAAGAATTTGTTTTATCCTCTTTCAACTAATATTTTAGCATTGGATGTATCTTTCTAATTGTTAAAAGATATTTAAATATAAAAAGTGATAACCGAAAGAGTTATAACAGATATGATAACGTTGCTAAAAAATCATCATGAGAAGTCGAGAATATCCAACTGTATCAATTTATAAAGCGACATCCACAAAAACATAAATTTATTCTCTATACCATGCGTCTAAAAATTATATTGCATTTAATATGGACCCGTTTTTCATCTTTTACTTTTAATATATATATATATATATATATATATATATATATATATATATATAGTTGGATGAAATCTCTTATAAAGTAACTTAATTTTGTATGTTCTTTCGGATGGACATTTCTTTTAGTAATATTTCACCTACATATTCTTTTTAAAATTTTAAATATACATTTAAAAACAACTATAAGTTGAATTTATTTCAAATATCAATAATAATATAAATAAATACAATATGTATCTAGAAATATCACTTTGTAAATTTCTATTATTTTAAGACATTGTATTTTTATTTTTTAAATATATGTTAGACGAACTATAAAAATTAGTACATTGAAATTCTATTATTTCAAGACATTATATTTTTATTTTTTAAATATATGTTAGACAACCTATAAAAATTAGTAAATTGAAATATAATCTTACAATCTACCTACAAAATTTAGCGGAAGAGAGAGAAAATAATCTAAAAGATTATATACTATGAATACATCTAGTTAAAATTTTCATCCACATAAATTTTTAAAAATGTCAAAGCATATTTTGAAATTTAACCATGAATTGAATTAATTATTCTGGATTCCTAATTTCTACAATTCCTTTCATCATATGTCTTGCATATTTGTGAAATTTTGTATTTGGGCATTATAGTTTTTATATTTCCACTTTGTATAATTTATTTCGTAAGTCAACATTTACATATTCTACGCTAATTTGCTATGCATGGATGTTATTCTACATTAATATTCCATAAACCCATGATATCACAATAATAAATATTTTTTCTTAGTGTATATTTTGCAGGAACATGAAGGAAATTTACCTTGAAAATTTATTTACTATGAAGCTACCAAGCAATAAGCTTTGTGATTTAGTTGAAAATCTCTAAAGTCCTAAAGCCTTTCTTGTACATAAACTAATTGAATGAAATGTCATGTGCAAGTGATCGGAATCGAAAGAAAATAGAAAACACAAGGCAAACAACAGTAATCAAATGGCCTCTGTAATTTCTATAGTTTTCCCAAGTTATACATTTTGCAAAAAAGATGTAAAATTGATATTTTTTTAATCTTATAAGTGAAGATCCCCAATGTCTTATCGCACCCCCTTTAAGCCATTTTAATATCTACGCGATATCAAGAAATTCTATAAAATTAAATTCTTTAAACATACACATATACATCCTCATACCATTGAATTTTTAGAACAAACAACCGTATACTTGCAAAATATTTTAATTACTCATGTTCTACTGTAAATTTCATTTAAAGCATACCTCAAAATAAACTTCAAATTTTAGCATGTGCCCCATGCTAGATACCCCATGCGTGGGAATAAAGCAGAAGGTTGTTTCTTATAAAGAAAAATGGAAACCTATTTTTAATTCATTTAGTGAATGCATAACCTTTGACTTTGATCGATAGCAATATTAATAGGTTACAACAATTAATGATTGATCTCAATATTAGTCATTTGATTTCAACTTAAGGTCTTTTAACTTTTTGATGTAGTCTAGAAGAACATTTGCCAACCCAGGAATGCAATGCCCTGCAAAGACATTGTATGGATTCCAGTATAGTTTTACATGCCATAAATTACCATCCAATTTTGAAGTCAATGTCTCACAAATTCTCGACAACTCAATCCAACCTATTTGTTCGAAAGCACCCACGATGGCAACATTTAAAGTGAAATTTGAGTCCTATTCACCTACTTGTTGTAACAGTAAAGTAAATACCTGTTGATTTGTAGTACCTTGTGTGATTTTCTATAGATGTGTATCCCTGTTGAATGCAGAATCCTAAGTGAAAACGAAAGATTTTCCCCATTCTCCGCTGGAAATACATACATCATCTTTGCATATGTACCTGGACAAAGAAAGATCAATGTCAATAATAATAATATTATATTCAAATAATGATATAGATTGTGCATAGTAAAAATATTGTCCATAAATACATCATGCAACTATATCACATAAACATAAAAGGACCAATAGGTATTGCCCAGAGTTGTTAGATATTTCCATCGAAAATAACCAAAATGAACAATATATCATGAATTAATTATCCAAATATTTAAGTAAAAAAAGCTATAAATTCTTTCCTTATTGATGATCCCCGAAGGATAAACATCTTGTTGCATCAAACCTAGCGGGAATGACATAAAAGTAAGAAAAGGAAAGCAGTATAAAATTATGTAATACCAAACATGCAGCAAATACACCAACACCTTAATATTTGTTTATGCCAAAAAAATGAAATCGGTGAGATAAAGCAGAAATCATGAAAAAAATGAAAGAGAAGAGAAATACCACGAGATTAATGCTTTCCTCCTTGTTGCAATGTTATCTCCCAAAAAATGACAATAAAAATGATATTAGCTAGAGTGATCAAAATGAAACGTGTATAGAATGTGCATTTTGTCATGCAATAATGGCGAAAAAGCACTGACCGCAAATAGAGCTGGAAAAGAATGAGCAATAGAAGGTGAAGAAAATAGACCCAACGGGGAGGATCTTAACTTATCCTCGTGGAGATTAACTCTCTTTCTCCTTTATCTTTGCGGGGATTATGGATGCATCACCGCTCTGGAAGATCTCCTCCACGATAAGGCATAGCTTGTCATCCTTGAGACCCAAGTAACTGCTCGTCATGGCCTTGAACATCATGAATCCTCATAGCAGGAAGTAGAGGTGTACATTGAGCTCCCTGGACAGAGCAGATTAGGGTTCAAGCCATTTTTAGCAGTGCACGTCAAGTCCCTCATGATGAAGACCATAAGACTCTACTCGCCGCAGCACGAGAGAAGCCTGTCGATGAGGTCAAGGAGGTCAGGCAAGTTCGGCAAGTACTTGTTGAGGTCCTCCACCACTATGACAGACTTAGGAAATGTCTAGAAGAGAAGGGTCTTGAGGTCAGACATCCGGCCGAGGTTGAGGTTGTAGACATCGTAGGAGAGGTACTTGGTCATAGCGGCGATGAAGCTTGGCTTCTCGGTTCCAGGGGGCCATGCAAGAGAAAGCTCCTTTCCACACCCTCCCATGGCGACGATGACACGTTTTGAGCCTGGGATCCACGATGAGGGTATCCATGGTGCTCGAATGTGTGAAGAGCATTGATTTCAAGCAGTGCCTCCCCTCATCGTTGGAGTTAACAGAGAGATGGATGCTAGTGCGTGTGGCCTTGACCTCATCGGTGACGTACTCGATGTGTTGAAGGTGGGGTGGAGGACATGGAGGAAGTCAAGGGTGAGATGGGCCCATGAGATGTTGGCACCGAGGAAGGTGTTGTGGAGGGTCTGGTTGGGAGCAAGTTGGACGTCAGAGGTGGAATAACGGGAGGAGAAGAGGAGGTCGCCAGTGGATTCATAGAGGGAGGGGATGGTGCAGATGAATTGGTGTCCTTGTGGATCCGTGGGTTCGACTAGAGCCTCTCGTTGTATTTGGGACTTTTTATAAGGAGGAAGGAAGAAACATGGAAAAGTCACATGAAAAGTGGGGAAATGTTGGAATTTAGGGTAGGATCTCACTCACAAATCCCCTCTCTATTAGGGTGGATATCACACACGCGCCTTACTCAATTTGATTGATCGAGCAAGATGGAAAACAAGCTAGAAGAACAAACGAGGGCTGTGAATGGGGCCGGGGAAGGAAAGTGACGTACTCACAAGAGGAAGAAACAAGAGAAATTCTATTGCTTGTTGATGATTTGAGATGAGTGCAAGATACATGCTTATATAGCACCACTATATGCTAACAATAGAATGCAATAAAAAAAAATAAAAGAAATGCCTTCATGCAAGGAGAGCCACCCACGTATTGGTGACTTGTTATGCAAACCCCACCATGCACTCACAACCATACACGTATGCCATGGACTTATTCTAGTTGTGATGGAGCCATTCCAAGATTAGGTTTCAACATACTCCCCCCTAATCTTGATGTGGCCCAAGATTGCGAAGGCCCAACATATGTCGCATTGTTGCCAACTTCGCCACAGGCAACGATTTCGTCAGTGCATCAGCTCGTTGTTCCTCCGTGCATACGAACTCCACTGCAATCTATCCTGCTTCAACACATTCACGAATAAAATGGAATTTGGTGTCAATGTGTTTACTGCGTCCATGAAAAACAGGACTTTTCATCAAGGCAATGGCAGACTTGTTGTCAACAAACAATTTCACTGGTCTTGGTTCTTTCTTTATAAGCTCGCTCAACAGATTTCAGAGCCACACTCCTTGGCAAGCCGCTGCCGTTGCCGCCATAAACTCGGCTTCACATGATGATAGTGCTACAGTCTTTTGCTTCTGCGAGTTCCATGAGACCAAGTTGTTGTTTAAATAAAATGCCATCCCTCCTGTGCTCTTCCTGTCATCCAAATCACCTGCCAGATCACTGTCTGTGAACCCAATGATTGTCTCCTCACTTCCTCCTTTAGTGTATACGGGTCTGTAATGAAGCGTACCCTTCAAGTACCGTAGGATTTGCTTCATCGCCTTATAATGCATGACGGTAGGTCTCTCCATAAACCTACTACACATACCAACAGCAAAGGAGAGATCCAGACGAGTGTGGAGTAGATACCTGAGACACCCAATGACACGACGATATTCTGTTGCATCCACTGGTTGTCCATCGGGATCCTTTTGCAATTTTGTCCTTTGCTCCATAGGACATTTGGTGGAGTTACATTCGGTCATTCCGAATTGTGCCAGCACCTTCTTTGCATAAGAGGCTTGCTTAATTTCGATGCGGCCATCTTCTTGTACTACCTCGATCCCAAGGTAGTAAGTGAGCAATCCAAGATCACTCATCTCAAACTCGGACATCATCTGATGCTTGAATCCCGCGATCTCCTCTGGGTCCTCTCCTGTCACAATGAGGTCATCTACATAAACCCCAACGATCACTCTTGACTGACATGTTCCCTTTGTATAGACTGCTTGTTCTTGAGCACACTTCACGAATCCGAGTTTCTTGAGACTTCTATCAAGCCGTATATTCCAAGCTCGGGGCGCCTGCCGAAGGCCATAAAGTGCCTTGCTCAGTTTGAGAACCAAGTGTTCTTTGTTCTTCACCGTGAATCCTTCCGGTTGGGCTACATATACTTCCTCTTCGAGCTCGCCATTCAGTAATGCTGATTTGACATCGAGATGGTGGACTTTCCAACCACGAGTAGCAGCAATGGCGAGAATAACGCGTATAGTGTCTAACCTGGCTACTGGAGCGAATACCTCCTCGAAGTCGATGCCCTGTTGCTGGACGTATCCTTTCGCAACCAATCTTGCTTTGTGATTGATTACGTCACCGATGGAATTCTTCTTCAGCTTGTACACCCATTTGAGACCAATGGGCTTGCAGCTAGCCGGAAGCTCCGTGAGAGTCCAAGTTTTATTTTTCTTAATGGACTCGATCTCTTTGCACATAGCGTCTACCCAGACTTGGTGCTCAGCAGCTTCACGGTAGCAGGATGGCTCCTCCATTGCCATGAGCATGGCTTCCTCCTCCATGTCTTCTTCAAGATCCACCCTTTGAGAGTCGCGCATGATATCCTCGATGTGCCTGTAGCGGATAGTGTCCTCGTCGGTGCTACTGCTATTACTTCCTGATAGCGGGGTAGACATGGCCGCTGAGGATGTATCACCTGCTGGTGATCTAGCATCGGGCGTAGCCTTCGAACCAGTGGAGGGTGTCGAAGGGTTTGCTGCAAGACCTCCCACGGTGGAATATGACCTTGTCGGTGTCATGTGGCCTGCCGGCGGTGTCGATTCATGGGTCGAGGAAGATGGTGATGCAGGCATTGGCTCGCCTATCGGGACACCTGTGAGTGGTATATAACCACCCTCATTCATCTTCATATTGTACTCCTCCTCGATGATGAAATCTGATGCATTTCCATCGCTCGTACCTGCATTCCATTTCCATTTCATGTTTTCTTCAAATTTTACATCACGACTCACATGAACTTTGTCGCGATGTGGATCAAACAGGCGATGAGCCTTGCAACCTTCCTCAACGCCAAGATATACCATCGGATGGCTTCGGTCGTCAAGTTTCTTCAGATACGGTGTTGTTACCTTCGCATGCGCTGTACAACCAAACACACGAAGGTGTGCTAGATGTGGTTTTCTTCCATTCCAAGCCTCAAATGGAGTACACTCCCCGAGCGCCTTTGTCGGCAAGCGGTTCAAGAGATACACCACGTGCCGAATTGCCTCCCCCCAAAGTCTTCCTGGCACGTTCATGCTTTTGAGAAGGGACCTCGCCATTGCCATCGCAGTCCTATTCCTCCGTTCCACCACACCATTTTGCTGGGGTGTATATGGTGCGGAGAGGTGTCGCACAATCCCTGCTTCTTCGCACACTTTGGAGAACTCCGTGGAGATGAATTCACCACCGCGATCGGTCCTGAGCGTCTTTATGCGACACCCGCTCGTGTTCTCTACCTGTGCCTTGAATTTCACAAAGGTGGAGCATGCCTGGTCCTTCGACTTGATGATGTAGACCCACATCCATCGTGAATAATCATCAACAATTAATATGAAATAATTGTTACCAGCTGGAGTGGATGGAGTGATTGGTCCACATAGATCCATGTGCAGCAGCTCGAGCGCCTTTTTGGCTCTATAATTTGTAGCCATCGGGAATGGTTGTCTTGCCTGCTTTGCCACCAAACACCCTTTGCACAATTGATTTGGGTGTTTTATATGTGTCACTCCTACTGCCATCTCCTTCTCGACGAGCATCTTTATTGAGTGGAAGTTGACATGCCCAAGTCTTGCATGCCACAACCATGCCGAATCTTCGAGATTCGTGAGGAGGCACACCGCCTCCGCCAGGTGCAACTCAATCCGGTAAAGACGGTTTGTAGTGCGTCTTACCTTCATGAGTAGTTGCGCAGAAGTCTTGTCAAAGACTTGTAGGGATTCTTCATCCATGATCACCTTGTGACCAGTCTCGGTGAGCTGTCCGAGACTTACTATATTGCTACGGAGTCTCGGGATGTAGTATACTTCATGTAGGAGCCACTGATCTCCGTTCTTGCAATTGAACAAGATTGACCCCTTGCCCATTATCTGCACTTTCGATCCGTCGCCGAATTTGACATCACCGGTGACATTCTCGTCTAGCTCATGGAACTTAGACTTGTCGCCGGTCATGTGGTTGCTTGCCCCGTTGTCCAGGTACCAGACGTGACAGGGGGAACCCACCTCCTTCGTGCTACGCAGCTCCGGCCTCGTCTTTTCTTCGTTCAACAAGATGACCTCCTCCTGTTCCTTGCTTGATGTCACGAGCAGTAAGGTTGCCTCGTAGTCATCGACGGAAGCAAAGTGTGCCTCTGCCTCTTTCTTCGGAGTCCTGCATTCAGATGCATAGTGGCCCATCTTGTTGTAGTTGAAGCACCGGATGTGGCTTTTGTCACGGCCACCGCCGTTGGAGCCACCTGCTCCCTCCTTTCGCGACGGCCCATTACGGCCTCCCCTGCCGCGTCCTCTTCCTCGTCCTCCCCAGCCACGGTTATTTCTATCTGAGGGAGTTTGAGATTTACCTTTGTTGCTTGACGTTGAATCGCCGCCATCTTCTTTTGTCGCGTCTCCCACTCGGCTTGAGTGAGTAAGAGCTGATTTTCACCATTGCCATTGTTCCTAGGCTTCCGCATGCACGTTCGTTCTTCATAAGTCTTCAAGCGTCCCACAGTCTCCTCGAATGGCATGGTGTTGAGATCGCAAAATTGTTCAATCCCGGCAATCACGCTAAGGAAGCGATCATGCACAGTGTCGAATAACTTCTTGACCAATGCGGCATCGTCGAGAGTCGCCCCAAGGTTCGCATACTGAACAGACATGCTGTTCAGTTTGCCAGCGTACTGGTCTAGGGTCTCCGTTTCTTGCATCCGCATGGCATCGAATTCACTTTTCAACGTCTGTAATCGTGCGTTCTTGACGCGATCTGCGCCAATGAACCTGGTTTTGAGGCAGTCCCATACCTCTTTTGCCGTTTTCTTGTTCGCCACTTGCATTAGGAGATCCTCCGGGAGAGCTTGGAGAAGATGCGACCTCGCCTTCTTGTCCTTCTTTGTATCGACGGCCACGCCAGCCGCCGAGTCGATAGCCTCCCATACTCCTTGATCCTCCATCATGGCCTGCACCCTGATCACCCAACTGGTGTAGTTCGTTGCCGTTAACTGCGGGTAGCGGAACAACCCTCCGCCGTTTTCCCACGCCGCCTCGTCCTGAGACACGATCGACATGGGCTCGGATGTACCTAGGCTCTGATACCAGATGTTGGAATTTAGGGTAGGATCTCACTCACAAATCCCCTCTCTATTAGGGTGGATATCACACACGCGCCTTACTCAATTTGATTGATCGAGCAAGATGGAAAACAAGCTAGAAGAACAAACGAGGGCTGTGAATGGGGCCGGGGAAGGAAAGTGACGTACTCACAAGAGGAAGAAACAAGAGAAATTCTATTGCTTGTTGATGATTTGAGATGAGTGCAAGATACATGCTTATATAGCACCACTATATGCTAACAATAGAATGCAATAAAAAAATAAAAGAAATGCCTTCATGCAAGGAGAGCCACCCACGTATTGGTGACTTGTTATGCAAACCCCACCATGCACTCACAACCATACACGTATGCCATGGACTTATTCTAGTTGTGATGGAGCCATTCCAAGGTTAGGTTTCAACAGGAAAGAGGTGTGGTTAACTTGTACAGCAAGTTTTCAGGAATGTTGTTCTGATAAAGCGGAGAGGCAGTGTTGCATGCTAACCACGTATTGGAGCATGTCGATAGAATTGAAAAGAACGGATAAATGGGTAATGAAACAGGTGAACATCTACCCTATTCACGTGGCTGGACCGGAGGTGGGAAGTGGGGGAGTCAGGCACGTGAATAGGGGAGGTAATAGCAAGAGTGGGAAATTGGGAATGGGAGAAAATGGGGAAGCATGGGAATGGGATAAAGCGGGGACGAACCACGTGTCTAAAGCTGGGGTTGGGGACCCAGCTTTAGTATAGAGTATAGATAGGGATTTCTATCCGGCAGAACTTATAATTTTTGTCAATTACCTCCACGATTTTTGAAACATCCTAATTCATCGCTCACTCCCATAAACTTGTTAACCTTTATCCTACAGATCCTTAGTTAACCCTCATCCATTTAACCGTTAAAACTAGTTGGATTATGTTATCTTCTTTTACATGATACCCATTTTATTTATCAAATTTAGTATAGGTGTCACTCCCTCTCACTCACGTCAGATCTGCCCTCCAGAACCTCCTCTCCGCTCCGAGCATCACCAGAAGCCGTACATCTGCTCGAGCACGACGACGACGACCATAGCCACAGCGGCGTCAGCCCTGCCCAAGTCGAGCCTCCTCCACCTCCAGCTGAACACGTCGCTCCCCGCCCACCACCTCCCCCATTGAAAGCCCCCCGCCACCCCCTGGTCGAAGCCCGCGCCTCCCCCCCAGGTCAAGCACCGCACCCCACCTCCTCCAGTCAAGGTTGAGCGCCGCCCCCCACTTCCTCCAGTCCAGGTTGAGCGTCGTGGGAGGGGAAGCTGTCAGAGGAGAAGGATTATTTTTTTTCTTCTCTTGGTTAATTCTAGCCGTCCGATCGTGGATTAGTTAGATTAACTTGTTTTTAACCCAAGGAAGTTAACTGTAGATGTGTCAATTTAACGATAGGGTTCGTGGGGTAAGACGGAGCAAGTTTACGGGGGTGAGGGAGGAATTAGGATGTTTCAAAGGTCGTGGAGGTAATAGACAAAGATTATAGTGTCTGCCGAGTAAAAATCCCTTGTAAATATATAGATAGGGTGGATGAGGATTCGAATGCATACATGCAACAAAGGGAGGTCTAATTAAGTTGGGCATCAGGTCAGGTCGTGTCAGGTTTGCGTTGATCTGACCCAAACCTATTTATGTATGTGTGCTAATGGGTCAGATTTAGGCCCATTTTATTTTCAAATTCCAGACCCACGTCAAATCCGTCTCAAATAAAATGGGTCGGATTCGATTTGAACCGGCCCAATTTAACACATATACACACTAATATCATGTGTTTCATTCTTCTTGCATTTATCTGATTGTTTCTTATGCATGTTCTGATGACACAAAAATCCCTAAGACCCGGGTGAAGGTAATGAAACAAGGGTCGTTGCGACCCGGATCTCAGGAGATGTGTCAATCAAGAAAAAGATCGAACCGCAAAAGAAATCAAAGATCAAAACAAAGCGAGCAAGCGGCCCTAGCTATAGGATTAACCTGGCATAGCTCCCAGGGTCGAACACAAGGAGCACGGATTGGCCTAGGGCCTACGAAGTAGTGAAAATGAAATAAAAATAAAAAAAAATGTTTTTTAGAGGTTTTTATGAATTTTTATATTTTTTTGGATTTTCAAATTATAAAGAAAATAAAAGAAAGTGAAATCTAGGCAACTTCAACAATTTATTAAACACACCAAAAATAATGCAAAAATTAAGGAAAAATTGTTTTTATGTTTTTTAAGTTTTTAAGTGTTTTTGGTGAATTTTTAATAATTTTCTAATGGGTAGATTATTTTCTAAAAATCAAACAGTGCTAAAAAGGAGGGGTACTGTCCAGCAAGGCTTGAAACTCAAAAATAAAATATCTAAGAGTCTCACTAAGCCCTGGAGGTAATTTTCCTGTAATCTAGAAAGAATAGGGAAAATTTAGGCACCTTAATTATTGTTTTTGGATTTTTAAATTAATTATTATAAGTTTTAAGAGTTTTTAGGTGTTTTTCAATTTTTAGGGTTTTTAAGTGATGAAAAATAGCCAAAATTGGCTAGAAAATCAAACAACAAGCAAACAACAGTATCGAATTTTTTTATAATTTTTGGGGGTGTTTTTATATTTTTTTGGTATTTTTAAATCTAGACAGTAGCTAAAAAGGAGGTTTTTGAATTTTTAAAAATACTAAATAAAATAAAAAATGTCCTCAAAAATTCTCAAAAATCCTACAACATGGCAGGAGCCATGTGTCAAATTTTCATCGAATTTGGAGGTGGTTTGATATTTATTCAAAAATCAAAGAGGGGGCACTATGCACAGGGACGTAAGTGCAAATACCCGAGAATCTGGGGGCCCAGGTGCAAAATACCCAGCAAGTCACGCGCGTGGCGCGTGGCTGGGGCACTCAGGGGCCTATTTGTAATAAAAACCTTCTTCTTGGACCTTTTGGTAACTGGTACCAAAAAGTCCAAGGGTATGGTTGCAAATATCCCACTAAAATCCGCACATGCGCATAAACAACACTCACAGGGGCATAAATGCAATTACCAAAAAGTTAACATTCATTCCATAACAGCCCAGAACTACAGGGAAAGAAATGCAAATAACCCTAAACTACACGTGACGACGCACGTGGTCTCATACAAACAGGGGCATACATGCAAATCTAAACAAACACGAGGTCCACAATGCAATTTACCCTACGAAAATAAAGTTCTAAAAATATTTACAGGACTAAGACGAAAAAGACAAACTAAGAGGGGGCCCTAAGTAAATTACCCCTTTATTCGTCGACGGCCAGATGCGCGCCACGTGGAAGATCGGTCGGCTCCGGATGGGGGGCGCGTCTCTTCTTCAGCTCGGGGGCTCGATCGACGGTGGAGGCGAGGACACGTGGCAGATTGGGCGGTTCTGGGCTCAAGTACCTCTCTCCTCTGCTGCGAACGGTCCAGATGAGCTCCTCGGAGTGATCGACGGTCGCTGCTCCTCGGAAGATGGACGGCTGAGATCAAAACTGGAGCGGAGGCGTCATCGGACGGTTCTGGAGGATGGTGGAAGAACACGACGCCGGCGAACTTCGCCGGCCTCATTTGCGTGCTAGCGTCCTCCTCAGCTGCTCCTGATGATCGGAAAGGATCCGCGGTGATACCCCGCAGCTGGTGGTAGCCTCCGATGGCCCGGCCGAACCCTGGAGGGGCTCCGGCGAGGCTGGCGGCGCGAAGCTCCTGGCTGGAATGTAAGAGGGGCTCAGATGCCTCCCGTTGGACCTGCAAAGCAAACCAAAAGCTTCGTGGGTCGAGGGCAAAGTGCCTCGACCCCAAGAAGCGTCGTGAGGGTGAACGGTGCGGCGGGGTGAATGAGCTCCGGCGAGCGACAGGTGGTGGAGCTCGACTCCCAACTCCGGGGCGAGTTGGGTTGAACGAGTGGGCGAAGAACGTGCGTGGGGGAACGGCGAAGATGGTAGTGTGCTCCGATGATCGAGATAGTGTGCGTGATGGTCGGAATCAGAGGAACACAGCAAGGAGTCGATTTGGGGGTAACTCAAAATTAGACTAAACAAGAAGGAACGAAGGTTACCTGGGTGATGCTGGAGACTATGCTGGAGCTTAGCTAGCTCCTGGTCCTTGCCTCAAGGGTCGTCAACGCCCGAGGCTCGAGCTCCGGTTGAACGTCGGAGCACGGCGGCGCGAGGCAGCCGGATCGATGGTCCGAGCACCTCCTCCTCTCTGCGACACCGGCAAATGCAAGCTGTCACCTTGCTGGTTGCGATGGAGGTCACGGGAGAGAGAATGGGGAGCCAAAGATAGCAGTGGAGTGCGGCGGAGCTCGGGATATATAGTGCTAGGGGTCCGGCTAAATGGGAGTCGGGCACGAAGATCGGAGCGCGGATCCCCATGCAAACCTCCGGGCGAGGATCTCGGATGTGCGCAGATGGATTAGGACCCGGGGTTTGCGTGATTATCACGCGGATCGAGCAGGGAAAAAGCAATGAAATCGGGTCGAAATGCAGATCCGCGGCTCTGGTGGTCCTGGGGGAGGTGTTGACCGGGGGTCAACAATCCCCCGTGGACCAATCAGAGCCCGCCAATTATTGAAATTTTATTTGATTTTTTTGGGGCCTTAAATGGCCGAATTTTCAAAAACTTAAAACATGAAAAATGTTTGTTTTAATTTTTTCTATTTTTTTGTGATTTTTAATTGATTTTTGGAAATTAAAATAAGGTATTTACATATTATAGCTATACATAGGTATATGTACAATGTAGGATTTTTGATTTTGATTAGTTATTTTTATACATTTTTATTCCTATTTTATATTTTATTTATTTATAGGATAAAATGAGGAATAAAAGGCTATTTTTATTTTATTTTTATTATTTATATACATGGGTTAATTAGTTAGTTATATACAAGATATATACATGGTATATATACAAGATGTTTTTGTATTTTTAATTTTGTAATTTTTATTTGATTTTTGTTTTACTTCTTTTTATTTATTTTATTTACAAAACATAAAAAGGAATATTTACAAAAAGTTTTGGAAATAAAGAAATTTATTTACAAGGTGAAATAAATGAGGATGATGGTCTATGTACAAGGTGAAGGGTTCTTTTTGTATTTTTGGTTTTTAAGATTTTTATTTTGTTTTTAATAGCTTATGAATATATACAAAATATATACAAACATATTTTTGGGTGAGGAAAATATTATTTTATTTATTTACAAATATATACATAGGTGAGCCCCTATCTCCCTCTACTTGGCTTTTATGCGGTCAGGCCCATGCTGAGCCCTCCCTTGGGTTAGGTTGCTCAATATTTATTCTAAATATTTCCCTCTTTTTCTTTTTCATCTTTATTCTTTTATTTTTGCACAAAAACATGCTAATTATCTAAATTTACAAACATGCATGCTTTTGCTAACTTTTCCTATTTACACATATCTACATGCATTTGCATAGGTTTTTGTAGCTAAAATATAAGAATAAAGAGTGATGAATGGGTATTCATCACCCCCCTATACTATACTTTGCTAGTCCCTTAGCAAACACTTATTTAAAAAAGAAGTGAAAAGAAAGAAAAAGAAAAAGAAAAAGAGAATGTACATGGATCAAGGTTGATTATTAAACTTGCCTTCATTAAATTGAGGTATGGAGCTCAATCAGATCTTTGGATTATTGATGTGTCGGAACCTTATTTAGACTTAAGCTTAAAACCTAACAGCCTCCAAGTTCCACTATTCTATAACCAAGACTCCTCAATGCTCCAGATCAGAACAAGTCATCAATCACAAACCCTGAAGACCATGAATCTTTTCTTGTCCTGTGAAAGTGAGGTCTAAGCTCTCCACCTCAGAAATGGCAACTTGACAACCCTCCCTAACAAGGTAACTCTATGACCTCAATCTGGCCACTCTTTCCTCAAGGAGCGGGGTATTCCCTTCTAAGTTCAAGTACAACCGGCTCAAGAAGAGGGGGAAGAAGAGAATGGGTCAAGGCCAGTGTAGCCAAGTACCCTTGGGAGCTTGACCAGTGTAGCCAAGTCTCCCTGCTGCAAGCTACAACAGGTGGATCATGAAACCAAGCTTTGCTTATTGCACTTATATACATACTCCGGTGGGATTATCATTTTCTCTCAGACCCACCACTTTTTTTTTTGGAGTTATTTTCTTTTTGCACATTTTTTTTTTCGAGTGCATCTATACAACATGTACATGTGCAGCATATATACAAGGAGTTTTTCCTCTTGAGCCAGTAGACTATCCCTCTTTTGAAGCTTTATCGCAACCCACAACTCCCGTCGTTAGACCTCATGGCAACCAGACCAAGTTGAGATGCACTTCCTTCACTAAATGAAGAAGAGAGGTTCCGCCTAGAAGTACTACCCTCATATGCTACCCCAAGTCAAGGAAGACTGCCTCCTCACCATCTCATCCGTAGAGAGCTCGGTGCATAGTGCGGTTGTCCAAGTAAAGCCATAATCTATATGAGTCATGTGTTGTTGTTAAGTGCTCTACTTAGGCTCATTGAGATGACATGTGATCATAGCCTGGTGGACTCAAAGAATTAAGTCACCATGGACCTGAAAAGCCTTAAACCTAAGCCCTATAAGGTTCCTCTTAGAATTAGGTGGATTAAGATCTTAATCAAGCTCCATTTCTCAATTTGATTCCAGGCTAGTTTAAGTGTCAACTATCATCCAAGGAAAACTATATGCATATGTACAAAAAGATGCATATTTACACAATATTTTACAATCATGCAAAATTTTTGAAAAATGTTTTGAAATCATGAATGATGATGCATGAAGTGCAAGTTTTGCAAAAAGGTATTTACACACATTTACACAAGATTTTTGCAAACTTTTGATTTTCAAAACATTTTGGAAAAATTTTGTACTATATACATAATTTTGATACAAAAATATTTACACAAGCTTTACACAAAAGATTTTTGAAATCATTTTTACAAAAATAATTTGTACACTAGCTATGTATGTGCAAAATAAAAGAAGATTATGTACATGAAAAATTTTTAATTTTTGTGGTTTTTAGCCATTTTATTTATGAACACACTCACACAAAGTACGAGTTATGGCTAAAGTATATATGAAATATATACACACCCCCCTATACTTAGCTCGAACGATGTCCTCAGAGTCAAGAGCGATGAAGAAGACATAACTCGTGCTATGTATAGGGAAGTGAAAAGGAAGGCTATACAAAAGGAGGAATGAAAGGTCAAAAGGTTCTCGGGTCTTCCCCCTATACTTAGGATTAAATAATCCTAAGTATAGCAGGCTGTACACGAAGGGAAAACCGAGTGGAGAATGTACAGGGTCTACCCCCCCTATACTTAGGGTGAAATGCCCCTAAGTATAGGCAGCAAAACAGGGGTAAACAGAAACAAAAGAAATACCCGAAAGGTCTCACATCCCCCCTATACTTAGGGTAAAGTACACCCTAAGTATAGCATAATCAAAAGATGAGGAAAGGGATGTGGGACTAAAGAAAGTGATGATATAGACATCTGGATCTATGTACAGCGGAGGGTCAGTAAAGCTCAGGCGTGAGATGCATTAGATGTGAGTCAAAAGACCACATCTCACGCAAAATGAATAGGGGCAAGATCAACGACCCGCGGCTCATGATCTAGAAATGGCTTGAGCCGCTGGCCGTTCACTCGGAAGGTACTCTCAGAAGACAACTCGGATATGTCGATGCTACCGTTGTCGTGTACCTTCCGAACCAGATAAGGTCCTTTCCATTTGCTCTGTAGCTTCCCTGGAAATAATCTAAGCCTCGCATCAAACAGCCATACTCTCTGTCCAATCTCAAAGTGTTTGTGGCTGATATGTGAATCATGCCACTCCTTGACTTTCTCCTTGTAATGTAGGCTGCTTGTGAAAGCTGCATCTCTAAGCTCTTCCAGGGCAGCTAGCTCTGCCCTCCTCTGGTCTCCTATACCATCTGGATCCATGAGAATGTCTGTAACTGCCCAGAGTGACTTGTGCCTCAGCTCAACAGGTAGGTGACAAGGCTTGCCATATACGAGGCGAAAGGGAGATGTACCCAAAGTTGTCTTGAAAGACGTCCTATATGCCCACAAAACCGAGTCCAAAAGCTGTGACCAGTTCTTTCGGTCAGGGCGGACGACTTTCTGCAGAATAGTCTTGATCTCCCTATTCGACACTTCGGCTAGACCATTCGTCTGTGGATGGTATGGTGTAGCAACTCGATGGTCTATGCCGAACTCGCTAGCAAGTGCCTTCACCTGATCGTTGATGAAGTGAGATCCCCCATCAGAAATAAGAACTCGTGGAACCCCGAACCGCGTGATGATATGCTTCCTCAAGAATCTGCAAACTGTCCTCGCATCAGCGGCTCGGGCGGGGATAGCCTCCACCCAACGACTCACATAGTCTACGGCCAACAGAATGTACTCAAATCCCTGACTCTTAGGGAATGGACCCATGAAATCGATGCCCCATGCGTCAAAAACCTCACAGAAGTGAATGGGCTGCGTCGGCATCATATCACGCTGTCCACAAGTGCCCATCCTCTGACAGTCAGTACACCTCTTCACGAACTCATCTGAGTCCTTGAAGAGGGTAGGCCACCACAAACCGGATTGGAGCACTTTCTGTGCCGTTCTCCTCCCAGAATGATGTCCTCCTGCCTCAAGCTTGTGGCAGTAAGTGAGGACGCTATGGTGTTCCTCCTGAGGAATACACCGACGCCAGACGCTATCCCCTCCCTCGTGGTAAAGGATGGGATCCTCCCAATGGTAAGACTTGGCCTTCGCAAGGAAGGTCTCAAGCCTCTGCCTGGGCCAATCTTGTGGGACTTTCCCAGCAACGAGAAAGTTCACAATATCGGCATACCATGGGAGTGAGGCGATGGCAAGGATCGCCTCATCTGGGAAGGTATCTCTGATCGGATCAATCTGCTCTGACTCCTCAGGCTGCTCTAACCGGGAAAGGTGATCCGCCACCACATTCTTGACTCCAGGCTTATCCTTGATCTCAATGTCGAACTCCTGGAGTAGAAGGATCCATCTAGTCAGTCTGGCCTTGGCATCCTTCTTTGCCATGAGGTATCTGATGGCGGTGTGATCTGTGTACAAAGTCACTCGGGATCCAATGATATACGATCTGAACTTATCCAGGGCAAACACTACTGCTAGCATCTCCTTCTCTGTGACCGTATAATTCCGCTGGGCGGAATCCAATGTGCGGCTAGCATAGTGTATCGCAAATGGTACTCCATCCCTCCTCTGTCCCAGCACTGCCCCTACGGCAAAATCGGAGGCGTCCGTCATGATCTCAAATGGGAGAGACCAATCAGGTGGCTGGAGGACAGGAGCCTCAATCACACATCTCTGGAGAGTAGCAAACGACGAAAGACACTTGTCATCGACAAGGAACTCGGTGTCTTTCGTCAGGAGGTCAGTCAACGGTCGGGCAATCCTGCTAAAATCCTGAATGAATCTCCTATAAAATCCAACGTGCCCCAGGAATGACCGTAGCTGCCTCAAATTGGACGGCGGTGTGAGTTTTCTAATGACATTGACCTTGGCCGGGTCCACCTCCATGCCCCTGTTGGAGATGATGTGGCCAAGCACCGTCCCTTGAGTCACCATGAAGTGACTCTTCTCCCAAGATAGCACCAAGTGATACTCAATACATCGCTGAAGTACTCGATCTAGGCAGTCAAGACAAGAATCAAATCCGTCGCCATAGATCGAGAAATCATCCATGAAGACCTCAAGGCACTCCCCTACCATGTCCGAGAAGATCGACAGCATGCACCTCTGAAAAGTCGCAGGGGCATTGCATAGCCCAAATGGCATGTGTCGAAAAGCGTATGTGCCGAAGGGACAGGTAAAGGTGGTCTTCTCCTGATCCTCAGGAGCGATGGCCACTTGGTTGTAGCCCGAGTACCCATCCAGGAAGCAATAATGGCTCTTCCCTGCCAGTCTCTCAATGATCTGGTCAATAAAAGGCAGGGGGAAATGGTCCTTCTTGGTGGCTTGGTTGAGTCTCCTGTAGTCAACACAAACCCTCCAAGAGGTGGGTACCCGTGTAGCAATCTCCTCCCCCGACTCACTGATCACAGTCGTGATGCCCGTCTTCTTGGGCACCACATGCAAGGGGCTGACCCACTTGGAGTCGGAAATGGGATAAATAAAACCTGCACCCCACCACTTCGATATCTCCTTCATGACAACTTCTCTTAGGTTGGGGTTCAGACGCCGCTGGAACTCACGCGACGGCTTCGCCCCATCCTCGAGATAGATGTGGTGGGAGCACACTGAGGGATCAATCCCATGGAGATCTGCTACGCTCCATCCGATCGCCTTGCGGTTCTTTTCAAGAACCCCCATCAAACGGGATTCCTGCTCTCCAGTCAACTCGGCGGAGATGATGACTGGGTACAACCTAGGATCGCCCGCAAGGAATCGATACTTCAGCGAAGTAGGGAGCGGCTTCAGCTCTGGAATGCTGGGTGCCGGCAAATCTGGCTGTGGAAGGAACTGAGTGAAAGCTGCAAGATCGGCCAAATCTGCCCGGGAAAGAGATAGTGTACTCTCGCAAACTGGATCGGGAGAAGGCGGCTCAACTGCACTGTCTCTGCTCGGCTCTGCATCTACCTCCTCCTCATCAATAGGCTCAACGGGACTCGAGTCTGGCATCTGGTCATAGCAATCGGCCCAATCAGACTCTGAATCCGAGGGATCTGCATTAGAAACGGTGGCATCAGTACCACCGGGAAACGAGGTGGCATCAGCACCACCATCACAACTCACTGTGCTGCGATCAAGGACCGGCTCTGCTGCCGCAACTGTATCCGAACCCAGGTCTGTGCTCTCCAGACTCTCCTCTGCTGTCATCTCTGCATCAGCTGTATCTGAAAGTGAGAGGGTAGTCTGTGACTCAAGGTCTGCCCAAGCTGCCTCGTCATCTGTGATCACAAAATCACAGTCCTGGTGGATGTCTGGCTCTGCGTCTGTCAGCTGCTCTGAGTCGGTGCTGGCATCTGAGCGGGATCTAGATCTGGCTCTGTAGTCCTCGACCGTCTCTATTTGTATACTCTCGCCCTGGACGCGAAAGTACACCTTCCCGCTATCATGATCAGTCACCGCCTTGGCTGTGGCCAAGAACGGACGACCGAGGATGATGGGGGTATCGGCCACCGATTCAGGGATCTCCATGTCCAACACTACGAAGTCCACGGGGAATTGCAGACCCTGAATCGTGACGATAACGTCTCGTAATAACCCCTTCGGCCTCTTGACAGATCTATCATCGAACTGAAGGACTGTCCTGCTCTGTCGAAGAGTGCCCAACTCGAAGCGGTCGAGAAGGGCTGCCGGAAGTAGGTTGATCGAAGATCCGCTATCTAAAAGAGTACGGTCGAACCACTGCTCACTAATCTGGCATCTGACATACGGGGCCCCTGCATCTGGCCTCTTGGCTGGCAGTCGGTTCTGGATCGCAAAGCACGTGGCTTTGGTCAGCACATGGATCTCTGAAGTGTGGTTCCTCCTCCTCCTCCTAACTGTAGTCCTCTCTCTCAAAGATCTCTGAAGGAGGGGGATGTGCTGCAAAGCCTCCTGGAGGGTCAGCTGAATGTGAAACCGATCTATCATGCTCTGGCTGAACTCCTCGAGCTCTCTCTTTTTGGTATTTTCTTTCTTCCCCTTCCCCATCTGAAGGGCTCTGGGGAAGGGGATCACTGGGTCCTTCTCAGATGAAGGACCAGGAAAAGATCTACGCGGTTCAAGGACCGGATCCACACATACATCATGCACCACAGTGGGACCAAAAGAATGTAAACCTTTTCCTTTATTCATCACAGAATCCTGGGATACATGACCATGAGGAAAAACAACATCAGATCTCTCTCTACAAACACCGGTGGCCTCAGTACCACCACGAGTGGGCTGCTCTGCTGCTGCTGCTGGAAGACGTCTCGCGGCATCAGTACCGCTAACTGGCTCGGCTGCTGCTGGGGTGGCATCAGTACCACCTCCTGAATCTGGTGAAGTGGCGGCCTCAGTATCGTCGGTGGGATCAGCATCCTCGGTGGCCTCAGTACCACCGTCATCGACTGGAGCGGCCTCAGTACCGCTCTCCTCCTCCTCCTAGGGCGCCTCGGGGTGAAGCTCAGCTGAGACGCCGCCGCCTGCTGGGGTCCTACCGCTCCTAAGCGTGGCAAAATCAACATCAAAAAGATCTGAAGAAGTATCATCAAATGGATCGCTAGGAGTGGCTAACTCAGTATGTACTACCTGCTCAGACTTCCGCTTGAGGTTGTTCGGATTCGGCTCTATCTGTGCAGGTATGGCGGCCTTCCCTCTCACCAAGTCCCGCATCTCCTGGCGGAACTCATCCATCTCCCGTCGAAAGGTCGCCTGCTGATCCGTGAGGAGACGGGCGATATCATCCAAGGCAGGGCTCTCGTGGGAGCCCGACGGGTAGCCTCGCTGTGGGTGAGGCTGCTGGTACTGCTGCGGGTGAGAGGGGTAGGAAGGAGGCTGCTGCTAGTGCTGGTATCCCGGGTGAGCCTGCTGCTCATGCCTCCAAGACTGTCCCTGCTGATAGGGACGAGGACCGTAAGACGACTGCTGCTGGTAGACTGGGTGCTGCTGCTGCGGCTGCTGGTGATGGTCTCTCGGCTGGGAGTACTGCCCTCCCTGTGCTGACGGCTGCTGCTGGGGCTGGGCACCACCGCTCCCCCACCTGAATCCGGGATGATCACGTCGGATCCCAGGCTGGGGACGGTCGTACCAGATCCCGTTGACATCCATCAACGGCTCTGCATCAAAGGAGGCTGGGGGTAGTACCACCAACGGCTGATCCGGCTGGTAGACCACCATCTGCATCTCTGGAGATGGTGGGGACTGGTAGGTGGGCTGCGGCTGCTGGTACGGCTCCGCCTGTACAAGGTGAACCTGTCTAGGCTGCGCTGGGGCGCTGGAGCGCTGGGACGAGCTGCTGCTGCTGCCGGCGTCGCCTCGCGACTGAAGACGGGGCTGAGAAGCCGTCTGTGTCTCCTGGAGACACATGAGCTGTGTCTTCAAGTCGCTCAAGACCTGTGCCATCTGATCCATCTGTGCTATGCTCTGGCACTGCTTCTTCTCTATCAGCTCCATGCGGTCCAGCTTCTCGCTGATGATGCCCATGTCTGCAGCTGATGACTCTGCCTGTGCTGCTGCTGCTGCAGACGAACTGGAAGGACCTGCATCTACCCGTGCTATCCTCTGGTACTGCACGGGTCCTGGCTGATGTGGCTGGGTCTTCTGCGTGTAGAGGCGGGTCTGGGACATAACCATGTAGTTCTCCGCCATCTCCTCAAAAATAGCCCAGACCTGGTCATGGTCCTTGGCGAAGTAGGACCCGCCACAAGAAGCGTTCACCAAGCCCTGTAGCTCTGGTGACAACCCACTGAAAAAACTCTGAACCAAGTTCGGCTTCGTGATATCATGGTGTGGGCATCTGTCCAGGAGCTCTCTGAACCTCTCCCAAGCCTCATGGAACTGCTCGTTGGGGAACATGGAGAAGTTGCTGATCAGGGCCCTCGCTGCATTCGTCCGCCCGAGTGGATAGTACTTGTTCAAGTACTCGGTGCGGAGCTGCTCCCAGGTGTACACAAATCTCCCCAAATGTTTCAGCCAGGTGGCTGCTCTATCTGCCAGTGAGAAGGGGAAGGCAATCATCCGTATGGTATCCTGGTCCACATGTCTGTCGTGGACAGTACTGCAAATCATGAGAAACTCCTGAAGGTGGAGATGGGGCTCCTCTGTAGCCAGTCCATGGAACCGCGGGAGCATCTGCAAGGTGTTCGGGGGGAACTTGAAGTCCCCCACGATGGCTGGAACCACAACCCAATGGTGCATCAAGGTGGATCCGGGGTTGTGCAACTCCCGCATCGGTCTAGGTGGTCCTGCTCCTCCTGCGGCTGCTGCCGCTGCGGCGGCGGCCGCGGCTGCTGCTGCTGCTGCGGCTCATGCCTGTGCCTCATCGGGGTCCTCGGGCTCGCTCTGTGCATCTCTCTCTGCTCTGAGCCTCTCCATCTCACGCCTCATCTCTATCCTGCGGCTTCGTAGAGAAAGAAAAGCCGCCTCCGAATGCCGCGGCTGCACCGGCTCCTCGAAAGTCGCCTCCGCGGTCCTCGGGCCCTCGCAAGAAAACAGGAAGAGTGGTCAGACCAATAAAATAATCAAATAATAAATGAAAATAAGAACAAGGGTATATGTGCAAAAATGGAAAACAAAATAATCACACAAAATAAAACAGAAATAAAAAGAAAAGAAAATCAAAATAAAACAAAATAAACCAAAAAGGAACTATGAACAAAAGCCTCGAAAAAGCCGCGAGCTCCGAAGAGCCGCGAAAAACCGCGAAAACAAAAATGAAATAAAAACTCAAAAACAACTACTAAGCAGTGCTCCCCGGCAACGACGCCATTCTGATGACACAAAAATCCCTAAGACCCGGGTGAAGGTAATGAAACAAGGGTCGTTGCGACCCAGATCTCAGGAGATGTGTCAATCAAGAAAAAGATCGAACCGCAAAAGAAATCAAAGATCAAAACAAAGCGAGCAAGCGGTCCTAGCTATAGGATTAACCTGGTATAGCTCCCAGGGTCGAACACAAGGAGCACGGATTGGCCTAGGGCCTACGAAGTAGTGAAAATGAAATAAAAATAAAAGAAAATGTTTTTTAGAGGTTTTTATGAATTTTTATATTTTTTTGGATTTTCAAATTATAAAGAAAATAAAAGAAAGTGAAATCTAGGCAACTTCAACAATTTATTAAACACACCAAAAATAATGCAAAAATTAAGGAAAAATTGTTTTTATGTTTTTTAAGTTTTTAAGTGTTTTTGGTGAATTTTTGATAATTTTCTAATGGGTAGATTATTTTCTAAAAATCAAACAGTGCTAAAAAGGAGGGGTACTGTCCAGCAAGGCTCGAAACTCAAAAATAAAATATCTAAGAGTCTCACTAAGCCCTGGAGGTAATTTTCCTGTAATCTAGAAAGAATAGGGAAAATTTAGGCACCTTAATTATTGTTTTTGGATTTTTAAATTAATTATTATAATTTTTAGGAGTTTTTAGGTGTTTTTCAATTTTTAGGGTTTTTAAGTGATGAAAAATAGCCAAAATTGGCTAGAAAATCAAACAACAAGCAAACAACAGTATCTAATTTTTTTATAATTTTTGGGGGTGTTTTTATATTTTTTTGGTATTTTTAAATCTAGACAGTAGCTAAAAAGGAGGTTTTTGAATTTTTAAAAATACTAAATAAAATCAAAAATGTCCTAAAAAATTCTCAAAAATCCTACAACATGGCAGGAGCCATGTGTCAAATTTTCATCGAATTTGGAGGTGGTTTGATATTTATTCAAAAATCAAAGAGGGGGCACTATGCACAGGGACGTAAGTGCAAATACCCGAGAATCTGGGGGCCCAGGTGCAAAATACCCAGCAAGTCACGCGCGTGGCGCGTGGCTGGGGCACTCAGGGGCCTATTTGTAATAAAAACCTTCTTCTTGGACCTTTTGGTAACTGGTACCAAAAAGTCCAAGGGTATGGTTGCAAATATCCCACTAAAATCCGCACATGCGCATAAACAACACTCACAGGGGCATAAATGCAATTACCAAAAAGTTAACATTCATTCCATAACAGCCCAGAACTACAGGGAAAGAAATGCAAATAACCCTAAACTACACGTGACGACGCACGTGGTCTCATACAAACAGGGGCATACATGCAAATCTAAACAAACACGAGGTCCACAATGCAATTTACCCTACGAAAATAAAGTTCTAAAAATATTTACAGGACTAAGACGAAAAAGACAAACTAAGAGGGGGCCCTAAGTAAATTACCCCTTTATTCGTCGACGGCCAGATGCGCGCCACGTGGAAGATCGGTCGGCTCCGGATGGGGGGCGCGTCTCTTCTTCAGCTCGGGGGCTCGATCGACGGTGGAGGCGAGGACACGTGGCAGATCGGGCGGTTCTGGGCTCAGGTACCTCTCTCCTCTGCTGCGAACGGTCCAGATGAGCTCCTCGGAGTGATCGACGGTCGCTGCTCCTCGGAAGATGGACGGCTGAGATCAAAACTGGAGCGGAGGCGTCATCGGACGGTTCTGGAGGATGGTGGAAGAACACGACGCCGACGAACTTCGTCGGCCTCGTTTGTGTGCTAGCGTCCTCCTCAGCTGCTCCTGATGGTCGGAAAGGATCCGCGGTGATACCCCGCAGCTGGTGGTAGCCTCCGATGGCCCGGCCGAACCCTGGAGGGGCTCCGGCGAGGCTGGCGGCGCGAAGCTCCTGGCTGGAATGTAAGAGGGGCTCAGATGCCTCCCGTTGGACCTGCAAAGCAAACCAAAAGCTTCGTGGGTCGAGGGCAAAGTGCCTCGACCCCAAGAAGCGTCGTGAGGGTGAACGGTGCGGCGGGGTGAATGAGCTCCGGCGAGCGACAGGTGGTGGAGCTCGACTCCCAACTTCGGGGCGAGTTGGGTTGAACGAGTGGGCGAAGAACGTGCGTGGGGGAACGGAGAAGATGGTAGTGTGCTCCGATGATCGAGATAGTGTGCGTGATGGTCGGAATCAGAGGAACACAGCAAGGAGTCGATTTGGGGGTAACTCAAAATTAGACTAAACAAGAAGGAACGAAGGTTACCTGGGTGATGCTGGAGACTATGCTGGAGCTTAGCTAGCTCCTGGTCCTTGCCTCAAGGGTCGTCAACGCCCGAGGCTCGAGCTCCGGTTGAACGTCGGAGCACGGCGGCGCGAGGCAGCCGGATCGATGGTCCGAGCACCTCCTCCTCTCTGCGACACCGGCAAATGCAAGCTGTCACCTTGCTGGTTGCGATGGAGGTCACGGGAGAGAGAATGGGGAGCCAAAGATAGCAGTGGAGTGCGGCGGAGCTCGGGATATATAGTGCTAGGGGTCCGGCTAAATGGGAGTCGGGCACGAAGATCGGAGCGCGGATCCCCATGCAAACCTCCGGGCGAGGATCTCGGATGTGCGCAGATAGATTAGGACCCGGGGTTTGCGTGATTATCAGGCGGATCGAGCAGGGAAAAAGCAATGAAATCGGGTCGAAATGCAGATCCGCGGCTCTGGTGGTCCTGGGGGAGGTGTTGACCGGGGGTCAACAATCCCCCGTGGACCAATCAGAGCCCGCCAATTATTGAAATTTTATTTGATTTTTTTGGGGCCTTAAATGGCCGAATTTTCAAAAACTTAAAACATGAAAAATGTTTGTTTTAATTTTTTCTATTTTTTTGTGATTTTTAATTGATTTTTGGAAATTAAAATAAGGTATTTACATATTATAGCTATACATAGGTATATGTACAATGTAGGATTTTTGATTTTGATTAGTTATTTTTATACATTTTTATTCCTATTTCATATTTTATTTATTTATAGGATAAAATGAGGAATAAAAGGCTATTTTTATTTTATTTTTATTATTTATATACATGGGTTAATTAGTTAGTTATATACAAGATATATACATGGTATATATACAAGATGTTTTTGTATTTTTAATTTTGTAATTTTTATTTGATTTTTGTTTTACTTCTTTTTATTTATTTTATTTACAAAACATAAAAAGGAATATTTACAAAAAGTTTTGGAAATAAAGAAATTTATTTACAAGGTGAAATAAATGAGGATGATGGTCTATGTACAAGGTGAAGGGTTATTTTTGTATTTTTGGTTTTTAAGATTTTTATTTTGTTTTTAATAGCTTATGAATATATACAAAATATATACAAACATATTTTTGGGTGAGGAAAATATTATTTTATTTATTTACAAATATATACATAGGTGAGCCCCTATCTCCCTCTACTTGGCTTTTATGCGGTCAGGCCCATGCTGAGCCCTCCCTTGGGTTAGGTTGCTCAATATTTATTCTAAATATTTCCCTCTTTTTCTTTTTCATCTTTATTCTTTTATTTTTGCACAAAAACATGCTAATTATCTAAATTTACAAACATGCATGCTTTTGCTAACTTTTCCTATTTACACATATCTACATGCATTTGCATAGGTTTTTGTAGCTAAAATATAAGAATAAAGAGTGATGAATGGGTATTCATCATGTGCATGTTTAATTCTTTAAGTACGCTAACTAATTCGTAATTTCGACA
The DNA here is from genome assembly GCA_037367405.1 of Ottelia alismoides. Classification (NCBI taxonomy): domain Eukaryota; kingdom Viridiplantae; phylum Streptophyta; class Magnoliopsida; order Alismatales; family Hydrocharitaceae; genus Ottelia; species Ottelia alismoides. The sequence continues at coordinate 629,654 of JAZKJV010006960.1, read as the reverse complement.
TTAGTTGTATGTTGGAAATATAAATGTGGTAGAAAATATGGCGACTTAAACCGTCATTCAATTCACTATTACATATTCTATTGTAGATGCGGGCACTATGACCCAATATAGATTGGTTACTTATAGTTGTACAAGCTCTAACACTCGAGGATACAGATTCCATTCTTGCATATTAATGTAATAACCTTGCATATTAATGTAATAATATCCTCAATCCATGTTAATGTATATGATTATTAATGGATCTAAGTATTTATTTTAACTCAAAATAAGAATATGAAAATTAGAACATGGTATTTGGATCAAACATGAATATACTAATATAATATATCGTATAGGTTGGTCTATCGGACTTGCAGGTCAGACCTTCTCAAGCCCCAACCTGGCCCATCAATACATGCTCATTTTGAAGTCTATAGCCCGTCCACTAAATTTCGGGTTCAGGATTGAGTCAGGTTATGCATGTCGGGTTTTGAGCCGGGTTGGGCTGGCCCGACCCAATGCCCAACCCTAGGTCTAACACCCATATCTTTATGAACTTTAATGTCTAGGTTGCAACCTCTAATGACTTCCACAGACTAAGTACAGACTCTTGTATTATGTGGGTTAACTTCCATCCATATTAATGTCAACTCCAACAAAATCTCTTAAGAAGCCTTTTCTGTTTTCCCTTCTACATTATAAACAATCTCATCTTCTTCCTTATTAAAAACCTATGACCATAATGCCTTCTTATCGAAAGCTTATACTCCTCTGATCCCACAATTTCAAGCCACCCACTCTTACTTGTACACAAGCCCCAGCTTGTCGCAACTTCGTGGGGCTAACTCAATGATCCCTCTCGGTTTCAACCAATATGTAGCCTCTTTCCTCATTAGGTTGTCCATCTCCCCATGCAAACATCAAAAGGTACAACAAACCACTACACCCCCTCCCCTTGATCAAAATGTTGCTTGAGCTCTTTTGAACTGAGTACCATCACCTTCCTCCTTAACTCTCCGCTCCATGTGCAACCCCTCTGTTCCCCTCCACCATCAAGTGGAATTGTACTTCCTATTTTCAACTCACCCATCCCCTGTCTATCCTTCTTCCTCCCCAACTCATCCATCTTTATACAAATCTCATTCCTCAAGGTCAATATCATATTCATCGTATTTATATTCCTAAATTCCATATAAAATAAATCCTACATCACATGCATTATCATATTCTCATACTTAAAATCCATCTAAAACACCAAAATGTATATAAAACTATATAATACTAATAAACAAAAATACCCAAGGGTTGAATGCATTTATGCCTCACTATACAAGATTAGTTTATTGATCACTAGGAATATGTTATTAGACCTCAGAGGTTAATCGATTAAGGGGCATAAGTAGTTGATCTAAACTCGAAGTAGCCGATTAGATATCATCGAGATCAATTGACTAATTCTCTACCTAATCAACTAGCCTCGAGGGTTGGTCAATCATGAGCCTCAAAGTTAGCTAGTCTGTCAACTAAAGCATTCATTGATCGATTTATCATTAGGTTAAATTAATTAACTAGGGCCCCCAATCAGTGGAATGACCCTTTGTAGTTGGGGGATCAACATGATCAATTGAATAATCCTCCCCCTCCACCCCTCCATTCCACGATGTCCGTATAGTTGAATAATTATGGTGGATTTACACATTATCTCTAAGATCCAGACTTGCACTTTCTGAAGGATCTACCTAACTCAGCCACCTTTGACCTTGCATGTTTTTAATATGTCTCGGGGAACCCAAATCATCCTTACCTACTATCTATGCACCGTATGCAACCATGCATTATCACTCTTGATCTTGGAGCTTCTTTATTTATTTTATTTTCTATTTTTGAAGACAAATCCATAAGTTCTTATATTTAAGATTCCACGATGCCGATCTTTTAGCCGATTCTAGGAAAGTAGCTTTTGCTATGTAAGAGAGCATTCTAGTCATTAGCCAGTTCATACCTCTATAACCTTTGATGGCTTCTGTGCTTGCCATTATTCTTCTTCGTCCTTCAATGTCGTAGTTTCAAGATTTTAGTTGTTGATTTTATTTTTACTTTCTCTAATCCCTTATAGGTAGAAGGTGCATCCTCACCATAATTTAGATGATTAGTGGAGGATGGCGCATGTGCTTCGTGCGACATATTTACAAACCACTAGCAACTAACTGATGTTCACTTTAATGGTATAAACACGGAGACAAACCCGCATTTGTAAAAGGAAAAATCACGCTCCAAGAATAGTAGTAAATGCCACTTTAGTAAATCAATTACTTGATCAGTCAACTAAGACCCTTCTAACAATAGAAACCTAACAATAATTAGTCGAATACCCATTTAATTGGATGACGTAGTGCTTTGCATCAACTGACTCACTATACATATGAATATCAATGCATCTTCAGCCCTTTATCCTTATCCTAGTTGGCTTACTTTTGAATGGGGTTTTCCTATCCTTTACTACACTTCTTTCTTTTTTGTTTCCTTATTTTTGTAATCTTAATGTACTAGATTTTGTTTAGGACATCAATCCTGATAATGCATGTGCTTTTATCATTTTTAGCTTGTTAGTTGCATTTTATTAATAGATTATTTATCTAAAATTCTTTTGAGGAATGTTTATATGCCATGAATCCTAATTAATTAGGGATCTATCTAAACCCTAATTAATGTGAGGACTCATCTGGATTCCAATTGATAAAGGATCCCTTTATATTCTCCCTGATTAGTGATTAGAATATCCATACCGATCCTAATTGATTGGGGATCATTCTAAATTACGATTGTATTCTAACTGTATATTCATATCATTAGGTAGATTTGTAAATCTTCCCATTTAGAGAGTTTCAGATTCTGTATGTTTAAGGAGACTTATCCGTACGATACGTTATATAACCCCCATAGGATTCGTGACTTGAATAGAGATGTTATTCGTCACTGTCACCAAGGACATGGCCCATATATGGGGGAACTTTGTAGATTTTCTATTATATTTGCCTTTTGCTTGCTTATTTGTGTTTTTAATATGTGTCTCGCTTTTGTAATGCATAAAAAATTAGTATCAGAGCTATTACGATTGTCCAAAGTAAGGAGAGATGACATCATACATTATGAAGATTGAGAAGTTCGTCGACAAGAATGGTTCGACCTACATAAGGCATTTAAATGGATACTTTGGTATCTAAAAGGAACATTTTATATTTGCCTCACATATGGAAGTGATTCAAAATGTTTTCTTATTAGATATTCAGATTCAGAATATGATTCCAGATGCTGATGGGGAGAGATCTATGATAAGCTACATCTTTTCTTTGGCAATTTATGTCACTAATTGAAACTATAGATGAGCAATTTCTCTATCTATTACAGAGGCAAACAATATGGCATTGATAGACATTGTAAAGAAAGACATCTAGTTAAAAGTGTTAGACCTATGAGCCTTAGGCGAACCATTTCTACAATAAATGTTATTGTAATCTTTTGATATATCAATAAAATTATGGATTTATTTTATTCATTGTATGAGATAAAATGAATGAATGCACTTATAAGATCCCTTAGTATAATTAGGGTTATGTACCATAACCATATTATTAATCATACAACTATTGATTCAATGGTTGAATCTTAGAGGTTGGTGCTTGGATGATATCTAAAGAGTTAGATTGAGGACTCATCAAGCACCGTTAAATGATTGTTAAGAGATAATCTCTAGTCTGAGAAGATGTTAGTTTCTTCTCTAAAGGCTAATATGCGGCTTTGTCTGCTACAACGAATGGGAAGGCCTTAAGACGGATGTAGTCCTGAGAAATACCATGCCATCCTAGGTTGTCACAAACCAGCTCAAACTCTTACAGGAACATGTATGGTTCCTCTACTACATTGCCATAAAACTTTGGTTGGAGTGTCAAAAATGATGCTTCAGCTCCCCACCATTAGGTGGGATGACTGGCCTAAGTCAATTCTCAATCTATGCGGAACTGGGATTGTAAGCATCCCTCATAGATTCCCCCCATTGTCTGTTTCCTCCCCCATTCCTCAACTAACCAAGCTCTTCTCAGAATTGTTCACTATGTTTTTTGGCTCATGCCAGTCCAGCTAGGATATCCTTCAGTGCATTACCGTCTCCCTCTTCATCAAAGTTCTTTTTGGGAGAAATCTTGCTCACAAGTTCGTCTTTTTCACCTTCACAATAAAGAGGATTCGAATTAATAGAGTCGAAAGAATGCGATCTAGAAGCATCTAGGTGAGGGTCTTCCTCGATGTGGTGAGAGAAGAGAGGGTTGCTCTGGATCTGACCACCCTTGAGAATGAAGAGTGCTTTATTGACCTTGGTCCCATGGAAAGAGTTGCCATGAAACCAAGGGGTTCGGGGAAAGAGTGATCCCTAGCTCATGGGGATGATCGGTTTGGAGTGTTCAGTGAGAGGCTCACAAAGATCGAGCAAAAATCACCCCATCCACCATTCTCTATGTCAAGAGATACAATATAGGAGCATGATTTCAAACAAGTATACATCAGAAAGTTGCTAAGAGTGCGGTCTTTGAATGCACACCCCTGAATGCAAAAATAAAGCAAACCCTAAGTTCACAAACTGTACATAGTGAAGGCTGTAAAGGTTTGATCAATTATCTTTTCAGTTTTAGTTAGGTGATAGTACAATGTTGTACATCCGTTACACACAATGCAATCATCTTACACCCAGTAGTGCTCCTGATAACTCCAAATCAAGGGAGTGATCTTCCCGGGCTTTCGGGTATCAGTATCACATTCCTAAGGAGACTACCAAGATTACACAGCCAAAATGTATTCTTAATATCAAAGGTAAGCCCATGCAGCTCCCAAATCCACAAGAGTCGGAAATGAAGACTTAAGGTGCAAGGATTTGGGCTCTAACCTTAGTAGTTGCATCCTCACCCACTCTCTCTAGGGTAAGTACCTATGTCCAAAGAAGATGTCATGGAGCGATCGTGTGATCTCACAAGGTAGATTACAATTGCTTTCGTGACTGGGCACGACACTCAATGGACAAATTCAACAATCAACCCAAAATCAATGTAGTCACAAGCAATGCAAGCAAAATGTGGATAAAAATTTATTATTAACCCTACAATGAAATGTGAATAGTGGATAAGTAGAGTAGAGAGTCGAACACCGAGAACAAGTCGGTGTAGCATTATTATTATTTATCACTAAATAATAATGTATATTTGTATATATTTGTCTACACAATATTTCTCTTTATTTAATGTTTGTGTGGGTTTTATTATTATATATATTTATAATTTTGTATTTATATATTTTTTAATATCTAATTTTATAATTTTTAATTTCTTTTTATATTTTTCAAATTTTAAATTATTTTTCTTTTAATATATAATAAATAAATAAATATATAAACATATATGTAATAAGTATAAAACATGGTATTTATATATAATACATATAATAAATTTAGAAAAAATTAGAAAATATAAATAAAAGCAGTCTTTTTATCTTTTTTAAAGGTTTAAAAATATTTATAAGGTATTTATTCTATTTAATAATATTATTAATTAGATATAACTTTATATAGGTATATAATACAATATAGGATATTATATTTATAAAAGTACCTATAAATAATAAAAAAGTACAAAATAAAATATTTTTTTATATTTTTTATGTTTTTCTTATATTTTTATGATTTGGGTATTTTTGATAACTTTTATGTATTTTTAAAGTCTAAAATATACAAAATCAATGACTTAATAAATATGCTGATTGTTTAAAGAATTAAAAATACCAAATAGGTCCAAAATTTCTCAAAACTAAATTTTATATATAGTAAATAGTATATATATATATAAATATGATATGAAGGTAATTTTTTAGGGTTTTTGAAAATATTTTACAATTTTTTAAGGTTAATAAGAGTGTTTGATTTTTAAGGTTTTCCTTTCATATTTTTGTGCTTTTTGGTCTGTAATGATAAAATACAATAATAAACTAGTATGTAATTTTTTTAGAATTTTTAATTAGGATTTTGTACTTTTTTTGTATTTTTTAAGTTAAACATGAAGCAAAACAAGGTCTTTAATTTTTAATAAGTAGAAAATGCAAATGAAATGCTAAATAAAATATGTGGCATGAGTAAGCATGTCATCAGACATATTCATCTATTTTTTCATGATTTATGGAGCACGAATATATAGAAAATAAAAATGCATAAATAAAAATAAATCAAGCTGGTAGAGGTATTTATGTAATTAAAAATAAGGGTAGAGGTTACATGCAAAAAAACCAAAAATTTTGAACTTCAACTTGTTTTTTTATATATAAAATAATAATATACAAAGTTGGGGGGTTATAAGTGCAATTTTCCCATCTCGTGTTGGGGGCACATGAGCTGAGTTGACAGAAGACTAAAGAGAGCAATTTCCAAAGCATACATGTGGTCCTTATCAATTTTTTCTGAAAATTTTGAACTTAATTAATTATTTACAATAATTTTAATGAAATACAAAAAGATATAGGGGATTTTATGCAAATTACCCCTTAAAAGCCCCAATGATCAGGTCATTGTCTTTATGCCACGTAGAGGATCAAAGGCTCTTCAACACGTACCAATTTGATAAGAACAAATGACTCACATTAGATCTGAGTCGTGTTCTTGATCTGACGACCGGGGAAGGGTCTGCAAGAATGCAGATGAACTCTATGTCTGGCGAGCTTCAGCCTCATCGTTATCCATCCTTCATTGGCCTTCCTTCGATCCGACGGCCACAAAATGATGCTGGTGGGCTTACGTAGGTGCTGGTGGTCTCCTGCAAAGCCGAAGTGGCCAAAGATAGATCTGGGGGGAGGTTCTTTCTTCCCAGGACCTGGAGGTGCTCTAGGTCTTCGTGTGTGCTACAGGGGGGGCCTTCAGTGCCCTAAACCTGCACCAAAAGACTCCAAGGCTCGAGTGCTACTCCCTTGGCTAACAGATGAAGTTGCTAAGCAAAAGGGAGATGGAATGGTGAAGTTTCAGTGGAGGCAGAGGAGACGACCTTCGATTCACCGAATCTCGGATGGATTCAGGTTGATCACAAAAGGGAAAAGGTGGAAAGCACACGAAGGGGAATAGAATGGAGTGATTATTGGGTAGAGATATGGTCAATGGATAGAATATTTGGCATGGAGCTCAAGTTGTAGATTAGATTAGGGATTCCTAATTTAGGATAAATTAAATGCTAAAATTGGAAACTAACTACGGGAAATAAAAATTGATACTAAGGTTTACCTAGAATGTGAGAGAAAAGGGCCTCAACCAGGTCAAGGACCTAGAAGGCAGAACTGGCCAACAGCACTCCGACGGTGGCTAGATTGGGCTCCTCGCTACAGAACGTGCCCTTCAGTTGCTGCCAACAAGGGAAGAGGCATTAATGGGTTCTGAGGGGCTAAGATTGGCCCAGGAGCGATCAAAATCCAAAAAGATGGAGAGGGACATAATTTAAAGAGTGGTGGACCTTGACTTTCGAGGATCGATTGTGTAAGTTGGAGCGGTGGTAAATGAAGAAGGATGGGTCGGCGACGATGTTGATTGTACGAGGTTCAAAGAAGTGGAGAGCTCGAGGAGGAAGGGGGCAAGGGCATTGCGTGAAAATTGGGAGAAGTCGGGGTTCATGTGAGTCTGACACGACGACTCAAGTCAGACAGGACAGTTGACTCCCGATCAACATTTGAAGGCACCTGGTTGGTCCACGTGGACCAACCAGGAAAAAGAGAATAAAAAATCTTTTGTAAAATCATTTAAAATTATTTAATTAATTTATTTTTGGTTATAATATAAAAAGTGTTGATAATTTTATTTAGTATGTAATGCATATTTTTATTTATTTTTTCGAGGTTATTTATTATTAGTTACTTTTTACATGTATAGTTATAGGTAAATATATCTATATATGGGGTATTTCATTTTTAATTTGTATTTTATATATTATTATTAATACATACACTTTATTTAATTACATATTTAGATATTTTATTTTATTTTTCTGAATTTCATTGTACACTTAATTAATTATTTGCATATTCTTTCTAGGTATATGTAGGTATATTATATTTAAGTATAAAAGTAATTGATTTATTTTAGTTAATTTTTTACGGTTTTAATTTATTTTAATTATGGAATGTGTTTTAAATAATATTATAAATTCATAAAAATAGAAGAATTCGAAAAAATATAAATAATAAATATATTGAAATATAATATACATGTATATTGCACAATGAGGACCCAAAACCTAACTTTTGCATTTTAATTCTAAACTAAATGAAACTACTTTTATTAAATACTTTATTAAATTTTATATATAATTAAAGTGAGTTTGGTCAATTTTGATATGGTATAGAGAAGATACGTGTTTGCAAAGTTTTCTTTGTGGCTTTTTATTTTGTGTTTTGGGCACTCTTTGCATTATTTTTCAGTGAAATCAATTTTGTATTTTTCTTTGTATTTTTATGTATTATATTCATGTAGAGGATTTTGTTATTTGAGTATAAAAATAATAAAATAAAATAGGTCCTAAAATACAATCATTGGACAAAATATATTAGGGTTTTTATGTGTGATTTTGTATAGTTTCTCTACCCGATCTTCCCCTACTTTATTCCTTGTTGAACAAGTCAATATGATGACTGGGTCTTGGGGTCTAGGGTCACTAATAACACTTCATTCTATTTCTTTTATTTGCTTTATTCTTTTAATTTAGAATTAAATACATTAATTATACAATATTTTATATAGTATTTTATACAATTTTTAGAGTGTTTATTTTGGAAAAGTACTGATATATACATGCATTTAGCTAGGGATTTAAGGCCAAAATAAAAGAATAAAGGTGATGAAATGGGGATTCATCACCCCCTATACTTGCCTTTGCTAGTCCCTAGCAAACCCTTATGCCTATAAGTGCAGAAAGAAAATAAAGAAACGAATAAAAATAACTTGGATTGATTTTAACTTTCAAACTTGTCCTTACTCAAAGTTTGGAGCTTTGTCGGACCTTTGGATTTTTAGTTGGGTTGAATCCTTATTAGGAACTAGGCTTGAAACACAACAACCTCTGAGAGTCAAAAAACTCCGCCCAAGTATCCTCAAAAGCCATGCCAGAACAAATCGATATCATACGTAGTCCCTTATAACATTGAGTCTATCTTGTACAATGTCCGTGATATGTACCTCCTATCGACTGAAGCGATAAAAGTCAGGTTTCTCCAACATGGTGACCTTAATTCTCCATTCCAGTAACTCTTTCCTCGAGAAGTAGGGTATTCCCTTCTAAGTTCATGTGCAACAACTCAAGAAGAGGACGTGGAGAAGAGAATGGACGGTGGCCAGTGTAGCTACCTATCCTAGGATGCTTGAGTAGTGTAGCTAAGTCATCCGGCTGCGAGCTCACATGAATCTTTGACTTTGAAGCTCAAGCTTGCTTATTGAATACATACATGCTTCGACGAGAATTGATTTTTATTTGATTTTTGACCATATATTTTTTTCGGAGTTTTTAATTTTGCATTTTTTGATACTATACACAACATCATTTACATAAAGACTTTATCCTCTTGAGCCAGCAGACTATCCCTCTTTTCAAGCATTATTGCAACCCACGACATCCTGTCATTAGACCTCATGGCTACTGGATCGGTTAGGGGCATAATGACCACAGAATCGTGACTTTGTATGTCTCCATTCCCTTGTGCCTCAAGCCAGCAAATCCAGCCCTCTACCACTTCAACTGAGTTGAGCCAAGTGTAAGGTGTCGGTATCCAAGTTAGGTCACTGTCAACAAGAGTCATACGTTTGTTCCGAATATTCTACTTAGACATTTAAGATGACACTGAACCAAATCTTGTAGTCTCAAAGAATTAAGTCTAGTAGACCTGAAGCTCCTCAATTCCATTTCCTATATGATTCATGTAATTAAATGGATTAAGGTCCGAACCAAGTTCCAATCTTCGAATTTATTTAGACTTGTCCAATTGTCGTTATCAAATCGAAAAATGCAAATGCTATGCATTGTAACTAAAAATATTTTTGTGAAGCGATTTTCTACTTTTGAACTTTTTTTATGAATTTTTGAAAAAAGTTTTGAAAATTTTTATGCAATTTTAAAAATATTTTACAAAATTTTATGGGTTTTTAGTTTTGCAAGTTTTTAAGGATTTTTCAAAAACAAAAGGGTTATTAAAATAATTATGTGTAGATATTTACACAGGAGTCTATTTTGTTATTTACAAGAACGGGTTAGTTATTATTTATAGGTTTTTATATGGTGTTGGTAAAGAGTTTTTATTTGAATAAATTATGTATATAGTTCCAAAAATAGTTTGAAAAGATTTTCACAAATATTTTGAAAACTTTATTTTTGCAAATAATTTGACAAACATTTTTACAAACACTTACAAAATTTTAAAATCAATTCACAAAGATTTTTCAAACAATATGTGTTGGTTTTTCAAAGTATTTTTGCAACCATTTTACAAGCCATTTTAAAATATATTTTCAAAACATTTTATTCAAATAAAGAAAAAGAAATTTTTACAAACAAAATAGACTACTGAGACTCCGCAGATTGATTGGCATGAGGATCCGTCCAATGTCGATCTGAGCCAAGTCACCAGCCTTGGAGATGCTGATGTTGATTCTCAAGCCACTCTTGAAATCAACGGGATATGGTACACTCCAATTCAACCTTCGTCACACTTTACTCCTCAGAGCGTACCCCAGCAGCCGCAGCAACAGTACAACCATCCGCAACATGGACGCCCACATTTCCAGCACTATCAGCATTACACGCTGCAACTATCTCAACGGCACGCCTATCAAAGACCACATTCTTTTCAGTACCCTGCTTCACATTTACAACAGCACCATTACCACCAGCAGCATCAATCTTCGTACACACCTCAGAGATCTCCTTAGCTGTACGCACTACAACACACTCCTAGGCAGGAGAGAATAGATAAATCAGGGTTACCACAGCGAGTCTGAGATATTTTTACAGGCCCTGGCACATAATCAGATCATGGACATGCTATGCACGCTCCAAACCGCACACAAGATAGAGATGGAGCAGGTTAACCATCGTCTGGATGAGTTAACCGTGCCCAAGACCACTCTCCCCGCCCATCCTCAGATGAACCCGAACAATAAGAAGAGGCACCCAGATCAGGTAGACACCACTACAAATACGATCTCGTTTATTGAATTTTTTATCTAACTTCATTTATCTCAGGAGCGGTAGATCACCACGAGCACCTGATCGGGAAGAGAAGAGGGCACCTGATGAGAAGCGAGAATTGATCCATGATACACATTTTGATGCTGAGGAGTAGGACCATCATGATGATGAGGATCAACATGATGTCCAGCTTGACGACGAGAGAGAAGGGAGCGATGCCGAGATAGTTGACATGGATATAGGCGAATCAGACGACGATACCATGCCAGACCATGCAGACACTCCCAAAGCAGATGTTTCTTCTCCCATACTAGAGAGTTTTGTACACAATTATGTGACTCTCGATGTAAATGCTGATTCGATTTGAATAAAAAAGAGAATTTTGTTCCTGAGTTTGTTCCTTTTCCCGATGCTTTGTATGGAAAAGGAAAGAAAAAAATCCAAAAATAATGTTGTTACTCCAGAGACTGAACGACTATTGAAATATCATATTTTCCTGAAGATTCCACTTCACGATGCCTTGGATCATTTTCCTACACTCAAGAATCAGTTGAGGAACAAATGCACTACATGTAGGAAAAAGAGAGCACGAGTTGAGAAACATATATTGACCAAGGCAAGTTCATGTGCTATTCAGAATAAGGTACCAAAGAAGAAGAAAGATTCTGGAGCTCACTATGTTACATGCTAGATTACAGATGCCACATTCCATCATACTCTCTTAGATAATGGTTCCTCGATTAGTTTACTCCCATCTTCTTTGCTTGATAAGCTCAAGCTAGGTCCTCTTTACAAATCACGAATGATACTTCAATTTGCAGATCGATCTGTAAAGAGACCTTGAGGTGTGTTATGGAATATTATTGTAACTGTTCAGGGACTTTAATTTCCTAGATATGACGTGCCCTATGCAGTTACATCTTGCTTCGATCATTCTCGGGAGACTCTCCTTGCAAACAACAAGAGCACTCTTTGATTATGATGCTGGGAGAGTATCATTCCACATAGACAGTGGAGAGATACACATTGAGATGACGATGATGTAGCAGTCCCAGATCAGTATTGTCATTTACTTTAGAGGATACCAGTCTTACAGAGGATTTCCAGCACATAGATGAGACACAATCTCTTGATCTTGAGAGCGTTTATTTTGATACCCTACAAGAGGATTGGGTAGATGACATGGTTACCTAGTTCTTCAGATGATTGTTCACATATAGATACAGAGTTCATATCAGATCCAGATGAGCAGTCAGCTGCAGTAGACATCTCAGTGCTGCAGATTGAGAGTACACATATTCCAACACGAGAGTCAGCTGATTGTGTTTCACAGATTACACAATATTTTCAGCGTAGAGAGTCGGATTGTGTGATGGTTACACATATAGACACCTTCTGTAGTCCAACTCCAGAGACACGTATTTCAGTAGAGAGAGTTATGCCATATACATAGTTCACTTATAAAGGTAGCTCTACTTGTTCAGCCAGAAATCGGTACGCACATACAAAGCAGATGATTCAGTACGACCCTAGATGAGATGATCTACTTTGTACATGATGCATGACTACTCTTCAACTTCATTCCATCATGTACAGAGACCTGCGAGCCTTGCGATTTTTTGGAGTAACACCAGCTGTATATTCTTCGTAGTCCACAATCGTCCTCATTTTTTGTTCGTCTTATATACTTAGGATACCAGATCCTAAGTATAGAGGGGACCGATTTCCCGCTGATTCTCGCCTTTCAATTTTGATCTTTTTACTTTTCTTTTTCTTTCCTTTCTTTTACACCAATCACTGGTCCCTAACTTTTGGCCACTATCTTTTCTATATTTAGGATGCCTTATCCTATGGGGGGGGGCAGAGTGATTTCGTTGATTTCATTTTTTCTCTCTTTTTGTTCCTTCGTTTGTATATTCCTTTTCCTCAGTCACCTCAATTTTGTCTTCCACTATAGTTACGATGATCAGATCGTAAGTGTAGGGGGGTGATAGACTTCACAATATTTATTCTTTTTCGCTCACTTTTACTTAGCACGAGTTATGTCCTCCTTTTTCTCTTTTGATGTTATGAGGACATAGCACAAGCTAAGTATGGGGGTGCGTATATGTTGTATATATACTTGCGTACATAACTCGTACTTTTATATATTTTCTATATCTAGAAAATCCATAAAAAAGTGGGTGAGGGTTAATTTAAAAGTCATTTATATATTTATTTATTATTTATAAAATTCCGGTAAAATAATTAAAATATACCTAAAATCCTTATTTAAAATCCTTAATTTAAAATGTATATTTAAAATATGTATTTAAAATATGTATAATACTTATTTAAAATCCTATTTATTAAAATATGTGTAAAATTCATTTAATTCTTGTAAAATCCTTTATATATAAAATTTATAAAATACATTAGTTATTTAATCCAAATAAAATATGGGTAATTTATCTTGAAAAATTCTTGTACAAAGACTTGTTTATAAAAATTGAAAAATTCATAAAATGGAAAGTCTAAAATCCATAAAAATAACAAAATCCTTAAAATCCATAAAAATGAGTAAAATTCAGAAAATATACTTCACAAAATATGGTTGTATTTGCATTAGCATTTTTTAGAATTAGTTTGATTACTATAACTAAAGATTGGGAAAAGTCTAAAGGATGGAGCTTCATTCTGGCCTTTAACTTTCATTGTAAGGAGCTTGGTTAGGAACTAAAATTTAGACTCTTCAGGTCATTGACTTAAATCTTCGGATTCCATAAGACCATATTTGGGAAGTCAACTTAAACATGCCTAAGTAGAACACTTGGTGTCATCCGTTCAACTCTTCATCAGTGAACTAATTTTAGACACATGCACTTTGCACTTAGCTCGACTTGCATGAGGTTACGAAGGGCATTACATTTTAGTGGTGCATTCATCCTTGTCTAGTGGCACTGACGTCTAAAAACGGGAGAGATTGGGGTTGCAATAATTGCTTTGGATAAGGGAAGGATTTGCTGGCACAATTTTTTCCGAGACCTCAAAAAATGGACGGAATGAAAAGATGTTATATCCGTCGAGGCACAAAAAGATTGATGCAGTGCAAGCAACATTACAAAGCCAATTCAAAGAAGAAGCCACCAAATACAAATATGACCACAATGGTCCAAGATTCCACCAAAAAGCCTGCACATCTTAGTGGAGACTTAGCTACACTGTCTAGGCTTCACAAGGAGATGCATCTACACTGATCACACTCTAGTTCTTTTCTCATTCTTCTACTTTCTATTTATATTTGATTGTGGACACAACATAACCTGACCTTAGATGGAAATACCCCCCTCCTCGAGGAAAGAGTAGCTAGATGAGGAACCAATGGGAGTGTATTATTGGGATGGGTGGTTTCTTCGCTTCTTTAAAGCAGGAAGAGCTAAAACAATTCACATACAATACATATTGAATTCAAAGTTGATAAAGTAATCGACATGAATGAGTGGATCTGAGCTGGCTATTGAGGTCAACCTAAATAAGGATTTGTGGAACTTGAGGACTGTTGAGACTAAAATCCTAATCCTCGTAAAGGATCCGATAAAATGCTTGTTTCTGGCCCGATCGAGCTCTGTCCTTTGTTTGTTCTCATGAATTAGTTTAGAAAAAAAAATCATTCTAACTTTGTTTCTTTTTCCCTTATTTTTTCAAATAAGTGTTTGTTAAGGGACTATCAAGTTTGAGTATAGGGGGTTGATGAATCCATGATTCATTAACATTCTTTCTGCATTTTGTCTTAAAACCTTAGCAAATACATCTAAATATTCATTAATTTCCACCTTGTAACAAAACCATACTCATGAATAAAAATATACTTTTATGCATCAAAATCATGTAAATAAATAAAAGAAAAAAATAAAAGAAAAAAAGGCAAATTGTAGATATGTATATATGTACAATGTGACTTATAAAATAAATATAGCTGAAAGATATATTTATAACATAACCTCCAAGACCAAGTCAGCATGGATTGGTCAACAAATAAATAAGTAGGGGAGATAAGGAAATAAAATAATAAAAAATAATTAATTTTTCATTCTACACACACTTCATTATTTATCCAATAATTATCAAATCTTCAATGATTTTTAATTAATTCATATGAATATATATTTCACCAAACTCTTTTCCTACTTATTTCTAAAAATGTATAGAAAATAAAAAATAAGCTAAAAATATTATCTTGTATATATGCCAAGAAATCCAACTTGTAAATTGTCAAAATCTCAACTTCCGAATATCATATCTTTCTCACACTAACTCCAATTTCAACTCACCTTTAAAGGTCATAAAATAATATTCTCCAATTAATGAAGGTGATTTCACTAAAATCGGAGTCCGTTTGCAAAAAGTCAGTTTTGGGACCTAATCACAATTGGGTTTCTGGGCTATTTATTTTATTTAGAACATATCATTTATTATTTTAATGATTTTATAATTTTTAAATATTTTCTCGATCTTGCATTTTAACTCTAATTTATTTCATAATTTTCTGATATTATTATTATTATTTTAAATAAATCAAAAACCCTATTTTATTGGTAAAATTCAACTACATAACTTATATTCATATTTATTAATATACTTAAATTAATATTTTAAAATCCACAAAAATCACACGAACTCTATTTATTATTTCAATAATTAAGAAAATATAAAAATGATGTATTATTTATTAATTTATTAAATTAAAAATCAATTATCTATTTATCAAGTAGTATTTATACTTTTTTATTAATATAATATTTATATTTCATAATTTATTTATTTTTTTCTAAAAAATAATTATACCATAAGTTAGATAAAGTAATTATTTATACTTTTCATTTTTATACCTATTTAAATAATGTCATTTACTATTTAATTAATAATTTATAACACATTTCTTGATATTGGCCAACCAGGTGCTGACACGTGTCAGCACATGGGTCTTCTTCTTCAAGAATAAGAAGTGTTGGTTCTGTTCTACCGGCCTACCTTCAACAATTTCTTCAGCCATCTCCTAACATCTTCACCTAATCTAAACCCTACATTCTCCTCTCCTAACTACCCTAATCCACGCCAACCCTTAGATTCCACCTAACTCCCCTCCGATTCATCTAAAAAACTCCATCAACTTCGCACTTCACAACTAACTCTCATGAACTGATCCTAACTCCCAGTATCACATGATCGATAAGCCACCTTCCTCGCCTTGTTCTGCCCAGATCCGGAGGTGACAGCTCCTTCTTAGGCCCAAGCGTGGAAGAAGGTCGATCGGAGGAGAAGTTCCAAGGTCAACCTTGGCCTTGCATCTCCACAATCATCGCGTAGAGCTCCAGAAGGGCGCCCCATCGAGCTACGACAATAGAGGTTCATACAACCTCATCTTCCCAGGTATTTCCTCCATCTTTTCTCCATTTATTTTCTCTATTTTCGCACCTGAGTTAGGATAGTTAACCACGTACTTTGAGAGTGTAACCATTCACCTTCTCACTTCATCCAAAAACAATTCCACATTCAATAAAAAACACGCCCAATTCCTTTCCTTTTCATTGTTATAATTTTGTTATGGAAGCTTAATTAGAACTGCAAATCTTTCACATATCTTGGCCGATTCCATCGTGAATCGAGCATAAATCTTTCACTTGCAGGTCCATCTTATATCTGGAGCATCAACAAACAACTAATTAGAGCTTATTCTTCAGCAAATTGTGCAAAAATTTCAGTTGCAAGACTTTCAAGACCTCAGCAACCATCACGCTCAGGAGCCTTCTTCTTCGTCCTATAACAACCACCTCCGTCGTCCTCGCCACCTTGTCTATCGCATGCGAGCTCGAGGGGTGAAGGCGTCACCCTCTAGCCTTGCAGGAGGTCATTACAAGCTCTCCTTCCGGAGAAGACGCCGACTTCGTCACACGCTTCAGATGAGGGAAGAACTCTAAGAACACCATGTTCTACATGCTTTCGACATGTGGTGCCACATCGACTGTCCAAATCGTCCAATTCCTTTTAATCTCGACCGTTATTCATAAAATGGTGGAAGATTTGCATAATAAGCTCAGGAACTTCCAGAAATTCAAGGTCGCTCCAGATCTTTCCATGCATTACGTTTAGATCCCCGTGCAGGGACCTAAATGTAATAAAATCTAGTTTCCTTTCATTTCAGTCCCTGAACAAGGACTATTTTATAACAGTTCTTTTATTTTTCTTTGCAGTTATACCCCTGTACTGTGTAGCTATTTTGGACCTCTTTTTGATCCAATTTTTCATCGATTTTTCTTGGGTAGTTACACAACTACCCTAGCAAAGTTTCTTGATATTTTTCGCGTATTTTTGTCGCATATTGTTCTTGTTTTGATTTTTCAAAAGTTATGCTTGTCTGAAGTCTTTTTGTTTCATTTTCAAAAAGAAATAAAAATCATGAATTTTCTTTCCTTCTCAAAAGCCGTGATATAGATATTCTGCCTCCTTGAGTTCGACCCAGAGAAACTTACATGGATAAATAAATAGTTTAAAGATAAGATAGGAGAGCCGACTCTTTTCCTTCATTCTTTTTATCTCTCTCTCTCTCTCCTATTTTATCTGATTTTTTGTTTGATCAATTAGGGTTTTGGACCTCGAGCGATTCTTTCTACATCGACATTCTTTATTATCGCTCGCCAAAACCCTAGTTATCAATGGACGAGACAAAGGATCGCGACCCCGCAAGGGTGAGCTAACTCCAAAAACCCATCCTCAGCTCGAATTGCAGGCTGCAAATAACATCTGTGTCCCCAATAATCGCACCATCATCAAGATACCATGCATGAAGAAGTAGCTTGCAATTATCCTCAATATAATGGATAAGGAGCGTCCCTAGAGGATCACCTTGTTGCACTCCGACAGATGATAGGTTATGTCTGTCTCCAAGGTATAACCTTGTTGTCTGTCACATAAGAACTCCAACCACAAAGAGATAGATGGGCATCATGCTCTCACCTGACGTAATAAGGCAGGCTTATCAACCATATTGATGGCATTAGAGAAATCCACTATGAGCATGGAAAGAGAACCGTCGCTATGACAAGCATTCGACACTATGTTGACACTTTGTCGAATAGCCTCAACTCCACCAGAAACACCCACTCTAACTAGAAGTCATTCAGATACTTGGCCATATCTTTACTTACTCCTACCATAGCAACTTTATACACTAGCCAACTCCAAATAGTACCAACTGCAATAGGACGAATGCTATTGTCTGGATTAAGCAATGGTGCAAGAAGTGCAGACACTATGTACTCTGACAAGCACAATGGACATCTCCCTACCAACAAAAAAATAAACACAAGGGCGATGGCATGTAAAAGTTCCATGGCCGCGACAGATCCCTCTCCATGCATAACATCCAAGAGGTGTTGATCCATCAAATCGTCTCTACCATAGGATGTTCCTTTAGGGAAATACTTGATATACCCAAGAATGGTGTCAACAATTGCAACAAGAGGAGCTTTAGAAAAGGTAAAATCATGCATGGATGGAGGTGGAATGAAAAAATAAAAAGAATATACTATGTGAAGCATAATATAAATAAACAATTAATTATATATTAATCCTTATATGATTGGATCTTACTGTTTCATTGATTGATTTTAACAACAAAGATGAATGTGCACATAAAAATTTTCACGGTAAACTTAATATTTTAACATTTTGTAGGAGCACAAATTACAAATCACTAGGGTTACACATGGATCAGATTGGATCAGGTTGGATCAGATTTTGTCTTAATCTGTGCCCAATGCAACCTTGACGAATTTTTATTTTTTTCAAATCTAATTCAGTCCATCAAATATCTAAATTCAATCCGATCCAATCCATCAGATTACTAATTGGATCGACATTTTATACTTATATTTTCTCGCTTAATAGTCTGCTCTCGCAAGTTTATACTTTATAGCACAAGTGCCCTCCAACATTTGAATAATGACTTAAATCGATAATATGAATAGATGTAAAGAAAAGAAGAGAAAAATCATATAATCAAATGAAAGTTGAAGAATTCCATCAATCCATCATAAAAAGTTGAAGACCACACAATCCAATAAAGGATTATATTGAATTTGATATTTAATATTTTAATAAATAATGCATTAATTTATTTTTTGCAATTTATTTCTATTATATGATTCAAATAAGAACCAAGTTACCAAATAAAGATATAAAGACAAGACAGATAAGTAAAAAATTGATCTTTTTGATCAAACATTGATGAAGTCCATAATTAACTTAGAAATTAAGATACACTAAAGACCGACCACTCACAAAAACATTCTCCAAGGTTCTATAATATGTTATTAAAAAAGAGAATCATAGAACATTCATACTCGATTGAGTATACAAGATAAAACTTACTTAAATATAGTCCACTAGCTAGCAATCATGTCTCTTGTTTAAAATGGATTGAAATAAAATTTATTTGTAAGATTATATCTATAATATATTATTAAAAAGCAAGAAGCATAGAACATTCAAACTCGATTGAGTATGTAAGACAAAACTTACTTAATATAGCCCACCAATTATGCATCATGTCTCTCATTTAAAATGGACTTGAAATAGAATTGATTTGTAAGATTATATCTACGGTCAAAATACACAAATTTCATGAAAAATGTGAATAAAAAATTATATCAAATTAAAAATAAATAATTGAAGTACTGCTTATTTCTTCTAAGATGGGTGTAAAACATTTGATTATGCAATTGATCTAATTCCATCCCCAAAATAAGGTTGCAAGCTAGAGAAAATAAAAGGCAAAAGGGTCAAAAATATCTAACAAATTTTACTAGGCAACTATCTCAAATCTATTTTCTTTTAACATATATCAGAAGAGTGGCAACATACAAAGGCCGAATGGTATCGTGTGGAGGGGATTATGTTGTTTGAGACGGGCGGTGACATCGCGAGGAAGGGGATGGTGGTGTTGCGCTCGAGGGAAATAACATTGTGCAAGAAAGGGGCATCATCGAAATGGACTGAGAGAGAATTTGGAGTAATATTGGCAATCAATGGTGTATTGATAGAGAGGTTACTGGGAGGGCAATAACTGGACATTGGTTATAATTTTAAGAGTTATAATCATACTTTATTATTTTGAAGTTAGCATTCAAGAGAGAAGAAAGGTTGATATCAAGAAGACTTGTATTCAAGATTGATATGAAAAAAATAACATGAATGCATTGACTATTTCCTTATAGGGAATTCAAAATAGGTGCACATAGATATTATATTTGTCTGTATGCAAGTTTGTATGTATGTATGTATGTATGTATTTATTTATTTACGTATATATGTATTTACGTACATGCACGTGTGTTAACGGATTAGATCGGATTGGATTTTGGTAAAAGATCTGATTCAATCTATACTTTAATGGATTTCAAAAAATCCAATCCGATCCATTAGAATGATAAAACCAAATCAATCCAATCCAATAGCATCAGATTGGATTATGGATTTTATCCTATCCTTGTGCACTCCTACCCATCACATTTATGTTCTACATGCACCATTCAAGAAAAACTATTTCCAAGAAGCTAGAAGCATATGCTTTTTTAAGATTCGCATAGAGCTTTAATTGATCCTCGCGCATTAACAATCTTGGTACGTGTAGAAGTGTGTTGAAATATGCAGGTGAAAACATTATATTGCAGAAATACGGAATATTGCCTTTGTTAGTGTATCTTTTTTGGGTACAAACAAGTTCTTTGATGAGTAGAAAGGTAGAGAGGTACATAGTGTGCTTGCCTACCCATCGAACTACATTCATGTGCAATTTTCTTTTGAATATTCTTCAAGCAACACCGATTTATAGCAACCCACAAGCTTCCCTACAGCACAGGGCCGGCTGGGGACGACGACGGCCACTCCAGCTGGCAGCTATGCGAGTATGTACATCCTCGAAGACAGGCACATCGCAAGGTACGGTTAAGAATCCACGGTGGCTGAACACATTCTCCTCTTCAGCTTCCTTCAACAACACCACGAACAACGGGTGGTTAACGAAGACAACCGGCGCGAGTAACCTCTCTGACCCTCACTCATCCTCCCTCCCAACATACACCACTAAATGTCCCTTGGGCACCCTCCTGGAGAGATGAGCATCTCCCTCATGGTGCAATACATGAAGAATGGCATTGAGAAGACAATGGAGAGTATAACGCCATCGCGGAGAATTACTCCTCCACGCAACTTCCATGATGGCGCGATCTTGCATGGGCTGTAGTGGATGGTAGAGACGGTGGGCTGGATGGTTGCAAGCTCCGAGGAGCTTAGCACCCGACCTGAGGAGACCTTGATAGAAGACGAAAGAACTTGGAAGGGTGCAAAGATTACATGTTTGCTGCTTGCTTCCCTTGTCCTCCCAGTTGAAGGCGCTGCACAATCGTGCTTATATAGATAGGACGGCAGTGTTCACAGCACAAGTGTGGATTTTTTTTGAAAGGTCAAAAAACAGGGGGGAAGAACTGACGGTGTGTGGTGGAGATTGAAGAGTGCTTAATGCGATAGAATTGACCAAAGATATTCGGAGGTGAGAGGGAGGTGTGTAGGAACATCCAGGGGGGTTGAATCTCAGAAGTCTGAACTATCAACTTCACACCATTGACCTTTGCAAACCCATGATAAACCTAACAACTCCTAGTTATGCAATCTGAGCCGTAGATAAAATGATGGATAATAAAACACACGCACGAATATCCTCTTCTGCGGAAAAAATCCCAACATTGAGGATATTTCAAGAACGAGGTAACAAAGTAGAAATCTGTAGAAACAGTAAATATTGATAAATAATTACTACATTTGTGTTGTATCAATCACCCCCGAAACAAGACAAGTCCCGACGAGTGTGGCTATCTCTGGTGAGGAGCCATATATGCCCCTACGCCCAAGCATGTAAACATTGGCAAGGCTGAGCTGTGCACACCATTTGGAGATTTGGCAAAATCCATACTGTAAGTATACAGCTCTGCTCCACCTCCATCATAGCAGAATGGAAGTCACGAAAACAAAGAGCAGCAGATAAGGAAGCAACTTCAATCGGGCTTGGCAATCTGGACGCGAAGAAGAAGTTATGAAATGGTGTCTCCGATTCCTGTACAATTCAAACTATGGTAATAAGAAATATGAATATTTGGTTTAAAGAACTTGTAGGAAGAAGATGAGTGTTTCCTAAGCTTGATTGCGTACTTCTGCATATATTGGAGTTCGCCACAGAATAGTGCATTTTCTGGGATCGGGAGGTCCGTCTTGTTTAGAATATCTTCAGGATTGGCAATATTAATGTAAAGTTCCTGTCCAAGGTACCACGTGTCAAGGTTCTCTGCTCGCAAATTCCACATGCCAACGTTGTCAAGAAAAACTAGGATGGCCGTCCATGCCCCTGGGAAGACCTGTAAAGGAGCAATGCACGCAAAGAAGTTATGAGTAGAAAGATATGCATTGACTTTCCCTTTAGCTATAACTTGACGCCTTGAATCTGTTTACCTGAGAATCCAATTACCCAATCATTTAAGTCAAAATTTCAAGATTTTGGATACGCCACATTGTTAATGTCATGTTTTTTTGTCCTCCAATACTTCTCCATGTTGTGTCACACAGAAAGTGAAATTCTTCTTTATCTGTTGTTTTCCTTCTTGCGAAAGTGGTAGGGACTATAGAAGCAACTAGGAATGATCTTCATCCTTGTCAACTTCCACATATTTTAGATTAATTGCACTTTCGTCCATTGCCATGGTGAATAACCGCTACTTCGGATGTTAACATGGAGGGTCTTCATTATATGGAGAGAATCCACTTTTGCATGTAATTTTATCATCTTCGTATGCGAGGCTTCACAAAGTTGCCACAAAAAGCATGTTTGCCAAACGAGGATCTCAATCTCGATAACTACAAATATCGAGATCAAGAACTCTGATCAAAATGTCACTTCAATCTATGACATCAACATGCAGTCAATCGTTCTCCAACAAGGGGTATAGAAAGCCCTTTTTGGTAAAATGAAATGCCTAATACAACGACAGAGGATCAAATGATGAAGATGGACAGAATGGCACTGGTATCAATGCGCCTATGTTTAACATATGAGTTTCTTTGTGAAGCCTCACATACGAAGATGATAAAACTACATGCAAAAATGGATTCTCTCCATATAATGAAGACCCTCCATGTTAACATCCAAAGTAGTGGTTATTCACCATGGCAATGGACGAAAGTGCAATTAATCTAAAATATATGGAAGTTGACAAGGATGAAGATCATTCCTAGTTGCTTCTATAGTCCCTACCACTTTCGCAAGAAGGAAAACAACAGATAAAGAAGAATTTCACTTTCCGTGTGACACAACATGGAGAAGTATTGGAGGACAAAAAAACATGACATTAACAATGTGGTGTATCCAAAATCTGGTAAAGCGGGCTGCAATAAGAGTGAATAAACAAAACAAGTTTTTTTTGCTAACGACTTCCAATTATGGACACATGACCAATACATATGTTGTTCATGGTGTCTTCTCACGAGCAACAACTCATAGTCTATGATACGATTGTTAAAACAGAGTAGCAAATGCATTACGGAATATTTATCACCTTTACGGATGTCAAACACATTCCAAATCCAAAGAAGGGTCTCAATTTCCTTGACATGTTGGAGGCCAAAGGATGCCAATGTCGCGGAATACAACTTTTACAATCACAAAGAATGAGAAGACCGTGATTAATGGGAATGGATCTGGAAATCTTTATGATGTGCTACAGCAACCATCACAGGTCTGATTGTCGTGAGGACAGCTACATCACTTTCAGGCTATAAGAGGCTCTTGTGCTGGAGGGCACATTATGGAGAATGGACACGTCACATACAGAAGAGGAATGTTAAATGATCGACAATCTGAGTCGAGATTTCTATAAGAGCATATTCGAAAAGCAAACAGAGCAAAGTTATAATAGAAGGGCAAATCGTCTCAAGGCATGTTCGACTGCTTCAGTTCAGAATTATATGGCGTTGCCCAAGTTCGGTCACAGAGAGGTGTAAGGTGCATGTTGACCAAACCCCTTAACTCCGGTAACCAAATAATTGTAACCGAGTACGTTTCATGTCAAAAAAAAACAAGCAAAATTATATATGATTACACAATTTGAAAGTGAAGAACCTGTGATGGAAGAAATAGTGCAGTGCACAATAAATGTGACATTGGTGAAAATTCATACAGATGATGAATGATCAAATAGAGTTTTCTTTTAGATTGAAGAGGTTGAAAATGTGTTCCCAAACATAAATATTTTCAATATAAAGCAAGCTATTGGCAATCACAGTTGCTGCTGCCAACTTGAAGAAATAATATGCACGCAACAATTTATGAAACAAGTGAGGTAACAAGAAAAAAACCTAGCCAATATGAGGACAAATCCCGTCTATGGCAGATGGCTATTTCAGTATACTGTTTCTTACATGGTTCTGATTTTCCAATCTCCCTCTTGCTCACCAATAATCATATTCCAGACCTTTTGTCCAGTCAATTTATCTGAAAAATAACTTAAATCTTGAAGGTTTTTAGCTTCTTTCTAGTTTTTAACATTTGTTATATTTGCATGCAAAATAATAGTAACCGACTACCATTAAAAAAATGGTGTTGCATAGCTTCAGTGCTGCCACAAGTTTAGTGCTCTAAAAAGAACACAAAACTTTAGCAATTCCTAAATAAAAGTGTCTATCTCTGAGATTTTGAAATTCAAATTCCAGACAGAAGATTACTGGCAGCTAAATGATGAACTCTTGTACATAATACCTGTGTAGTAGATCGTGAAACAGCATCCTGCCAGTTATACCCCAGCCTGCAATCTTTAGTCCAGTTCCCGTACCCCATCCTAAATTCAAATCAAGGAGAGCTGATATTAGGCATCACAGTATGCAAATAAGTGGTTATACATGAAAATTAATGGTATAATTCATACCCAACTATAAAGACAGCGTATCCATCCATATGGTAGCTCTGAATAGTTGTGCCATGGTTCTGGAATACAATTTCCACAAAACCTTTATAGGAACCATTAATAATTGATGTTCCGATCCTGGGAGGACCACCAGCAGGGATACTTGGAAAATCCAGAGTATAGACCCCATTGACATGAAACCTGTCAGCAAGTCGCAATGGTATCACGGGAGGATAATAAGAAATTCCATTAATTTTACTCCGTCGTTTTCCATTTATATACATGGGTGGCATGTTCTCAAGGAAATAAGCATCGGTGACATTGATAAGACCATATAGGAAGGAACCCTGAGGGTTGGGACGAGCAGCACCAGTTGTCAAGTTCCTTCTGTAGTGTAAAGAAAAGCAAAATCATGCATCCACATTTAAGAAATTATTTCAAAACAAATTACAAATTGGTCTCAAGATGAGCAGCACCAGTGGTCAAGTTCCTTCTGTAGTGTAACAGAAATCAAAATCACACACCCACATTGAAGAAAGTATATGTCCAAACAAACAAATTGGTCTCAGAAAAGATATGGTTAACAAATTAGAAAAGGATAGGTATTTTAGGATAACTTCTTAGTTGGAGAGTTATCCCTTGTTGATTTGGAGGATAATAAAATAAGTAAGCAGTTTATTCCATGATCAGAAGAGGATGAATCACATCCAGGTGTTTAATGGGGAGGAGAGTATGTCAATAAAAGTATGAAGCATCATACACACACATCCAAATATTATTTGTTGTAAAGTATAACTAACTAATTATTTTATAAGAATACATTCACATTGTGATTCCACCGCATGGTATTGTGGGAATTACACATAAAACAAGGGTTTCGAAAAAAAACAGGATATCATTTCTTCCATCTTCACATAAAAATAGGAAAACTGCATCATTACAATGGTTGTTGGACTATTCCCCGACACATTAATAATGTGGGCTGTCGAATAAAAAGACACAAATCCAAATAATACAGAGAGCACTATATTCTGTTGTGACATTGTAACCACGAATTTTTGTAGCATGTGTTCGGTAGATTGAATCACATTCAATGTAGCCCTACTCCACCTCATAGCAAACTCATACCCGGGGATGTATCAAATATATAAATAGACTAAAAAATAGAGTTCTTATCACTTGTGCCCCTCAACTTCTGCAATATAGTTATGTCCTCCTTTATTGGAATATCAATTGTGCCTCTACCTTCTTAAAAAATCCACAGGTCTGCCCTTTGTAATCAGTTATGCCCCTACTTAATCTTAACAGGACATAACAATGAATTTTGTAAGAAGGTAAGGGCACAGCTGATATTTCAAAAAAGGAGGGGCATAATTGATATTGCACAAGTTAAGAATGGCACAAGTGATAAAAATTCAAAAATAAAAGAGACCAACATAAAACAACATGCACAACCCCCTTCCAGAATATCATTCCAAAAGAAGCCCAGCAAGCTGTCTAGGGATATGCCAATAAATTTCCTTAAAAACGCCATCACATAGCCACTACAGCTGAAGTAATACCCACCATAATACATCGTGTCTGTTTGGTTACTGGGATAAGGTGGGTTGGGATAACCTCTTGTGAATATTAGCTGTTTGGATGGTTATAAGGGTTGGGGAGGTTTGAAATAAGGAATATGATGTGATTTTACATTGATTTGTGATGGAATTCCAACTCAGGAAAGGAAGGGGATAACCGGTAACCAAACAGAAAGAATTTACAACGACGACATGACACCAGGTCAAAGGCATGGGATGAGGATAAAGTCCTAATTGTGGCA
Organism: Ottelia alismoides; assembly: GCA_037367405.1. Lineage (NCBI taxonomy): Eukaryota > Viridiplantae > Streptophyta > Magnoliopsida > Alismatales > Hydrocharitaceae > Ottelia > Ottelia alismoides. Next base: position 602,619 of record JAZKJV010006960.1, on the reverse strand, counting down.
AAAAAATCAAGAACAACCGCTTAAATTTATTAAATGGAAAAAAATCTCTGGCATTGACAAACCTAATGGACAGTGCTTATCTCATTGAACGGGATCTGTCATAGAAATCCATTGGAGGGTCAGGTAAAGGGCCATATGCTATCCCCTTCGAATTCGAATAATGCAATATAGCAACGCCAGTAACTCTGGTCCATAGAGAGTCGTTCACAAATCTAGCACTTGCCACAATGTAATAGTCACTGGTTGCATTTTGATCCATGACAACCAAAAAGGATGAGGACTGCCCAACATGAATATCAAGCTCGGTGTAATTCTGTTGCAGTGTGTAGGCTCCTTCCGTTTCCACAAGAAGCAGATTGTGGTTTTGAATTCTAAAGTTCAAACTTGTAGAAACCCCAACATTGTGCACACGAAGACGGTATGTTTTACCTGTTGCAAAATAGAAATTTTCAAAACGAGCAAAATTTGACAAGTGAAACAAATTATAAGCAATTTTTATTCAAATTATCACAGCAGGCTACCAAAGGAGTTGCCTAAGTGCGTGACAGAAGAAAGGGCAATTCTTTCAGGAAAATAATTACAGACCGAACATAATCCAAGAGACAGTCATGCAATACAACATTTTCCTCGGAGCTCCTAAATGTTCAAATTTATGCAATTCTAGTTGTCATAGATGAAAGATCCAAATCCATTCCTCAAAATGATTTCAATCCCAGGTATTCTCACAATACGGATGTACAGCATGATCCTCACTGCATTCTTTCAAAGAGAAATCGAACTTAGGAGAACTTGATCTGGAGGAAAAAATGCAAGACAAAATGCAACGCAAAATTATAATGATCAGAATAAGAAATCAAGATTCTAGCAAACTCATGTACAAGATATTGACTCCAAGTATTGATCTTTTGGATGTAACAGTTCATATTTCATATTTGTTGAGTTCATACTTATATGTGTAAACGGATCTTTGGATGAGAAACCGTTTACCCATTCTTCTCTATATAGTGTACTCATCCCTCATCATTGAAACATCATCTTAGTGATGAGAGACCTAATCTCTAGTGAGGGAGATTAGGGATTGAGAATTTGAGAGCACTTGTGTTTTTTCCCTCTTCGTTGGGTTTTCCATGTAAATCATTGTCTCCATCTTTGTGTGTGCTTTGTACATTTTATTCTAACATGGTATAAGAGCATCGTTGAGGCCTAGGATTACGTCTTCTATTACTTGAGGTGCTGGAAATTGGTATCTATTGTGATGGATTTTTTGGTGGTTGTTTTTTTTATTTCTCTCGTCGTCGTTCCACCATATGATTCCCAAAAATATTGGAGAAGTGGAGTGGTTGCCACAGCGTAATATGTGTGGAATTAGAGAATGAAAGATGATTTATTCTTAGCCCTAGATCTCTCTTATATAGGAGAAAAGCTCTATGGGTAAATAACATAAACAGGATAAAGGAAATAAATAATACAAATATCGCAACACTCCCCCTCAAGCTAGAGCATATATATCTATCATGCTAAGCTTGGAACAACAATTGTGAAAAGGGCCTCTAGCAAGAGTCTTTGTAAACATATCCGCGACTTGGTCTCTTGATGATACGTGTGACGTTGACATGAGCCCTTTCTGGATCAGATCTCGAGTATAGTGACAATCCACTTCAATGTGCTTTGTTCTTTCATGAAAGGCTGGATTATTAGCTATAAACAAAGTTGCCTGATTATCACATTTAAGATGCATAGGTAGAGGTACATCAATAGTTAAATCAGTCAGGACTGATTTAACCCACATCATCTCAGTACTGCCTTGGGCCATTGCCCTATATTCTGATTCCGCACTAGATCGAGCAACAACCGTTTGTTTCTTGCTCTTTCCATGATACTGGTGAACTGCCAACGAACACAATAAAGCCTGAAGTTGACTTTCTGTCACTAGGATACCCAGCATAATCTGCATCCGCACATACTGTAACTGAGAGAAGTATCTCTTCTAAACAGAAGACCTGAGCCTGGAGATGACTTCAGATATCTCAGGATCATAAAAACTGCATCCATGTGAGCCTGCCTGGGTTGCTCCATGAACTAACTAACCCTACTCACAACAAACGATATATCATGCCTGGTAATAGTAACATATAATAGCTTCCCCACCAGTTCTCTGTATCGTCTCTTGTCCACCTCATCAGACCCATCGTCATAAAGCTTCGCATTGGGATCCATAAAAGTAGTTGCTGGTCTACATCCTGTCATACCTGTCTCAGATAACAGATCAGTAACATACTTTCTCTGTGTCATAACCATACCTTGCCGATTTCGTGCAAATTCCAATCCAAGGAAGTAACGGAGCGTCCCCAGGTCCTTGGTGATAAACTGATGTCCAAGGAAATCCTTCGCTGCTTGAATGCCAAGTTCATCACTGCCAGTGATAACAATGTCATCGACATACACTAAGATGACCACACAACCTTGGTGGCTTCTCTTTATAAAGAGAGTATGATCTGTAGTAGATCTAACAAATCCCTTCTGTTCAATCAAATCTGAGAGCTTCTGAAACCAAGCCCTCAGACTCTGCTTAAGGTCATATATAGCCTTATGAAGACGGCATACTATACTAGACTCCCC